>CASBWL010000193.1:0-341000 GCA_949130495.1 Sambucus nigra | reverse complement strand
AAAGATCCTTACAAGTCAACATTAATGAATAAACTAATCCTTCTAAATAAGTACTCGAACGTCTAACATAATAACAAAACAAACCAGTTGTCCAAAAACTAATACAAAATACTAGTTAAAAAAAAGTTGAAAATTATCCTGTTCTGCTCCAAATTTTTGCCTTAGAGCAAATATATCATCTCCCCACACAAACCTGCCTTGGGGGGGAAATTGGGAAAACTAATGCTCAGTGTACGAGTCAAAGGAAACAAAAGTTGAAAACCGTCCTGTTCTGCTCCAAATTGTTGCTTTAGGGAAAATATATCATCTCCCCGCATAAACCTGCCTTAGGGGGAAAATTGGGAAAAAAATGTTCAGTGTACGAGTTATAGAAAACATGAATGTCAAAAAAGACCCAAATGTACACCGAATCAAATAATGAAGGTGTTGTTTGTACCCGTATGGTCCCAAATACAAGTGCATACACAATAAGGTACATAAAACATTTCCAAAATAAAAGGTCACATGTAATCTCTACTCATGTCCCAAATGAGTCCTTCTATGACGACACATGATTTTCATGTGTCAGTCGCGACACACTGACATGGCTTGTCGCGATTAGTTAGCATCGCTAGCGCGGACCCTCAATCGCGACACGAAATGTCACCGTGTCGCGCGACCGACACATGAAAATCATGAGTCGGCCTAAACTTATTGGTCCCAAATTGGATGGAGCGACTTATTAGAGGTATTAATAATTTGATTATTAAAATCTTGATTTTCAAAACAGTACATAATATAAAAAATAATATTCTCTTTGGCAATGCCCAATATAATGTTACATATTGGCATGTTAGTATACTTAATAATAATTTAAATGTAATTAGTTAACAATATGGAAATAAAGCTAATTGATGTCTACAAGCGAAGCAAAGATTGGATGGATAAGAGGGTGATAAAGGGAGCCGAAGAAGATGTTTGGAGAGAGCTGAAAAATAGGAAATTAATGGCTGTTGATTGAAAGAGTAGGGCAGTTGCTTGTCTCAGTTTACGTGGTTTGTAAACAGGTTGAGAAACAACCCGCAAGAATGGGTTGGTCAGCTCGTCTAAAACCCATCCAATAGAACTCTCGGGCTAAGATTGGGTCTGTAGCGGTTGTACAATGGGCGACATATGGAAATGGGTTTTCTTTGACAGGCCTAAACAATAGGTTCATGACAAACTAATAGAAAGCCTCATTCTGAAAAATGACAATTAAAATTGGAGCTTAAGAGTTAACAACATTCATACCTTAAAAATGTCACTTCATATGTATCTTAAATCCCTCTTGATAACTGAAGCAACTGATGCCCATGGCTTGCAACAACATACATTTGGCACATAAAGCTCTACTCCTTTCATTGTACTCTTTACTTCAGCTTCCAAAGCACTGGGAAACTTAATTCCTGGGATGCCTTTTGAGAAAACACGTAGAGTGTGGAACGATCGAACCTCAATAGAATACAACATACGTTAATCGCATAATCAATAAAATAAGAAACATAGAAAAAAAGAGTAAAGTTTGTGTATCTTACAATTTCTTTTACCAGTCCATTGGATGATGATGCTTTGCATGGCCATCTACAACTTGAAGATGAGTAGTGAAGCATGCCGAGATCCTTCGGTGAACGCCTCCAATCTACAGGTGTGACTGTAAAAAATAAGGATAATAGTAATCAATTTAAGTTAGTTTTTTCATTCAAATATATAAGAGGCAAGATTTTAAATAATTTGAAAACTATATAACGTACGAAGTGTAGGTAACATTAGTTGAAGATATACAACCAATTACCTCCCTTAGCAAGACTCCGGAAGGTTGTATCAATGTGACTTCGAAACCTTTTCCAATCGAATAATAGATATCGTGGCAGAAAAAAAAAGATTATTCGGGTTGCTGGATGTAAACTTGGGAATTACTTGATTATTAGCATAAATAGACAGTAATAATATGGGACATTTTAGCTTTACCACCATGTAGTTATCATAATTTGACATTACTCACTATTTTAATTTTCTTTAGACTTTACCCATCATTTTGACCTCCGGGGACACTTTTTTTAGTTTTTGCAACGCTATTTTCATCACTTACGGTCAAAATGGTAGATAAAGTCTAAAGAAAAACAAAACAATGGCAAGAATCAAATAATGATAACTACACAGGTGGGATAAGTAAAAATACAATAGATGACAAGAGCAAGTGTTGAAGCTCCAGACCACTTCTCGTCACTCAAACTATCTTCGGGCTTCAAAACAAAGACTGCTTTCTGAAGCAGAGTTTTAACATCTGCGACCGATTGGCTGTTGTTAACCTGTATCAGAACAATAGTAGTCAAAACCACAATATAACCTAATCCAAAATAGAGGATGAGTAAGATACACCGAAACACACATTCGTTTTGTCTTCCTTAATGTATTCCTCAATAGCATCCCCAGCTTTCTCCAACGCATGAATTAACTGTTGCCCATACATTAGCATTTCCGTCATATCCTTAAACACGACCGATGAATATTTATAATGATTTGGTATATTAGTCTGGATGACATGTGCATTGTCAACAAGTGGATCTATTTCGACATGCATTCACCAACCATTGTGACAAAATTAGTCAACTGTTTCCGGGCCACTATCAGCAAGGCAGTAAGCTCCACCAGTTTTCCATTCCTTGCATAATACAAAATTTCTTCTTCAACACAACTCGTGTTTCGTGCAAGTAATTCAATTGTCTCTAGTGCATTTTGCTGCAACAAGTATAAGATAATCCATCGTCAGTTTTATTTCTAATAAATCTGAATTTGAACGATTATAAGATTGTTTTTGTACCTATAGAAAACTTACCATATTAGGTAGGCAAAGTATAAATAGCAACTTGAAGATTGATAACTTGGGATTCCATTCACTCACTTGATCTGAAAGACTGTCAGAACATAGAATATATGTGTAAAAAAGCAGGGAAAAACTAAACTTTAAAGACAGATCAAATATCTACCACAAATTCTCCACTCCTACATGAAGTGGGAGTCTCAAGTTGTACTCTAGTTTATGATGCCTACTCCTGACATCTGTTCGAGCTCCGTGATAAAGAAATAGCTCAGTTAAATCAGGGTGCACGGTTATGGCTACATAATGGAGCAGAAAAAATCCTGCAAGAGATGGAACATTGAGATCCACAGTCTGACTGGTCTCTCCATTGATAAGTGCAGCGGCATAATTAACCGAGTCCGTGAGGCAAAACTCTCCCCAAAGTTGAGATGGACGCACTAGTAATTTTGTGGAATCTGGTAGATCAGAATCCAGTACTTCTTTAACTAAAGAGACAAATTTAAGCTTATCATCGGCTAAGAGGACTTTGTCAAGTAACTTTTTCGTGCCTTCCGAGGGAAAGACAAGAGGCTGTTGAGGCAAATGTCAAATATCAGAAAAGGTCATAAGAATTGAGATGCCTAGTTGAGGTGAAAGAATTTAATACCATAAAGCAAATCAAAAGGCATGAGAACCCCAGTTTGGAAAATGTCTGAGAGTCAGGATTATTTTTTAACAAATAAGGCTCAAAACCATACCTTCTCAGGGTCCATTTAAGGTTTATATAGTTGCCACTATAATAAGTCCAAGGAGCATGCGAGCAGGTACCTACCTACACATAGAGAAAAGAAAAGGAATAACCCATATATCGTCGTCAAGCGAGACTGACTAGCTGAAAACAATTTACCAAATATAACAGCCTGACACAACATTCAAACGAGAGAAGATGGAAAAATAAAAGGAAAAGGGGAAAAAAGTGGGTTGAGCAAAATTAAAAACCCTAACAAAAATTAGAAACACTAACATATACAAACAACCAAACAAACGCAACCAATCAAACAAATTTAACATATACAAATAATAAGAGAAAGAGTCTAACAACCCTAACTACCAAATAAATAAATTTACCCGTTGTTTGTGAATGAGAAGCAGGGGAGAGGACAACCGGAAGCAGGGGAGGGGACCATCGGAGTGAGTGACAAGCCGTGGGTTTGTTTATAAAGAATGGGTTTGTTTTGTTGCTGTGATGTTGTGTTTCGTGGTTAATAGATTATGTTTTCGAGGAGTCCTATTTACATTGGAAATTATTTGGGCTAATTTAAAATTAAATTTTTTATCGATAATTTTTAAATATTTTAAGATAATTTATTATAAGGTCTATTTGTTTATGGAAGAGAATTAGTGGATCTAAATGTTTAAAATTTATCAAAATTTCTTTAGTGTTTAAAATTTGTTTGCGAGGGACCTAAGAATATTTTTCCCTATTATATAATAGGTTATATCATAACATTTTTTTTCCGATAGGTCTTATTTATAGATAAAGTGAATATTCACTATATATTTAAATAATGATTTGTTTAGTCTATTTATAAAAATAATAGGATCCATTGAAATACATACTTAGTGAACGGGACTAATTGGTAAAAAAACCCGATTTTTAAATAAATAATAGAGAATTAAGGTATAGATCATGTTCCTTTCTATATTTAAATTTTTAGGACAATGCTTTCAAGTTTATAAATCTAGTTCTCGTGGTACAATAGCATTTTTTTGTGTGGTCCCTTTAAAGTTAGGAGTTGATTTTCTTGTCCGCGCTAGCGGGACCATTTTTCACCATTTTTTTTAAGTACATGTACTAAATTTATAAAATTATGTGGGTTGTCATATTTTTATACAATTTGAGAATTATGAGGACCTTTCCCCAAACCCCCTTTTAAATAATGGTTTGTTTAGTGTATGTATAAAAATGCCTCCAAAAATTTTACTAATTTAACTTTTACCCATATCTTTATATGGGTAATTTACAATTAGGGCCCTTGTTGATAATTTTTAAATATTTAAGGACAATTTACTATTAGGTCCACATATATTTATACGTTTTGGATTGATATCTCACATTGTGAAAGAGAACATAGTTATGAGTGTTGAAAACATATTTAACCTACTAGGATGATATTTTACCCGTTGTTTGTGAATGAGAAGCAGGGGAGGGTGCCATAGAATCGGAATGGAGAATGAGTAGGGGAGGGGACCACCGGAGTGGTGGGACCAGAGTGAGTGCCATGGGTTTGTTTATAAATAATGGGTTTGTTTTGTTGCTTTGATGTTGTGTTTCGTGATTAATAGATTAGGTTTTTAAGGAGTCCTATTTACATAGGAAATTATATGGGTAATTTAGAATTAGGTTCATGGTTGATAATTTTTAAACATTTAAAGGCAAATTTTATTAGATTCAATTGTTATGTCACTAGAGTAGGCTTCTACAAAAAGAAAATTAGTGAATCTAAGTGTTTAGAATTTATCGAAATTCATTTAGTGTTTAAAATTTGTTTGCTAGGGACCTAAGAATATTTTTCCCTATTATATAATAGGTTATATCATAATATTTTTTTTCCGATAGGTCTTATTTATAGATAAAGTGAATATTCACTATATATTCAAATAATGGTTTGTTTAGCCTATTTATAAAAATAATAGGATATACTGAACTACAAACTTAGTAAACGGGACTAATTGGTAAAAAAACCCGATTTTTAAATAATGGTTTGTTTAGTCTATTTATAAAAATGCCTCCAAAAATTTTACTAATTTAACTTTTACCCCATATATTTATATGGGCAATTTATAATTAGGGCCCTTGTTGAAATTTTTTAAACATTTAAGGACAATTTACTATTAGGTACAATTATTATGCCACTAGTGTGGACTTTTACAAGAAGAGAATTAGCGGATCTAAGTGTTTAAAATTTGTTTGCAAGGGACCTAAAAGTACTTACCCCTATTTGTATATACCTTTTTTCTATTTTTTTTTAAAATGTGGGGGCACAAGTCCCCACTCATCCCCACATAGCTTCGTCCCTGGTTACATTACCTAACTGAGTGGATCGGGTGATAGTGTAGGCGAAAGGTTTAACATGAGTGATATAGAACACACTCTTAGAGTTTTGGCTTTACTTAGTTGTTACTCTATCGTATGTGGTTCCGTTTGTGACACGTCATACTATACCCTTTTATATACAACTTTTTTATTTTTACTATAATATTGCACATTTATTTATTTCGTAATATTTATTCTTTCCTTTAGTCATTCAATATTGAAAAATACTTAAAATAATATTTGTTCTTTGTTTTACTCCTTCAATCTTGAAAATTACTTAAAATTAGCTTGTATGGCCTTAAAAGAATACATTTTGGATTGATATCTCACATTGTGAAAGAGAACATAGTTAAGAGTGTTGAAAACATATTTAACCTACTAGAACGATATTTTGATGGTGGATAATGTGCCTCAATATCTTAATATTATTTTAAATAAATGAAAATTAATGTTAAACCAATATATAAAAACTGGTATGATATATATTGTTATGTTTAAAAGTGCATAGTAAACAACATAAAATAACCCTAAAACATTCAAGATGAACTCATCAAATAGATTACAAAATATGAATATGTAACATTAAACATTATATACAATATATGTCACTTTATAAAGTTGCAAGAAACATTATATGATGATCATATTATATGGATGAACTCATCCAGTTATGAGTGTCCCACTAGGCTTAAGAGACAGGGCAAGAAAGCTGCAAACAAAGTCACCCTTAGCGATAGTGAGGTTGAGTCGGTGATTTCAGGGGATAAATCTACACACGAACGGTGTCTCGTATTCATGGATAGTCCCGTTAGTACTACTAATTTGTCCTACGCCGATGAAGATATTTCTAAACCTGGGTGCCTCAATGATGTTTTTGATTCATTTTGGAGAAAAGTGAGAGTGAGAGTGAGGATAAGAATTTAAATGAGGGAGAAGGTGGTCTCCAAAAAGCTTTTAGTAATCATTACACCAAGACTGTAAAAACAAGAAACCTTAATAAAAGTTTATCTCTTAGGGTGTTAGATTTGGAGAAGGAGGTGAAAGTGTTGAGAGAGTGTGAGGCATCTGTAAGTCAACTCGAAAAGGTGAAAATTTCTTCATGTGAACAACTGATTTTAGTAGGAAGGGAGAAGACCGATTTGACCAACAATGTGGCTAGTCTTACAAGAGATCTTCAAATATCTTTGGAGACTCACGAGAAACTTGAAGCACGTGTATCCCAATTCGAGAGCAATCTGGAACGTGCTCAGGAGATCAAGGTCACTCTAAAGGACAAATCTAAGAAGGTTGGAAAGATGTTCCTCGGTTCTGCGTTAGGTAATGTTGAGAAGCAAGGAGTAGATTATGATGTTGCATCCACTTCCAAAGTCGCACCCGAGTCGATTTGCGAGTTTGTGATGGATCCTTATGGGCCTCAACATAACCCCCTAAAGATACCAAACATATCAAGGAGAGGTCCTCCCATACGTTTTGAGCAATGTGGACCCAAGGCCATTTATAGTTATTCTCATTGCAAACAAAGAGGTCACCTTAGAGAGGTTTGTTTTAATCTAGGGAGAGTTTCTCATATGTGTGTTCCCTGATATGCTCACACACAAGTTCCTATATATGTTTTCGCACGCACTCCTACACGTGTTACTCTGCATGCTCTCATACATTACCATAGAGATTTTGAGAGTTTTCGAGAGAAAGTAGAGTATTTAGTTAAGACTTCACAAAATTTGATGGAGGAATTTCATAGGATGTCTTCTCGTTTTGAGAACTCCTCCAGGCCTAATAGGGTGCTTATCATGTTCGTATCTTACATACCTATTGATAAATTGTTTTATCATTATATTTATATGTTTTTCTTTTCTTATATTTCGAAAAATCCAAAAGGAGTTTTGTTTTTCAGAAATTTTTTGAAAATACAAAAAGATTTTTAATTTGAAGAAAAAGTGAAAAAGAATTTACTTTTGATAAAATTTTGAAAAAGACTAAAAAAGTTAATTATTTCCTTATTTTTCACCATATATGGATGAACATTTAAGATATTCGTATCACCCCATCATTTCATCCATTCACGTGACTTTTTCGGTGTGTTTTGAGACATGACTTTGTTTCAATAGTGTGCTTAATAATGTGTGGAGTTTTGTCACCTTTATTACAAATGTGCACAAGCTTTATGAGCATTGTGCTTACTTATTTTAGGTTGAATACGATCTTCTCATCTCAATTTTGCTTAATAACAAACCAAATGTAAAAAGAGATATGTTGTGCATGTAAAAATATCGCCTGGATTTCATTTATTTTTTCAGAAAATATTGCTATGTGTTGAGCAATGGAAAAGGGATAAAAATATCAAAAATATATCTACGTTAAAAGCTTCCATTTGCATAAAAGAGACTAAAAGGATTAGAGGGACATAAAAACAGAAGTGACAGGCTAATTTTTTCATATTCATTGATGCTTTGCTACAAATAAGCATTCATTTCTTCAAAAACTTTTGAAAGTTTATCCTTAGATATGTGAGATTTTGAGGGAGTTGAAGTAAAAGATCAATGGGTTTCCATAACGGACTTTCTTAAAAAATATAAAATAGTTTCTCGTCATTGGTGTGAGAATCATTTAAGTTCATGACATATTGATTAAGTTGAGTCAATTTCATTTGAGTCACTATTTTTAAACTTAAGGTAGACTTTGAGCACTTTCGTTAAAAGTGTCTCAAAACTTCGTGCACCTATGTTATGAATGTTTATGTTGACTAAGCTCACACACTTTCATTCGCACCAACGATTCAGATATTTTACTATTATTCCATGGTGTGTTGCATTTGTACATTTTATAATTTATATTTGAAAAAATGAAAAATTTTCAAAAATAATTGGATGAAAAGATGTCTTTTGAGATTATCATTGCTTGTGCGTACTTGATTATTCTTGTGATGATATCTTACTTTTTCAAGCGATGCTTGTATTTCATGACTAGTCTATACTCCTTTGTCTATTACGGATAAAAAGGGGGAGAACAAATTGAGGGGAATAATATTTTTCTATTAAAACTTGTATGCATTACAGTATTTTGTTTGTCTAATGTGTGTAGGACATCCTACCTAGATACGATCACATGGACCCACACAAGATGAAGACAAAGTTAGCCAAAGGGACTATCCATTCCATTTGAAGACTTGCACGAAAATTGTAGCTATTAGTTTTAGTCTTTAAGATACAATTTTACATATATTTGTGTTTTGTACCGAAATAGGCAAAGGGGAGATTTGTAAGTGCAAATTTTATAATTGCTCATGTTTTATTTTTATTTTGGCGTATCCCATTATTCAAACACTACCCCTACATAACTTCTCGAGATTCGAAGATAAAGTTGATGACATTTAAAAGATGGAAGCATCGTACGACTCAACATCCTTCGAAGAAGTTATGGTTTTGAATTATAAAATGTTTACTTTACAATTTCAGGGGTTTTAAAACATTTAAAGAAGTTCTTTTTCTGAAAAAGTTTTAAATTTTTTATAGAAAAATCATTGCCTCATTAGAATGAGATTGATTGGTAGTTCGAATCAGATCCATTTAGCTTCGGATGAAGCAATTTGGGCCTCCTATGAAAACATTTAGCTTCGAATGAAGCAATTTGAGCATGTTTTTTTCCAAAAGAAAACATCTTATTTTTTGGCTCAAATTTGGAACATCAACCCATATACAATCATTACTATAGCTATATCTTGACACATCACTGCACTTTTATGTTCCTCATATTTTTCTTTTCTTTTCTTTTCTTTTATTTTACTTTATTTATTTTCTATTTATCGAGTTTTATAAACAACTTTCCTATTTTTATATTCTTAAATGTTTTATTTTTAAATTGATATATTTTTTTATGTATTTCTTGCAAAAATATTTTATTTTGGATTTAAAACATGTTTTATAAATTTCCCTGTTTTTTCCTGCTTTTTCCTGATTTTTAAAATGTTAAAAATGCCTTAAATTAAACATTTTAATTATTTAACTTAAACATTTTTAACAAAAATTATGTTTAATATTTTTTAGGGTTATTTTGTGTTGGTCCTCATCTTAACCTTTTGGCCAATCGTGTGCCTGCATTTGACACATGCGATTTGACCATGCGTCTGCCTGTAGAGGGTCTAAGTGGCGTCGATTAAATCAATTGGAGTTTTACCATATTGCCTATGTTTGGCCCTTGGCTTTTTACACATGTGCCCTTATAATTTGGTTTCCTTTGCTTCCCTTAGATTCCTATGGTTGATTACGTAATTGCCCTATGATTTGTGATATTTTCAAAGATACCAACATGTTTCTAGGGCCTTCCTTCATTGGATATATATCAGCCTCCGCTTTTATTTTTTGTTAGAGAGAAATTCATACTGTTACTCTGCCAAAATTTCCTCTCACCTTTTTCACCTAAAATTGTTTTCACTCATGCTTGTTTGATTTCTTGAGTGAGTTAATTTTTAAATATCCTTTTTATGTTTTGAGTGATGAAACTTTTATGGCATTGATGGTTTGAGGAGGGGAAAATTAATGTTTGGGGATTTTTATGCTCATGTGTTTCTGAACCTTTCGACTTGGTTGGAGACCTTTGGAGAGATGATATCCATGGTATTTTTGGAGCTTTTCCCTTCCTCCTTAGCTTCTTGGGTAACCCTCTAAAATCTTTTCTCCTTATTTTCATAGATTTCAGTTTTTTTGGTAAAACCCCCCACATCTCATGATAGTATGTTTTTTACATGCTTTTTTATGAGTTTATTACCTTCCATATCAAGTTTCACATGTTCATCTTGAAATAATTTTTATTGCTCATGCTCTTTTTAATTTTAAATCACTACTATATCTTCATGATAAGTCTATTATGTGATTTTCTTCATTTACATGTGTTTGACAGTAGTATAGTTCTATTCACTAAGCATCATTTATTGTGGTGGCTTTGGAATAGATAGATCCAATTGTCCCTTTGATGTCTTAAAACCTTTTAGTTCAATTTTAAGATATCCTCGTATATTATTAATTTTCTCTTCTGTATGTTTGCTAATACACTTTCTTCATAAACTTTAAGTCACTTTGAATTAGTCTTGGTACTGTTTTGTGGCTTGTGAGGTTGAGTAGATATAACCTTGTTGTATCGGTAGTATTAGCCTTGTTCTATTTTTATTTAAACTTCTTTTAACGAACTGATTGAACCAAAATAATTATTTAGTGAACTTTGGTGTGCGTGTGAGACTGATAATGTTGCTGATGTGGCTTACAGGGAGGTTTTGTCTAGAGACCCCTTCTGAGTATCCCTTGGTGTGTGCTTAATTTCTTTGTCCAACGTTTCTTCAGTTTTGGCCCATCTCTAGAGAAATGATTCAAATGGTTTGTGGAATAGGGAGCTTGTTATCTTCGTTAGTCAGTGCCATGGTGGGGGGGGGGGGGGGGACTTACAACCTATTTTTTTTTATCATGGAGATTATCGATATTTTCGATTAGTGGACCTTCGTCAGAATTCCTTTTATTTCCCCTCACATCTTCTACTCCAAGTTGGATGGGAACAAATTATGCCTTTTCGCATAGCGAACTTTTTTCGATGGAGGATGTGACTGCATCATTGTGAATGATGTTGGGCTCCTTGTGGTAGCATCATCGACCATCTACCCATCCATCACAGTATGAAAGAGGGGATTGGTATGTGTCTGAGGACTACCTGAAGTGGTTATGGAAGCAGGTAGTGGATAAGATGATAGAGGAAGATACTAGCCAACGATGGTTTATTGCCTTCGACACCATGGAGGAAGGTGTTGTGGTTTTGTTTAGGCTTGTCAGGGCGTACTGCTCTATGCAACATATACAGAGTGTTAACCAAGAGTAGGAGACTTGGGGACCTCCGGGGGATAAAAATGATGATGGAGTGGAGCCATCGGGTAGTTGAAGGCAATGTTTGTGAAGCTTGGGTGATTTTTTGTGAAGCTAGGGTAGCTTTGGTGTTTTGTGTTTTTGGGGTTCAGAATAATTTTTTTGTAGCTTAGTACGAGTTGCGTTTGTCTAAAGATGGCTTATTTAGTGGAAATGGGTGTTTTTTTTAACTCCCTTCACTGACACTTCATGTAATGTTGTTGTATTTTTTAACTACAAAATAAAAATGATTTTGATCATATTTTGTTGTGCCTCTTAATGAGTTTCACATGTGAATTATCTATACCAATCATATTTTGTTGTGCCTCTTAATTTTGATCATATTTTTTTATGCCTTTTATTCATGTAAATGATAAGATGAACCGTCGTTCTGGGAGGTTAGAAAAGAATAGCATTTTATGAAAAGAAGGCAATCGGGCCCATGTATGGCATATGGGGTGCCTACGTACCTATGTGAGTTTTAAAAAAAAATCACGAGCCTCATTTTGAATAGAAAATGTTTTTAGAGGATCAGGTCCCACGTAGTTCTAGGTAGGGAAAACAAAGAATTTTGTCTTTAGAATAGAAGGGGGATAAGAAGAGTCACATCGCATCGAGATTTTGGACTAAGGGATAAATTTCTTGAGACGTTCCAGGTTGACTGAACATGCCATCACTTTTCCATCGAGGTATGTGAGCATAGCGATGCCTCATGAGAGAATTTTCTTCACAATGTATGGTCCACTCTAATTCGGTTTGAATTTGCCTCTGGGGTCCCAAACGGGTTTTATGATCTCTTTAAGGGCAAGGTCTCCTTTCTGGACACTGTGGTCCGTGACTTTTCGGTTGAATGATCGCACTATTCGGTGATGGTACCCCAGTATATAATATATAGCCTTAAGCTTTTCATCCACTAGTGATAGTTCATCAAAGCAGCTCTGATGCCAGTCTTCTTCGTAAACTTTATTTTTGAGCATGACTCACATTGAAGGTATTTCTAACTTAACTGTTAGGATTTCTTATGTGTCATACACTACAGAATTAGGGATAGCCCTAGTAGGCATTATTATTGAAGTGTTGTAGCCCTAGAGAATTTAAGGGATTTGGTCAGCCCAATCTCATCAACTCAAATTCATCTTGTTGATTATGGTTATAAGGATTTTATTGGTGGCTATGACAACACCATTGGTTTGGGGTCGCTAGGGAGAAGATTTATGTCTCGAAATCCCATACTCGTCGACTTTTTATGTGGCCTCTATTTCAAAGTGGAGTCCATTATCTGATACTAACTCACGGGGAACTCCGTATCGGCAGATAATGTTCTTTTTAATAAACTTATCCACTTTCTTAGCATTCATCACTGCATATAACTCCACTTTGACCCATTTAGTGAAGTAATCAATGGAGACCATGATAAATTCGTGACTGTTTGAAGCTTTGGTAGTAAGATTCCCTATGATATCAATGCCCCGGGTGATGAAAGGCTAAGGAGAGGTCATGTTGTATAGTTCTCAAGGAGGCAAGTGTTGGATATTGGCAAACTTTTGGCATTTGAGGAATGTTCAAACGTAGACAGTGCAATCTTGAACCATGGTGGTCCAATAGCACCCTTAATGGATGATCTTTTTGGAAAGTATATGACCATTCATGTGGGGATCACATTTCCCAGTGTGGATTTTCTAGATCATTTGTTCAACATCATCCCCTGATATGTAGTGAAAATGGGTTCCATCTAAGTTTCTAATGAAAAGTTCTTTGTCATAGGTAATGTACTGGGCAACCAATATGTGAATGGTCGCATGATCTTTCTTATTTGCATCTTGGGGATACCTACCATATTTGATGAGGTGCCAAATGCTATAGTACTATAACCTGGCCATATCAGAATCTTCCTCGGTGATGAGCTCAATGTGGTAGCAGTGGATGGGCATAACTTATTTTTAGCCAGGAAAGGGGCCATTGTGATTCCCTCAATCATGTTGACCATGGAGGCTATGGTATCAAGGGCATCAACTAAGTTGTTATTTGAATGAGGCAGGTAGTGGAAGGTGACAACTTTGAATTGGGAGGCCAGCTCTTTTAGGTGGTCGACGATTATGGTAGAGTCTCCATAGATGTCTAGGTGTCGAGTTGCTTTCTTGTGGGCGATCTTGAGGCCTACAGTGCATGGCTCATACTTAGACATGTTGTTCGTGCAAGAAAAGTCTAGTTTGATGGCAGTGGGGGTGTGAGAGTCATCAGGGGCGATCAGGAGTATCCTAATGTCGTTTCTTTTTTTATTAGCAGCTCCATCAAAGAACATTTTCCATCTAAGTTCCTCTAGAGAGGTGCAAATAATATCTTCATTCAGGAATTCATAGATGAAAACATTCGTTCCTTCCATGGGGTAGTCAACAATGTAGTCAGAGATGGCTCTCCCTTTCATAGTTTTCTATGTGACGTACATAATATCGAATTCGGCTAACAATATTAACTAACGTGACATTCGACTGGACAGAGAAGGATTTTCTAGCAGGTATTTGATGGTATCCATTTAGGATACTAGTTTGATGGGAAAAGCGAGCATGTAGTACCGTAACTTTTGAATAACCCAGACTAAGGCGACGCATGCTTTCTCCAAAGCATTGGAGTTGACCTCGTACCCGGAAAATTTTTAATTGGTATAGTAAATGGCTCTTTCCTTATGGTATTCTTCAATGTATTGTGATAGCAAAGCCTCTGTTGTGGTATCTGTTATGGTCAGGTATAAGAGAAGGGGGGACTTGGCTGTGGAGGCATCAACACCGGAGGTCGGGTGAGGTATCGCTTGATTAGGTCAAAGGCTTCTTGGCAGGCCTCATTCCAGACATTAGTTGAATCCTTTCGGAGAAGTTTGAAAATGGGTTCGTAGATAAAAGTCAGTTGGCTGATGAACCAACTGATATATTATAGTTTACCCAGGAATCCTCGGACTTCCTTCTCCTTTAGTAGTGGTGGCATCTCAAGTATGGCTTTCAGTTTGGAAGGGTCTGCTTCGATTCCCTTCTCACTGACCATGAATCCCAAGAGTTTTCCTTTTGTAACGCCAAAAACACATTTTTTGTGGATTGAGACGCATCTAGTATTACCCCAGTCACTCAAAGACCATTCGAAGGGTGGGAATATGACCTTCTCGAGTCTTAGACTTAATTATCATATCATCTGCGTAGACTTCAACCTCCTTATGAATAAGGTCGTGCATGATTGTTATGGCAGCTCTTTGGTAGGTAACCCCAACGTTCTTGAGTCCGAATGGCATGACAGTATAATAGAAGGTTCCCCGTGGGGTAATGAAGGCGATTTTCTCCTCATGGTCAAGATGCATCTTGATCTGGTTGTATCCGGTGAATCCATCAACAAATAACTTGAGGGCATGGTGTAACAACCCACCTAATTAAATATTGGGTGAGCAGTCCTTTATTAAATTAAATTAGAATATCCAGTTCGCTCATTCTTAACATCATTATCGAAAAAAATCTTCCTTATTAATCACCTAATAGTTAATTAAGCTAAATGTCAAAAACTTTTTCCATTTTTAATTTAATTAAGACCATTCCGCGACACGGAATAAAATATGCAACAACACATCACAACTGAATTAACTATAACAAGAATAAATGTGACTGGAATAACTCTCCAGTTAAATGATAACTTTTACACTAAATAAAATTGATGTCCACAATGCTTACATAAATAATTACAACCTCTAGAATCCTGGACGACATGCCCTAAATAATTACAACCTCTACAGATGAGTGAATCAACATAAAGGAAACGTATAAACAAAATTCGCATCTCTACTAGTAGCTATAAACCATAGGAACATTCATAATCTATGATGGGCATCCCTGCTACTAGAAACCTTATGTACAAGATATAGTAGAGAAGAGAACATGTAAGAAAACGGGTAAGAGCCCAATTGTAAAATATTTTAAAAATAGCAAGTGCTTAACAATTTCAAATAAGCATTTATTATGTACATGTTAGTTTCTCGGGTTCTCTCTTGAGAATTCCCACCTCTCATCTAGAGTGCAAACCTATCGTATCTCAGTAACTTCCTAGTTATGGTTCCCTCCTAACTAGTAACATAATTTTAACCCATATCATAAACCCGTATGTCCCATACCATACGTAATATAATTATTCATATTCATTTCTCTTTAATATGAACTAGTCTTGTTACAACCTTGGAATTAAGTGTTCTCTTACTTAATCCAATTCAAATTTCATTATTAACTTCTATCTACAACATTACATAGTAGATTAAATTACGGTTTATATTTTTAATCTACAATTTCACACAGAAGATTACATCTCTATATCTAAAATGTCACACAGTAGATTACATCACAGTTAATATACATAATACCACATTAATTATATATATATACTAATACAGCACCTCCCCAGTCACGGTTGCGGTGCATGTATACTCTTCTATCATGTCCTGATAGATAATGTCACTGTATAGAGGACTATTGATTCGGCGTCTCTCACGAATCATGTCATAACACAAATATACGAGAGGCGAGCATACTACCCATCCAAATGGGTCACGCATGTAACTACTCTCCCATTCAACTGTCAAAACTATCATATACACCGATAACACGTGTTCAAGGTCCTATGCTCAGGGTACGAATCTAAAATCCCTCCCAATTAGGCGCATAAGGATAAGACCATCCACAACGCGAAACCTCCACCCCGATAGCAAGCAGCGCAGGTACATCATACATGCAAATAATATTATAGGTATTCTTCACACCTATATAAATATAACATCCATAAGGCATTCACACAACCATATGATAATTCCCATACGTAGTATTTTTATCTATCAAATCCTACGTATTAAAGATTATGACTTTACTTATTTATTTCATATTCCCGAGCCTCACTCATTACTGAAATATTAAATAAGTTTTCCTTGATATATATCCAGTAAGAAACTCACTTATACCCTACTGGTCCATGACATCATACTCCCCAAATTATTGCGAATTAAACTCATCTTTAATAGGAATTATATTCGATAAGACCTATTCTCTCATAACCAAATATTCCTTCGCTTAGGATTAATCTCACATATGAACTTAAGATTTTCCAGGTGATTCAATGGTCCCCACCCTCCTGGTCCTATCCTTAATCTTCATATAAACGAATTACAACCCAAAACGTGAATCTAACAACCCTAATTCATTTGTTTAATTAACATAATTCTCTCCACTTAAATCCCAAACATAATAATATTAGTCCGGGTCTTACCTATGGCCTACTACTCTTCCCTAAGTTCAATTATGTTCAAATAATAATCACTAAAGATTCCTAAAAGTTTTGGGATTAAATCAATAATTAAAAGTAATAAGTTCATCTTTTCTGGGGAGGTCGATCGATCGAAGGTTAGGGGTCGATCGATCGAGCTTCATGGGTCGATCAATCGATCACCTAGATTTTTGCAATGTCTATTCTACGGGTTACACATCTTTCGATCAATAAAACCTATATTTTAACGTCCCAAATTTCTTAAAATCCATACCACATGATATAGCAACATATATAAATGATTACTACTTATCTAAACAACCTAGAATCATCAAGAGTTTGGATTAAAAGCATATTTCTCATATTTTTCCAGAAAACTAAATTCTTTATTATTTCTCCAAGAACATCATATAAACTAAGATTTTCTTCACTAATAATTCCCAAATTTTGTAGTTTAAATTCTATTTTCAAAATAAATCAATACTACATTTTTCTCTTTTCAAAGATTCAACTAACATCACCATAATTCATCTTTGATTATGGAACTTTTCATAATTTTCTAAACAACCTAACATGGACAATAGACATGCTAAATTTGTAAAAATTAATCACTTACCTCTAATTCGTAGGTCTGGTCCATTGGAGATGATTGTCCACTGGTGGTTCTTCTCTTCTTTGGTCAACTTCCGGTGGTGGTTGGTGGTGACTTTTGGCTCTTGGTTTTCCCACAATGACGCTTCCCTTTACCAGAGAAACTCCTCAGTCTCTCTCAATTTCTTTGTCTCTAAGTTTTGTAGAATTAATCAATAATCTAAACCCTTTAGACTTATAAATAATCTTCCAAATTCGTGCATACTATTCACCTTCCAAGTCAAATGATCATATTACCCCTCCGGTGTGTCTTTTTGGTTCCAAAGTGCCCCGAGACCCAAATCAAACATCCAAGTAGACTTTTCGACTATTTGAACCCTTTCGGACACTTTGCCCAGTCATAATGACCATTCAGATGACATAATAATATTTCACTTTTATTTGATTACATTATAATCCCGACACAACTCAAAAGCACATCCCAACTTAATTACCATAATTGTCGTACCCATAATTTATGACAATTTTTATAAAGTCATAATCAATTGTAAAGTTGTAATTATATATATTACTTTAATCACTAAGTAGTATTCAACATAAATCACATTTTACTTTATCCTCAAGTAATATTTAAATCCGGCCTAATTTTCAATTATATCCCAATTAATTATAATTACTTTCATTTGAAAAATCATTAAAAATACGGGGTATTACACATAACTATCCATGTCGTCCACAATCTTGTCGATGTTGGGGGTAGCGGATAATCGTCATTTAGGGATGCTTTATTCAAATCTCGATAGTCGACGCATATATGGACTTTTCCTCCTTATTTTTATACAAGGACGATATTGGCGAGTTATGTTGGGTATTCAACTTTACAATGAAACTTGCGTTCAATTGCTTGACCACTTCTTCTTTAACATTGAGCGACCATTCAGTACGGAGTTTCCTAAGCTTCTATTTGACTGGATTGCATTCTGGGAATCTCGGGATCTCATGATAAACTATTTTTGAATCAATGTCGGGCATGTCGTCGTAGGACCATGTGAAGACGTCCACAAATTCTCTTAGTAGCTCTTCAAATTTTGCATGCTCATGCTTGTTAAGGGTGGAACCTATCTTAATCTCGCGATGATGGCTACTAAACCCAGAATTAATAACAACAGTTTTGTCATCATTAATTTTAACGCGGTTATGTTATTCGTTATTCTCCTTATTAAAATCAGTTTAGAATTGTTCATTTGCAAAATCATCATCATCAAAGGTTTTATTAGAATCAAGACAATTAATGTAAGGCACAATAAGATACTCAAAATTCTTGTTTATATCATTTTCAGGAAAAACAGCATTGGAAACCTCATCAAAAGAGGTCTCAGTTACATTAATATCAGGAAAAGGAAAAATAGCACCAGGCGAAGAGACTTGGATAGGGTATACATCAGGGTCAAATTAAATCTGAGTAGGTTGGACAGGTATGTCATTCCAATTAAGGAGAGGCATGTCAACAACTTTGATTTGAATGGATGGGTCCGACGATGTGGCATATGAGCGGATCATGTAGAGACTCAGCCCTAGTGTCTACAGGTCAAACGATTCTTCGAAATCACTTTCCTCGGAGTCCTCGGTAATTGTCATGAATTTTTCTGTGAGAGGTTTCACTTCATGTTTGCAATCTTAGGCCTGAGAGTTACTGTCTTAAAATATAATTTATAGCCCCAGTTTCATCTTCTTAACAATATGTTCGTACCATGGTTCAGGTAAGCCACAGAAGGGGAAGTCTTAACCTTCCTTAATATATCTTCCATTCAAAGATTATCCTAAAACACTAGTTTCATCTTTCAAGATTCTTTTTAGTTTCGGTCGGTGGAGTGCTTTGAGTTCATCTAGTGAGGGTTGGTAAAGCATGTCACATGGGGGAAAGGCCTCCTTTAGTACTATGGGCTCAAGGATACCTTATGGCATCGCCCTATCCCCATTCTTAGCATAAAGTGCATGTTATGTAACATCTTAATCACATTAACATTGCCATGAGTGCGTCGCTCTAGACACACTCGATCTTTGAAGTTATCTCTTGTTGTTAAAGGAAGTGGATCAATTCTGAAGCTAAAGAGGAGCATGTCATTTGTCCCATGCTGGATTTTTAATACAGGATTGCTAGTGCTGGCATTGTCTATATTGTCATCATCCGCAAAAATAGTGATAACTTAAACTTTGGCGAAGAACTTCAGTTTTGGGTGAAGAGAAAAATATACCCCTCGAATGTTGTGGAGCTATGGACGACCAATGAATTGATTGAAGTATGCAGGTATGTCGATGACTTGAAACTTGATGACATGATTAATAGGGCCATCCCATAGTATAAGTTTTATGCACACCATTATTTCTCGATGGGTATTATCAGAAACACTTATGTCGTAGGAAATGGGAGTGAGATCACTTACTTTCAGTCCCAAATAGTTAAAGGTTTGGAGAGGACAAACATTGAGGGCAAATTCTTGTCAATAAGTAAAAGTGGGACTATCTTTCCAAGACTTCTACGGAGATATTGAGGGAATAATTGTGATCAGGGACAAACTTTCGAATCTCTTCTTATGGTAATTTAGGAGGTTTACCACCAAGACCCTATCATCTTTCTTGGTCTTTAGATACATAATACCATCATTGGTTCACGACCAGATATATCAGTAGCAGAGCTCATTAAGACCCATTTTTGTCCCATACAATGTATTTATCCTATGCACCCTATTAACTATTTTCCAAACATTGGGGGCACATTGCGTAAGAATAATATTAAAGTATTTAAAGAATCTAAGGAAGAGAGGGTTTGGGGGAAATGTCAAACCCCCGTGTTATCAATACGGTGTGAATCTAGTGCCCTCCTCCGATGTCACAAACATCTCTAAGGAGGGGGCACAGTCGATTTCTACCCAGTTTGGAATGTTATAAGTTTTCCTAAATTTAGCTATTGATTTGTTATCTAGCGTTCCCATGAATACTCCAACATAAGAAAAACCCTAACTATAGTTGCAGAATAATTCGAAAAAGAGGAAAACTAAGAAAATATGATCTAGACTTATAAGAGTTAATGAAGCTTTGAAGAGAAAGAGAACGTTGAAGTAAAAAAACTCTGGAAAGCTTAACGACGAAGAGAGAACTAAGAACTGACCTAACAGAGGAGATGTATCTCCAATTTGAAATCCAATGCTAATGATGAACACGACATCCCAGGATGATTTTTGGCGCTTCATATAGCTGCTCAGATGATGGTACCCTCGCTCATTTAAAGAAACTACAAATATGCCATGTTGTTTGGCTCCGGACGAGCGTACCCCCATAAGTTCATCAAATCTACAAAAAACGCCACTCCAGTTGCAAGAATGAAAATTTCAAGTTATAGGCCTTTAGTTTTGTTAAAAATTATTGGCCCAGATTCGCAGGCCAAATTTTTTTAGGGAAGACTGTGGGGACTTATTTATTACGATCCATGAGAGTAGTCGACCTGCCCAAACTGCCTAAGGCCCTGCCCGAACCAAATTAGATATTTGACCAACACATGTATATTTTATACACACTAAAACATATACGAATACATTCAAATCGGTTACCAATAATATCGGAGGAGATATTAAGGGACCCCACGAATTATCCACGTGTTAATTGAGTTCCTTGTACAACTCAATATTTTACTTTTATGCATCTATAAATTATAAACCCAAACTCGGGGCAAAGGGATATAACCTCGATCATTGAGAGATACTATAATAAAATACTCTCCGTGGACGTAGGCAATGTACTAAACCACATATATCTTTGTTGTGTGCGATAATATATTCCATTTCTATGATTTTTTTCATGGATATTTAATATGATATTTCTTGTTCTCATAGATAGATAGATAGATAGATAGATAGATAGATAGATAGATAGATAGATAGATAGATAGATAGATAGGTAATTATATTTATATGGATGGATGGATGGATGGATAGATAGATACATAGATGGATGGATAGATAAATAGATGGATGGATGTGGATGAATGGATGTATGGATAGATAGCTGGATGGATGGATGGATGGATGGACAGATGAATTGGTGGATAGATGGATTGATGGTGTTATCGTAAAAAAATGGGTTGTGACATAAATGTCCTAGATGGGGAAATCCACACAATGACAAATAAAGAGATTGCGCTATATGGTTGCTTGATTGGGCGAGAGAGAATGAGGTGAGAGACATAGAAAGAAGGCGGGGATTTACGTGGTTCGGCCCAATATGTCGCCAACGTCCACATATGCAGTGATGTTGTGTTGTTTACTACTAAGAATTTGCCATAAAAGTGGAGAATATAAGCTCTGACTGGGTCCTCTCTCTAGGGTTTGCCTATAGTTGTTAATGGAATCGTTCTGGATCCCCTATCCCATGGGATTTAGTGCTATATAGAGTTATTTATCAAAGAGAGAATATTAAGGTACTGGTGGAGTGTCATTATAGTTCAAGTGGTTACTCCTATTACATTTAGCGGGATGTATGATGATGAGTTTGTTACAACACGATATAGGTGGGATATGGAGTAATTTCCCACATGCATAATTAGGGCAGTCGTGGCTATTGATATTCTTCCATGTGTGGAAGTTGGTGCGAAGTTAACCGTGATGATATTAATAAACATTGTAACCTAAGTTCATTTTAATAGTAACATGATGTTTAACAAGGTAGGTTCGAGAACAATGATAACTGATCCAACCTCAATCTCAAGGGATGACCAAAATGTGCTTGTGAGGCCTTCCTCACTATTTGCCTTTAATGAGGATATGTGTCTTCCATTGAAAGGTCCACGTGGTGACGTATTTTTATGGTATAAGAAAAGCCCCCAAGATGTCATGCATGACTGGAACTTGTAGCAGATTCTATGGATTGATGGCATTTCAGAGTGGTTTCTAGGTGAAATTAATAGATGATGTGTTAATCTATAGTCATCCTAACTGGATCTGGTCATCTTGATATCTTCTCGGCATGTGCCGAGAAGATTAAATTATGCGATTTTTGAATGAAGTGGACATGTGTCAAATGGTTAGAACTGGTGTCTGAGTAATCATTATGCACGCGAGCGTAGGTTCAGTGAACTTATACCGTCAGTTGGCTTTTAAGAGAGGATGTAATTTATGACACGTGATATTTTTTTTGCCAACCCAAAGTATTTAAAGGGTTGATATCTCCATCATTTGAACTCCACCTCACTTAAAACCTTCTAAATGTCATTCTAGAGAGAGAAATTTCACTTCTTCAGCTACCGGGTTCTATCACCTCTACAGTTCTTCTCCATTTTTTTTCATGCAGTTCTTGTTTTATACTTTCAACGCTTTTTCGGGTTCGAAGGTATGTGCCCATTTTCCCTTTCAACTTTTAGGGTTTTCACCCTCCTTCTTAGGGTATTTCATGATTATCACTTGTTAAATCTGCTGTTGGCTTTAGTTTATTTAGTGTTTTATTGGGAGTTTATACATCAATATGACAATTAAATTGGTTGGCCTAGTAATACATCATTTTTAGGGTTTCTTTTAGCACAAATGACCTTTATTTATATCTGGGTAGCCCCCAAGTTCCGTTGATCTACCAAAAAAGCTTGTGCATAATCTTGATGAGGTATCCTCCTCATGTGTAATGTTTGTTTGAAATTTCGGTTGAATTAGAACTTACCTACACTGATATTATTGTTAGGAAGTTTCTACAACCCCTGCAAGTTGTTTTACCAGAGGAAAAGCCAGAAATAAAAACTATACCCCCAAGGTAGTGTCTTCTGGTGGCTATACTCCACTACTAGCGGAATCACCAATTGTGGGTCTTAATTTTGAAGGTCAAGGAGTAGGTAGATAATTTCTACAATTAATAGGTATTGAAAACTAAAAAAAAGAGTTTATGTCGATAATAAACTTGGATTCCTCTGAAAAGGTTAGTTCATATACAACTGATGATGTTGGGCATGATAGTGTGGAGCAAATCCTTTTTATTTCCCCTATAAGAGAGCCGAATGGAGAAGGTTTATATGGTGAGGATGATGACTCTATTGATTCTTTGGATTCCTATGACCCCTTCACCAATGATACAAGGTGGTACACTGTGATATTCTTGAGGATGAATTGGATCACCTTATTGAAAAATACGACATCTCTATTAATGGGTATGGAGTGACACTTACTCAGCTTCCTCCCAATGCTTATAGTAAAATATTCGGGGCTATGATGATTTGGAAGGCCTAAACCGAGTTCGATCCTACTGGAGACATTTTTAGGTATGTCCATGTAATGAAGGATGATGCCAAAGCCCTTGGATATTATTATTATTTTTCCCCTCAAAGGTCCAATTTAAGAATGGTTAGGGTTTTTCAAACCAGTAACCATAGTTGGAAAGGCCAATTTATTGTTTTTACAAAAGGTGAGTGGGATTTTAGGGGACATGAGAAGTATAGATTGTGTAAGATCACCCATGAGTGGAATGGGCCAAACAGAATAGGTAAACTTGTCCACTGTGGCATACGTTGCTATGCCTTTAACATTATATTCTGATACTTTTCTTTTTATTTTTTCAATGAAGAGGCCCCAAGGCTTTCTGTTGCCGTCTAGAACCTGGTGGAAGCCTATTGCATGAAGAAGCTTCCAAAATTTGAGGACCTATTTTCTGTTGAGAAGTTTATAGCTGTAGGATACCACACTCCTCTTGGTGGGATTGCTCCACTTGACGTTGTTGTTTCCTTTGGAGGAAGGAGTGCAGTTTGAAGCAAATCCAGGGACAAAGGCTGATTTGGAGGTTAAGGCCACAGCTAGTATAGGTAGCCATGTCTTCCCTTTTCTGTTCACTCCTATCAACTTTTCATCCGATTGCTGACTATTTGATAAAAAAGAACTTAAAAATGTATTTATGAAAATAGTATTTTTTTAAAAAGAATATTTATTAAATAATTTTTATCATTGCAAAAAATAGTAAAAATTTTTACTACGTAAAATAGTTAAGACTGTTATTTACTTTTTAAAGATTGTAATCAATTTTTATTTTATTTTATTTACATTTTCAAATAATTTAAGCACTTTTTAATGCATTTCTTTAATATTTTTTATACATGTGTGTAAATGAAGAGACGTTGTAATATGGAGAAAGAGATAAATGAAAGTACATGAATTTTATAGGATAGAAGAAAGAGAAGAAAAGGGAGAGGTGCCACGTGGATAACCTCAAAGTGTTGGATCATTAACTAGTTGTAGAGCATTTTATAATATACTAGTTGGAAACCCGCGCGATGCGCGAGTTATATGTTAGCATAATGAAAAACAACCAAGTAAAAGTAAACACGTAAAAATGATAAACAAAATTGGGAAATAGATTAAATAGGTAGATGAGAAAAAGAAAAGATATTGTGTCCAAGCCAATAAATAAATATAAAGACTATATATATACAAAAAACATGAACTTAGATATTATTACCCAAATCATGAGTAATGTCAGCATAAGTTAAAAAATAATGAATATTTCGTGGACATAATGAGTTGTCCACACAAAAACTCGTCAGTCATTCATGACATATATAACAGTGTACAAAATATAAAAGGCATGAACGAAAGGAAAAAAACATATGTTACGACTAATAAAGAAAATAGATTATGCACTTTTAGGCCTTAAAATAATATTAATTATGGATATAAGACAACAAACATTATATTTTCATTTTTAGTTTGTATTTTTAAATTATCGGATGACATGGCATACTATGAGTGGTTGACGTGTTATGGATATAGGTCCGAACAAGTGACTTTATTCAAAAATAGGGACTAAAAATGAAAACAAAATGTTTGTTGTCCTATTTTCAGAATACATATTACAATATGTTCTAAATTTACAAAACCTCGAAAAAAAATTCCTTGGCACTGTGACAAAATAGAAAACGTGTAAAGAAAAGGGAAAAAAAAATATTAAAAAAAATCTCCCTAATAGTTCTTGGGAACACAAAAAATAGACCTCCATTTGTAGAGGTTAACTGGGACAATCTCATGAAAATTTTCCTATTTTCCTGCAATGAGTTATTGCCTAATTAAATTCTCAGAGTCCCTATCTTCCAAGAGATTCCTAGAACCCGATCCATTCTCCTTTGTGTGATCTCCACTCATCCCCAAAATTAACCAGAAGAGTTACCGAAAACATAATTAACTTCTTCTTTGGAGTGAGTCAAACCAACTAGTATACTACATATGTTCGTAAATAAAGGTTCACTTGTGAGTATGTGTGTGTATTATATATACACATGCACGTTTATGTGTATTATAGGTACCTAATTTCATAATCATATATGTCATAAAAAATACAAAAGAAAGCTCTACAGTTTACAAATGATGAAAAACTTACCTGAGGAAACTTCAATGTTGACTTACTCATAAAAGCGATACTCGTCCATACTCATTATTTGAATAAGAACAATCCAATCAACCCAAACCCCTTTTCGTCTAACATTTATGTCGAGAAAAATTATCCACAAAATATAAACCCTCAAGCCTCAAAACTGTTCGTAGAAATCATCAGACTGATACATGGTGACGAACCTGCAAACCAAAAAATTAATCGTCCTCTTAAAACTTTCCACGAGTAATGGGTTCACAATTTTGAATTTCATGATTTACTCAACAAATTCTGAAGTAACCAGAACAAATCGATTTTCAAACATGATAAAAAAAAATTACGGACTAACCAAGTGGCACTGTTCGGAACTATTAAATCAAACAATTCTAACATCACAATAGCACATCTTCGCCCAACTTCTCTCATCGATATTAAATCAAACAATTGTTGATCAGGCCCAAAGAAAAATCTCTGTGTCGTACATACCAAACAATCTCGATGCCTTCATAGACGGAATATAACTGGAATACAATTGAGAGAAAGATAGGAGGGAAAGGGACCGTCCTTTCAGATTTGGAGAGGGAGAACGATGTCTTCATAGACGGAATACATAAAGAAGAGATACTAAAGTGAATATTTGCAAGAAGGGAGCAGATAAAATTCTCAATTTAAGTTAGAATTGAATAGGTGAATGGACAGGCAGGTGATGTGGTGTAATTACGATGAAAAAAATTTATTGCCACGTGGATAGGCTCTTTGAACAGGAGTAATAAATGGATGTGTATTGCATTTTATATTAGTATATAGATATTTAATATATATATATTGTGCTCATTAGGTTTGTTAAAGTATGTTTTGTAGAAATTTATAAAGTGACATATATTGTTTAAAATGTTTAATGTTACATATTAAGATTCTGAAATCTATTTGATGGTGAGTTCATTTTGAATATTTTAGGGTTATTTTATGTTTTTTCTATGTACTTTTAAACATAACAATATATTTCATAACAATTTTATATATTGGTTTAACATTAATTTTCATTTATTTAAAATAATATTAAGATATTTATGCATATTGTCCACCATCAAAATACCGTTCTAGTAGGTTAAATATATTTTCAACATACTCTTAACTATATTCTCTTTCACAATGTGATACACCAATCCAAAACGAATTCTTTTATAGCCATGAAAGCTAATTTTAAGAAATTTTCAAGATTGAAAGAGTGAAACAAATAATAAATATTATGAAATAAATAAACGTGGAATACTATAGTACGACGTGTAACAAGAAGAACCACATACGGCGGAGTAGCGACCAAGTAAAGCCAAAACCCTAAGAGTACATCTAGAGGAACTTGCAAATAAGACTTAAAAGTTGGACTTAATGAGTTGGCTATCGCCACGTCAAAAACAAAACCCCCAAGCCTTTCTTTTCATCTTCATTCCCAACAGTAACAAACCCTTTTTCCCCCAATCTGTTCATTTTCATCCCCACTTACAAACCCAATACAAACATCCAAAACTCATTTTTATCTTCATATAATACAAAAAAAAAATTGTCTTTAAAATATACCTCACTCACACAATCTATACCTATATTATACCTTTAATACAATAGTATTAGAGGTATAAATGTCATTAATGGTTATGAAATGGTAATATACTAGCATGTACCCCACGCGATGCGCGGGTGAAAATGTATGTTATGAATATTATTAATTGTATGTTTTGATTAAAAAATTGCAGTCTTACTATAAAAATCATCTAAAAAAAATATTAAAATTTTATATTATTTTACTGTATTAATAAAATGAACGTAAACATTTCTAATGTTTTTTGTTCGTTTTCAATATACTCTCGCTCATATTTGAATTGAATTTTGTATACATAATATTCTAATTTTCAAGATCCTTTAAAACAATCTTGAAAATAAATAATTTTTTATTATTTTAAAAAATTAGTTGGCATAGGATCATTTGACATGAACATATATAGGTGTGCGTTCTATGTGATTTTTAGTTATTTCATTGTATTTCTTTTTACTATTTAGTTATTTTCTTTGTTTTTGAAAGAGGCGAAAGCCCCAAAATTTAAACATAAATTATGAGATGGTTCAATGTTATACCAAATTTTAATTTTTCAAAAATTATTTAATTTTCTTTACTTGAAAGGCACAATCCAACACATGAAAAATTAGATTAAACTTAAAGTGAAATTAAACTACACAAACCTTACTAATTCCACTAAAACAAAATACAATCCAAGTCAAGTTACACAAACCTAGCTTGAATATTGTTAAATTAAATTAATGCTGACTTGAATTAAATTAAACTAAAATTACCCAAATATTAATTAGAACCAAATTAAACTAGAGTTGTGATTTAAAATAAATTTTATCTTTTTAAACCTACACATGCATATAAGTGAATTTTTGCAAGATAAACAATAAATCGCAAACACACTACACCACGATGTACGAGGAAAATCCACAATGGGAAAAACCTCGGACGACCTTGCATACAAGTCCACTAAGTAAGGTATGTTTGCAAATACAAGACAAAAGATTTACAACACACGACTTGACTCCATCCAAGCCTCGATGCTTCTTATAGCATCAACCTCCACCTAGTCGACAACTACGTACTCCACCGCAGTCTCAGAATCCACCGATGGGGCAAAGCTACCGTCAATTTCAAACGATGGCCTTTCCACTGTTGTAACATGCAATGCTTTAAAAAAACAGACTCCTCCATGGAAACATCTCTTTTATGGGATGATAAAAGTAACCTGGTGCCAAAACATCTCCAAGAAAATATATATAAATAAAAACTTGTATTAAACTCAAACTTTGGGAGTAAACAAGTTTTTGTGTAAAGAAGATTTTAATTCATGTAAGCTCAACACACAAACATGGACATTTTGGAAAATTAATATTTTCTCTCTAAGTGTGTCTAAACTCTCCAAAAAGTCTTATGAAAAAGTTTATCACTAATTTTGAGGTAATTAAACTCTTTTTAACCTATAATTTGGTTGCTTTTAAATTTCAATTTCCTAATTTGTAGATTAAAAGAGGTATATGGGTAATAGTTTGAGAAAGAAGTCCCACTATTTGGGGACCATGGTTGTTTCTAGAATTGTTTTGTGATTTGTTGATTTCAACCACTGTCTTTTATTCAGATGATGTATTTTGTGGACTTCTAATGTTTAGTTAGTTTTATTTGTCTTTTAATTATTTATTTTAGAATTATCTGAATAGAAACATAAATTTGGTAATCATATTACACCATAGCCCACTACAAAAAAAATAGCTTCTGAGACGGTGGCCTAACAGTCCCAAAAAATGGTTTATCCGTCTCAAATACTTTTTAGGACGACTGGGGGGTCTTTTTTATAGGGGTTCTAAATACTTTTTGTGACATCATAACCATATCAAAAGTGTTTTTTTGAAATGGGAACGGATCCGTCTCAAAATCTCATCATTTTATATGACCCTTTTGAGATGGCAAGAGTTATCCCAAAAGAGTGCTTTTGAGATGAGAACTTATCTGTCTCAAAAGGTTACTATTTTAGAAGATCTTTTTGAGATGGAAACATGGACGTCTTTAATATATTTTAGGGACAATTTTAACCATCCCAATAAAGGTGAAGAAATCTTAAATTTTTTGTACCATTATATTGTGGACAATAAAATCTATCGCTAAAGTCTAATATAGAAATGAATTACATTTGAGACAACACAACGAATAATCAAAAAATGTAATACATAAGATGATTTTCAACCAACATAACGAATCGTTTTCATTCAACAATAGTTAGAGTTCTTACAAGCATCTCTAAAATTTCATCAAAACAAAAATTATAACACTAAGTTCAAATATTCAACTTAACAACAAAAATACATTAATTTCTTATACTCCAAAACACGAACTTCTTTTATCAAAGTAATCCCGCAATCTTAAAGCGTATGGACTATAAAATCACCGATTAGCGTTGCATGTCCTATAAAAATTGTCACCTGCAAAAATAAAAAATTAGTGTCAATTATGCCAAAGTTAATATCCCACTCCCCAACAATACAATGTGCAATGAATCAATATAGTATATTCTCATCACAAGCAATATAAATATCTAACTACTATTATTTTAAAAAAATCGACGGAATCTCCTTTTTTTATTCATTAAAACCATAGGTAGCCAACCTGTTTTAAACATTAAAATTATTTCTTAGAACAGAAAATTCTGACCACCACCATAACAAATTCTCACCAGCACCAATGAAAATTTAACTTTAAAAGAGAGAATTTTCCACCCGAATATCTCTCAATATATATTCAAGTAATTATATATATGAACTATATATTATTACAGGTGACTGTGGTGTTAATTCAATATTTGGGGAAAGTTGTTATTGCATATCTCTAATTCCATGGTCCCTTATGTTGTGTTGCACGGAAGTAATTTGGGATGTCCTATCTAAATCATTTCCCACTGGAATTGTGAGTGGTTGCTTCTCGAGTGGTCTTTCCTTGACTATGAGGCCGGACATAGTCAAACGATGAGTGACGATGCTTCAATGTCATGGATTTGTATATTTGCATTTATCATAGCAAGAAGTAACATTTCAGTTATATATCACATTCCAACATCAGTTATACATCAGTTATAAATCTAATCAAACTTGAAAGAATAAAATAAAAGGATCGATAATTACCTTAAAATGATCATGTTCAATAAGATGAACAAAGTGTGTCAGCTAAGTAATCTTATTATGGTCTTAAGCAATATTCTGGCCATTGGAACATAAATTTTGATGAAGTAAGTGAAGAGACGTAAAACCAATGCGGTGTGTGATATCGAATTAAAATTATTCGTAAGTTTCTAAGATAACCATAGTTAATTAGAGTATGTTTTTAAACATAATAAATTCGGCCCCTAAACATGCACCAATGTGTGTGTATGTGTGTCAAATCGTAAATAAATTATGTGACACAAAATATTTGGAAAAATCCCCGCATGGCAAAACCATATTATTTTCACTATAATTTGTAAAGAATGGTTACACGGATTATAATGAAAATAAGCGAGACATGCGAAAATACCCGTAGGTGTCGGTTTCGATTTCGTCGGCTGGAATCTCCCGCAAGAATTCCATATGGGCAGCAATGAAGAAGAGACTGGCTTCTCCACAAAATACTCTAAATGAGTAAAATAAATCCATGAAGGTTTATAAAATCTGCATTGATATATGGAAATGAATTGTTCTTATAACGAAGGTAAAAAGCCTTAAAATTATGAAGTCTAAAAAAGGAGCCGTCATAGGCCAGTTTAGTGCAGAATAAAATGATGGAAAAATATTTGAACAATCAATTTGAAAGTGACAGAAATTGGTTCAAAAATCGAGGCGGCAGCCTCGTTCGAACGACATAGGCATGTCGCTCGAACGAGGACACGTGTCGTTCGAACGAGTTCGCGCGACATGCTTATGTCGCTCGAACGACATATGATCTCGTTTGAACGAGCACGCCTTCCAAAAAAATTCCGCTTCTACATAGAAAAATTTCTGCAATTGATAAAAAATAATTTAGACTTTAAAAAATATTTTCTAAAAAATTCCCAAATATTTACGAAAATATAAAAAACTCCAATAAATTATTTTACTGATAATGCATCATGGAGTAGTGGGAAACGGTTGAGCCGCACGTTGCATGTAGCATGATGCACGTGTGAAGATGATGTATGCATGGATTCAGATAAAGTCCGTCGTGGATAATCATGATGACGTGCTGAATGTAGATCCTGATGATGTGCGGAATGTAGATCGTGATGACGTGCCGAATGTAGTGGTATCATAATACAAATTGTGATCTAGGGAAGACAGAAAAATCATCGATTCTACCCCGGACATTTATAAAATCATGTCCTTACAAATCTGCCCTATGTCTATGCCGGTACATACATAAAAAATCCAAATTATGCAATGTCCCAAAATCAAATGACATATAAGATAATATCCCCATTAAACCCTCAAACTGAGAATACTAAATGACATGTCTTCAATCAAACTTCAACATTTTCAAATCTTTAACACTTCAGAAACTCCCAAAGCTTTTCTTATCAGGGTGTGCAATCTCATAGATATCAATTTTGTACCTACACACATGAGATAAATCAAATACCCATGACATGCAACAGATTGAAATAATTTCTCCCCCATAATTAATTATCCCCCTTTTTATGATGTCCCCAAATAGACAGATATGAGAATCATAAATATGGAAAATGTCACAAAAAAACTTCTATTTTTGAATTTTTCAAATTTTTTATTTTTTATTTTTTACCTAAAATATACAACAAAGAATATGATAAATGTCACAAAAAAATCTTCTATATTTGAATTCTTCAAAAAAAAATTACACAAAAACAAGATACAAAAAGAATCACACCATGGATATAAACTCAAACAACCAAGTCATGGAAACGGAATGCATGGGTGTGAACACATTAGATAGGTAAATAAACTTAATCAATCATATGTGTATGATGCATACGTGAACTCCTAACAAATGAACATCAAAAGTATCCTTAGGTGTAAAAATTATTGAATTTAGATGACATCGTCTTATACAAATCAACAAATCAAAAGTCAAAGGGATTTCCACTCTAATAACGTCCAAAACTATTTAACGCTTTTTCAATATTTTAAAGGACATGCATGTAACAACCCGCCCTTTTGGAGACAATTAAATTCCATAATTAAATATAAATTGGCAATTTGGGGAATTTTCCTAAATAGTAATTTCTGGGATTTTCGAGGATTGAATGATTTTCGATGGGTGCTGTAATTATTTTTGGGACTATATAGGTCGAAATATTTTAATTATATGTCGTCGTTGAGTAAAGCGACACGAGGTAAGATTTTTAATTGGAAAATCCGCATTTATTTATTTTGGGTTGGAATAGTGATTTGCGGTCAAGTACCTCGGATGGGAATTTTGACTGTGCCATGAGTCTCGGAATGTCCGAGATAGTCGGAAAAGAGTGTCCGATTGTCGAAAATGAGTTTCGGGTAGTTTTAGAGGTAAAAGTAACTCGTAATTGGGTAACCGAGTCATTTTTGGGTTTTAAGGGGTTAAACCCTTTCTTTCTATATAAAGAGAGGGACAGGGAGAAAAAGAGAAAGAAAGAAGAGAAAAGAGAGAGAAGAGAGAGAGGAAGGAGAAAGAGGAGGAGAAAATGGAGATTCGGGCCAAACTCCGCCGGATTCGACTCGAGGTCGTCGGATTTTATTCACGAGGCAAGTGTTTACTTGCTTTATTTATCTTTTTGCATAAATATCTCATACCGTAGTTTGGTATAAACAAACCCTAAAGGTTTTGGGATGGGTTATCGTGGATAAAACGGGTTTTGGGGAGTTAAAACAATTAAACCCCAATAATATTTCAATTTGTGGAACTTAGGTTTTAACCTAAATTAATTGGTAGTTTTGGGTTCTAGGATGTTTAGAACCCTTAATATATGTGTATTTGTAGTTGATTGAGGTTGTAGGATGTTGGGTGAGGCGACAAAAGCATGGGAGAAGCTTTAATGGCCGAAATCGTTTCGAAGAAGATGATGAATAGTAACCCGTCACTTTAGGGGGCCTTTTTGGCCAGGAAAAGGATTGATTTAGCTTTCGACCAAAACAATAAAGTTGTAGATATTTTCGATACGGTCGTGTGACCGCCAACCGCGTATTTTTCTGATTTTTCTACGATTTGATATGATTTTTACAAAATGATAGCTTCGGGTTGAAATCATCAACTCGGAAATCAAATCGGGAATTGGAAAAATGACGGCTATAATTAATTGCGTAGATGTTCGGGATAATTTTTGGGGTAGTTTAGAAACCCCGATAATGAAATTGGGTTGTTGGAAAATGGATTTGAGGAAATTTAATTTTTGGGAGACCTGGTGTGACCGGTCGACCGCCCCCTAAGGCCGGTCGACCGCGTCAAGGAGAAAAGGCCTACTGCTTTGTTTCGTAGGCTTATTTGTAACCCGCGGTCGACCGGGGATCTAGGACCGGTTGAAAGGTGCCCTGTTTTCAGCCCAAGATTTTGGAGATTAGTATGACTTCTCTTCTTTGAGATTAAAGTTTTAGGGCCCTCTAAATTAGAGTATTATGGAGGGTTATGTCCTAAAGGACTTGAGAAATTGGGAATATATATATGTGTATATTCACTTAGAGTGAATTAGTATAATTGGAGATATCCAAATGAATCCGTAGATGGGATTTTGGTATATATTAATTATTAAGGTAAGAATATACTTTGGGTTTAGTATCATGCATATATGAATGCATGATTATGATTCTTTTAGAGAATCTTTGGGATTATTGGTCATCGATAGATGGTTTGGCAAATATGTCCATTTTTATATATTCAGGTAGGAATATATGGTATATATATATATATATATATATATATATACTATGTGATAAAGTATATATATGAATTAAGATAAATGACTTTTGAAAATGTAAATATAAATGTTTTCAAAATGGAAAGACAAATGATTTCCTTAAATAATAAAAATGAGGATACACACCTCTCTAAATCGCTATCATAAGGGAAGTTGCGTGCGTATGGTGAAGCCCCCTGACAAATTAACGCGGGGTGGATATAGTCCTATAGGCCATGTGAGCGCTTGTTGATATATATTTTCTGCGATGGGTAGGAGATTCCGGGTGTGGTCTTGACTACCCCGCAGGCACATGGCCGCTTTCCGACGTCTTGCGTTGTAAGATCCCAGGTTGTCTTTATGATAGGCCCTGGAAGATGATAGCCATTTAGGGGCGCGCACAGTGGGGAAACCCGGACGTGCGGTCTTAGAACGCGTTATATATTAAAGCAATTCATGATAATGGATTGGCTTTAATTACATTTCCTGGATATAGGAAGGGAAATGGGATAAAGTTTTGGCTTCGGTAACACTTCCGGATGGAAGAAGGGATGTGGAAGCATATGATATGATCAAAGCATTTTTATGATAATGAAAATGGCTTTGAATACATTTCCTGAATATAAAAAGGGAAATGGGATATTTTGAAATGGAAAAGCATTTTTATGATAATAAAATTGGCTTTTAAAAAGGTATATGATTTATTAAAGCAATTCATGATAATTAATTGGCTTTTAAATACATTTCCTGGATATGGGAAGGGAAATGGAAGGTTTTGAGATAAAAATGATAAGTATTGATAAATACTTTGTTAATGTATTCTCATTTCGGGAGATAGATCCGGATGTATATGGTAACATGTATGTATATGTATAAATCGAGTTCCGAGGGTCTAATGGATCCCGACGATCGATCGTGCTGCATAGTAGTGTATCGGGGGGTTCATTGTTTGGATTTCGCTTTACGAGACACCCCACGCACGAATATGGCACTGTGTTGAGACTGGGGAGAAGTTTAATCCTTAGTTCTCTAATATTATTATTTCTTGTGGTATACATATTTATTTATATATATATTCTGTTCTGAGGGACTGGCGGATCTCGACGATTGACCTTGCCGCATAGTAGTGTATCAGGGGGGTTCCTTGTTTTGATTTAGCTTTGCGAGACACCCCACACACGAACATGGCATATCGTTGAGACTAGGGTGAAGTTTAGCCCTTAGTACATTTCTTGGACTATCTAGGGTTGATAGCAGTTGGGTGATACTCTAGTTTAGCAGGGTAGCTTAACTAGGATGTTTAGAGGGATGCGCTAGGAGTGCACTGTTAGAAGAGAGGTGAGGGGTATCTCATGGAAGTGCGACACCAAATTTAAATATGAGATAAAACCTTTTTCAAAATAATGAGGCATTTATGCACTTGCTAAATATTTTCAAAACTCGGGCTCTGACCCGTTTATCTACTTTTCCTTTCTTGCTATATTATATATATATATAGGTGTCCAGACACAGGGACGCCTGGATGACACATCTTTCGAGTCAGACGTCTGCTGCAGCAGTGGTGGATGCGTGCGGGTTTTTGATAGCCGCTTCCATTGTACTCTAGATATGAGGTATTGTATAAATATTCGGGCCAATGGTCCAATTGCATTTATTTATTCTTTGAGTACAACATTCGATATGGTTGTATATTTTGACCGAGTGTTCGGTTATTTTATTTCATTTCAGTTTCATTTACGCATAAACCGTGTGGATGTTTTTATTTATTGTTGTTAAAAAGAGTAGTAAAGTTAAAATTTTGACACCGGCCTAATAGGATATTAGTAAATAAATGGATTTTCGATAGTGATGCTAAGAATGATCCATATGAGACTCCAGTTTTAATTTAATATTGGAGTGATCGCGCGGTATCTTATTAGGCGGGGTGTCACAGTGCAAACCCGTTATAAAATCTCCAACCAAACACCCTCGTATATATTTTCTTTTAGGCGTGTTAAACTAAATTCTCAAACTTTGGAGAATTGGTGAAAAAACCTAATTGTCATGGATTTTTTTTATTGCCTTTAAATTTTTTCGGGCTCTTTTACCATCTTTGGACCCCAGATAATAAAATTCATCAATTTTTTAGGTCCGATATAATGATGGCTTAATCGCAAAGGATAGATAATTACCTCTCATAGTCCTTCCCTGTTTTTAAATAAAGCACACAAACTCACAAACGGTTCTTACATGCACACCTTTCTTATCAAGTTTTATCACGCTTGGTTCGTTTTTAGGATAGGATTTAAGCGAAAACACCCAACCAACATGTGATAAGACAAGCACAATAATCAAACAAATCCATGCATGTGTGCAATAAAGGAAATCATGAGTCAAACATGTAGTAAGTAACACTTAATTACGTCGTAATGACTCCAAACATTATAAAGCACAAAGATGACATGATATATTGTCCCAAAACACTATCAAATAGTCACATGAAAAATATGGAATGATGTTATGACTTGGTCATCCTAATTTATCATCCATAAACGGTGCAAACAAAATACAAAAAACTTTTTGAATTTTTCAAAAATTTATCAAAATAAAATCTTTTTGTATTTTTCAAAATTTTAAAAGCAAAACTTTATACAAAAAAAGACACATGCTAGCAATAGGCAAATAATGTCATCATGAAAATCATCCTATGCTAGTAAACAAGTCAAACCTCAATCGTTAGGTGAGGAGGGGTTTTCAAAAGGTGGTGTCAACTTATGAAAAACCTCCATCAAATATTGTGAAGTATTGACCAAAAACATAACTTGCTCACCTAAATGTGCAAATTCTCTCTCCAAAACTAAAACTCGACGACCTAAATCTCTATTATACTTCTTTGTTTTCAAGGTCTCGGTGTACAAATCTCTAAACTCTTTTTGGATCTCATTTTCATATCCACTTTCACTCTCGCATTCTCCCTCACTTGAATCACTCAAATCATCACTATCACATTCGTGTGCACTATTATGGGACAAAGAGGGTGTGCTCACACGACTCGAAAAAGCAACAAACTTCTCACCACTAGCCTTATCATCCTCACCTTCACTACTATCACTAAGTATGGCGGGCATGGCTACATTCTTTCCTTTCTTTCTAAGCCACGTAGGATACTCAAACGACTTGTGCCCCTTACCCCCACATTCAAAACAAGACACGTTCTCAAACTCCTCCTCACACTCCTCATCCGAGTCACTCTCGTTTTACCTCTCACCTATTTCTTTGGCCTTTACTTTCTTTTTATTTATATCAAAAAATATCATTTTATTGGAGGAATTTTCTTTAGAAATTTCTAGAAACTTTTTGAATTTTTTTGCAAATAAAGCCAAATCATCAACGTCTCCCTCAGAATCGAACTCACAAACTTTTTCTTTCTTTTTCTTAAAATGAGTCTTTAAAGCAACTCCATTATCCTTAGCCTTAATGGTTTGGGGAAACATGTCAATCTCATAGGTTTGAAGATCTGCTACAAGTTCTTCCAACTTAAGTGATTTCAAATTTCCCAAAGAGTTCAAAATGGTGACTTTCGGAATAAAGCGTTTTGGAAAATATCTCTAAATATTTTTAACGACACGTGTGTTATCAATCACCTCACCCAAGTTAAAACAAATGTTAACAACGTCCGACAAACGTGCATAAAATCATCAAAGCATTCAGACTCATACATGGTGATAGTCTCAAATTGGGTGACCAAATTTGTAACTTTGATTCTTTAATCGCGTCCATACCTTCATGTGTCATTTTCAAAACATCACATGCCTCTTTAGACATGGTACACGTCATAATTTGGCAGAAATCGTCAGGTGTGATGGATCCAGAAATAGCACTTAGACCACAGGAAAAAAAATTAGACATTTTAAAATCATCTTCAGTCCAGGTTGACACAGATTTTAAAGAGGTGATATTATCAATGGTGACCGTGGGAGGTGTCCACCCATTTTCACAAAGCAACCAAACACGCTCGTCAATGGATTTTAAACAATATTTCATACGAGCTTTCCAGTAGGCATAATTAGATCCGTAAAAAATAGGCATCATATTAAATGAATGTTCCATTGGAAAAAATGCGAATAAACACAAAACTTTTTTTTAAATCAATATCACACAATTTTTTGAAAAATAGGAATACGCGATAAATTATCACAACCCGCTCTAATACCAATTTGACGAGACGTAAAACCAACGCGGTGTGTGATAGCGAATTAAAATTATTCGCAAGTTTCCCAGTAAACCATAGTTAATTAGTGTCTATTTTTAAACATAATAAATTCATCCCCTAAACATGCACCAACGTGTGTGCATCTGTCAAACCATAAATAAAGTATGTGGCACAAAATATTAGGAAATATCCCCGCAGGGAAAAACCATATTATTTTCACTACAATTTATAAAGAACGGTTACACGGATTATAATGAAAATAAGTGTGGCATACGAAACTACCCGCAGATGTCGGTTCCAATGTCGTCGGCTGGAATCTCCCGCAACAATTCTAGATTTACAGCAATGAAGAAGAGACTGTCTTCTCCACAAAATACTCCAAATGAGTAAAATAAATCCCTGAAGGTTTATAAAATCTGCACTGATTCATGGGAATGAATTGTGCTTATGAAGAAGGCAAAAAGCCTTAAAATTATGAAGTCTAAAAAGGGAGCCGTCATAGGCCGGTTTAGTGCAGAATAAAATGATGGAAAAATATTTGAACAATCAATTTGAACGTGAAAGAAATTAGTTCAAAAATTGAGGCGGCAGCATCGTTCGAATGACATAGGCATGTCGCTCGAACGAGGACACACGTCGTTCGAACGAGTTCACGCGACATGTGTTGTCGCTCGAACGACATGTGATCTCGTTTGAACGAGCACGCCTTCCAAAAAAAGTCCGCTACTATATAGAATAAATTCTGCAATTGATAAAAAATAATTTAGACTTCAAAAAATATTTTCTAAACAATTCCCAAATATTGATGGAAATATAAACAACTCCAATAAATTATTTTATTGATAATGCATCGTGGAGGAGTGGGAAATGGTTGAGCAGCCCGTCGCATGTAGCATGATGCACATGTGAAGATGTTGTATGCATGGATTCGGATAAAGGTCGTCGTGGATGATCGTGATGACGTGCTGAATGTAGCGGTATCAGACATACAAATTGTGATCTAGGGAAGATAGAAAAATCATTGATTCTACCCCGGGCATTTATAAAATTATGTCCTTACAGTAAGAAAATCATTTGGCTTTAACAAAAAATAAGATGAACCTTGTGTATAAGAAGGTAACTGTGAAGGACATTACTTTTTGGATCTTAAATATGGATGAAATATTACGTAGTAGTAATGATGTAACAATGTTATTGTTAGTGAAGCTTTGGTAATCAAAAAGTTTATCTTTGAAAGACTTATGAGAAGCATCCTATATTCATATGATTACATATATAGATAAATACATAACATGATACTAGGACTTATGTACTAGGCCTAATATTTGTCATGTTGATAGTGTTGTGCTAGTAGATATCAGTCTGATCCAGAAGCACTAGACATCCATCAAACAAATTATCAAGTATTATAAAAATATAAGGACATGACGTTGGTATACAATGATGATAACCTGTTGGTTGAAGGGTGTACCAACTTTAATATTCAATCAAATGTCGATGATAGAAGGTCAACATCGGGATATGCACTTATATTGGGCAATGGGACTTTCAGATGGTGAACCTTTATATAGTGTACTACACTAATATCTACTATACAAGTAGAGTAGCATTTCAGGCTGCTAATGAGGCTTTTTGGATTAAAGTGTTTTTTTACTGAACTTGGCATTGTTCCTACTATCAATTAAATGATAATTTTGTGTTACAACAATAATGGGGCCATATCATAGGCCAATGAACCAAGTTCTGATCATAAGTCCCAGTAAATATAGAGTCATTACCTGTTTTCAGACATGATATGTTCCTACACATAGATAGGCATTGCCTGGTTTATCATAGGCCAATGAACCAAGGTCTTATAATAACTCCAAGAAAATATTAGTATTGCTAAGCATTCTCGTCACTATTTACTCACTACTTTGCCTTTTTACACTAGGTATTTTGATGAAGCCCTTTAATATTTTCATCATCAGAGCTCTATGGTTACTCCTTTGCCTCAATTTTCTTATCGGCCCAAGTATTTAATGTTTTTTGTGCTAACCTAGTGCATACTGAACTAATTTTAAACATTGGTTCAACTTCCTAGATTTTAGTGCAACCTGAAGACAAGTTTTCCTATAGGAGATATTGTGTTATTTACGAGGCTTCCTAACGTGGTCTTGTTGAGAATACGCTTCACTATTCACCTGCAATTCAGTTGAAGAGGTGATCACCATAAAGAAGAAGATCTGTTAGAGTATTTATCTTTTACCTCGTCAGAATCGAGTACTTCATGTATTCTCGACCAAGGAGAAATAAAAGGAAGGAAATGGATTGGATGAAACCTAATTTAAAAATCAGTGGTTATGGATTTATTTTATTAATTCTGAATTTATTGCATCCACTTAGACTTAAGCTTACTGACCTCATGGTGCTTGGATGACTAGTATTGTTGCATGAGATTAATATTCCTGATTTCTTTCGATAAAATTTTCATATCACATGATAGTTTCTACATTCCTTATTTAAAAAAGGTAGAGGGGAAATAAAAGAAAATGAGTATTAATAAAATGATAAATAATGGCCGCACTTATGCTCCTCCCTTCGGGTGAAGAATTTTGAACATAACGACTATGGATAGTTCCAAATACATCTAATCGAGGGTATGGCATTCCCAATGCAGGGTCAGCATAAAGAAAATTAGTTTATTTGGGGTTCACCATTCTCATTGCATCACATTAAGACCTCTTCCAATAAAACACAAATAAATGGTTCCAAATTATGCATTAATGAAATACCATTAAAATTCCAATGAAAATCCATGAAAGCACCATAATAGAAGTATAATTTAGTCTTATAATTTACAACAAAACAATCGAACAAGGTAAGAGTAAAAGAGACACCCAAATTTATAAACAAATATCATAATAGACACTATATGATGAAGAAAAGGCTTACTAATTTATTGGATCAAAACTTAATCTTATAGGTTACAACAGAAAAATTAAACAAGGTACAAATTAAAGAACAAATAAAAGCACTATCCTGTAAAACTAAAAGAAATATAATAATAAGAACCCAAAGCTGCCTAAAAATTAATTTCAAACACCAACAAACCATGATATAAATAGATAGCAATACCTCCATGTGATTGATCTTATCACCATCAATTTTTCATTTTTTGGAGATAGTACCTCTTCACTCAAAACAATCCACAGAGGCAGCAGCGTCAGTAGGAAAACCAATCCCTGGCTCGCACCAAACATCACTAGGAACATCTTGATAAGGAACCCTGTTTTTCTTATTTTTTTCCAGATATCTGATCCAATTGCTTGGACTATCATGTCTGAAAACATGTTATGCCTCAATATTTGCTTGGACTTATGATAAGAAATTGGTTCATGGGCCTATGATATGGCCTTATTGTTGTTATAATATAAAAATATTTTTATACAGAGGCATTACCTGGTTTATCTCATCTCCCGACAAATATAGAGGCATTACCTGATTTAGCTCATCTCCCGACAAATATAGAGGCATCACTAGGTCTTATCTAATTGACAAGGCGTGTTGAAGGCATGTACTTGGATAATAACGTAAGTATAGGCATAGATATACCATATACCAGACGTGTCGCGTGCGCCAGGGTCCATAATAAAGAATAAATTGATGGGGTTTAAAACGAAAAAATTTGATTCATTTAGTAAATACCTATAATGATCAAATATTGAAACCTCTAATAATGGAAAACTTTAGGGGCTAAAGTTAGTTCTTCAATCAATATTTTGGATACCAAAAGCCAAATATTTCACTTTTGCTCAAAGTTTCATTGTTATTATTTGTTTATTATTACCTTCAACTTCCCCAATTTGGAAGAGATATTAACTATTCTAGAAGTGTTGGACAACAGTATGAGTTGGACAAGAGGTTTAGTCAATTGTTTGGGTCCATAATAATTTTTCCTTAAACAATCTTCGATTGTTTCATCGGTTCCCTACACAACCTTTTTGTTTAAAGGAACCTTTGTATCTGTACATACAACTAATAGAATTGCAACACATTTGAATCCTTCATATGACAATAATTGGTTGCATAGGAAAATATATACCATCTACCAGACATGACACGTGCGCCGGGGCATGAATTTTAGCTTTTCCATTCCTATTAATTTTTTATTTTTTTGAGTAGAGTAGGTATTGCTAAAGATAGAGACAGTTGGCAGTATATTTATTCTTTCCTTTGTAATTTGTATCCAATTAATGAATTAAACATATTGTTGATGAGAGATCAATCTTAAGGGAGGGAAATTGATACCGATGCAAGTGGATACTTCTATAAGGATGTTGATCCAAAATCTATTTGAGGTTATATCAGATTTTGGTGAAGCCGTGTCAGTTAAATTTTGGCTAGCCCGTCCTATGTTATATCAGTTTCTATTGGGTTGGTTCGGGATGAACTGTGTCATTTGTGCATCTATTGATTGCTTTGTAAATGTGATGTGTAGCAGGAAGCAAAAGAGATTTAATCTAAAGACTACAAAACAACAAAAGTTTACCGAAATGGAAGATGAAAAGACTAAAACCGATGTTAACAAATTTGAGGTTGTGCAGATGGATGATGGAAAGTTTACATAAATTTTAGCAAAACTTGAGGGGACTTCCCAAGAAGGCGATGCATTGATATATGATGATTTTTATGATTTTGATAGTTAGTGTAATATTTTCTAACTTAAAAAAATATAGGTGGTCTGAATAAATGATTAATGACTATGACATCGGGCAATCAAAACAAATTCGTGTACATCAAACCTATATGAATATCAAAAGTTAAAGCCACTACAAAAAAAATAGCTTTTGAGACGGTGGGCTAAGAGTCCTAAAAGATCATTTATCCGTCTCAAATACTTTTTGTGACGCTATATGGGACGGCTAGGGGGGGTCTTTTTGATAGGGGGTTATAAATACTTTTTGTGATGCCATAGCCGTCTCAAAAGAGTTTTTTGAAACAGGAACAGATCCGTCTCAAAAGGTCCTCATTTTATATGACCCTTTTGAGACGGCACAAGGGCTGTCACAAAAGATTGTTTTTGAAACGAAAATTAATCTGTCTCAAAAGATTACTATTTTAAAAAACCTTTTTGAGACGGCAACGTAGCCGTTTTTAATATATTTTTGGGACAGTTTTATCCATCTAAAAACAGGCGAAGGGATCTTAAAATTTTTGCACCAATATTTTGTGGAGAATAAAATCTACCGCTAAAGTTTAATATAGAATTTAATTACATTTGAAACAACACAAACAACGAATAATCATAAAATGTAATACATAAGATGATTTTCAACCAACAGAACGAATCATTTTCATTCAACAATAAATAGAGTTCTTACAACCATCTCCAAATATTCATCAAAACAAGAATTATAACACTAAGTTCAAATATTTGACTTGACAACAAAAATACATTAATTTATTAATACTCCAAACACGAAATGCTTTTATCAAACTAATTCCGCAACACTGAAGCGTACGACCTCCAAAACCACTAATTAACATTTGCATGTTCTACAAAAATTGTCACCTGCACAAAAAAAATATAGTTTCGATTATGTCAGAATTAATACCCCTCGTCAATAATACAATGTGCAAAATGAATCAATATAGTATATTTTCATCATTGACAATATAAATATCCAACTATTATTATTTTTTAAAAAATTCGGCAGAGTCTCCTTTATTTATTCATGAAAACCACAGGTAGCCAACCTGTTTTAAACATCAAAATTGATTCTAAGAATGATATACACCAACAACAGAAAATTTTAACCACCACCATAATAGATTCTCACCACCATAACAAATTTTCCCCACCGCCATTGAAAATTTAACTTTAAACAAGAGAATTTTTCATTATATATATATAAGTAATTATATGTATGAATTATATTGTATTACCTAGTCGGACTGAATCGTCGAGGTAGTGGAAGCTTGCTGAAGGGTAAAACTTTGGAACAAACTTTACATTTCACTTCGCATTTCATTCTTCATCTGTAATAAAGCTTGTTGGTTGCGAATCTCTAACTCTTCAAGCTCCTGTAGATGTCGAGTCTCTCGATCTTCAGCTTCTTTCTTTAACTGGTTAATTTCTTCCAATAATAACTGAGATGAACATGCTTTTGTCGACGTTAGCCTAATACCTTCTCCCTTTAGTAAAGCATACCCATGCCCTCCATATCCTACTACATCAGTAAAAATCTTGTTCCGCACTTCTGGATCATTTTGTTGCTCTTCTGGTAGCTCATTTAGTCGTCTTTCAAGCATTTTCTACCAATTGAATTAATATTATTATTAATGAACTTAAAATAATTTTGAAGAACACAATTTATAACAAATATTAAATAAATTTTTCAATCATCTCTTACGAATTAATATTTATACATACCGCTCTATCAAATGATCCATCTTCAACACTAAAAGGTTTATTATTTGGAGCTCGAGTGTCTTTCCACATGCTAATATTGTCGATGGGCTCCCTCAGTTCTATCCTCTGAAAAAAACAATGTATGTATATTAATACTCTTATATTAAAATCAGAAATATTTATAATAATAAAAATTCCAACCTCCTTGGCTATTTTAGCATGTGGCTTTCGTCCTGTCCTTGAGTAAGCACATTCAACTTCACGGTTCTTAGTGTTTTGATCGGCAATATCCTAAATATTTGAATAAATAAAAATAAAAATTATGATACTAGTGAAGAAGAATGTATGTATAAAATTCTTAATAAATGTGATATTTATACCTTAATCTTCTTTAGACCCCGGTATTTCACCAATTCAGGCCACTGATCTTTTTCGACTCGTTCATGCGTATAACTCAACCGCTCTTCATCTGTTTGAAACTTGTTATAGTGATTCGCCTTCACTCGATGCTTCCATTGCTTCCACACAAGTCCCACCCTTGCAAAGCATATTTGTTTAAAACCTTCCGGTGCATTTGTGTTATTCTAAGAACAAAAAGAATAAATTAGTTAAAACTTGACAAGCTAATGTACAACAGAACAAATAAATAAATCAAACTAATAAGTTACCTTCACCTCCTTCCAAATATTATCAAGCGCTTCCTCGTCCGCCTCTCTCCAATCCAACATTGTCAATGGAAATAAATTTCCACACCTTGCGTAATAACCTAAATGTGACATCAATTTACTTTCAAGTTTACAAACTGGCTTACAAAGTTCATTCCATTCCAATATCTTCTTTTTGTTATCATTCCATTCGAGCCAAGGCCTTGCCCCTTTCTAACCCTTTTTTTACTAGTAAGGGTAGACATTGTACCAGGAAAAAAAGTTGATAAATAATGTTTATACATCTTATTCAATATGAATATAAACATAATAGTAATACAAATGGAGATATTCAAACACTGTGTAACACAGCATACCTGTGAGATCCTCACCATCTAAAGCAGATGGAGGATTGGCATTCCCAACTGAATTATCAATCTGCTCAATATTTGGGGAAAGTTGACTTGTAGGTGTTTGAAATAAAGAAACTTGAGCTCTTGAGTTGCGGTGTGTATTATGGTATGTTAATTCAATATTTGGGGAAAGTTGTGGTTGCATCTCTCTATTTCCATAGTCCCTTATGTTGTGTTGCACGGAAGTAATTTGAGATGTCCTCTCTAAATCATTTCTCACTAGAGTTGTGAGTGGTTGCTTCTCGAGTAGTCTTTCCTCGCCTATGAGGCCGGACATAGTCAACCGACGCCGACGCCGACGCCGACGCCTCAATGTCATGGATCTGTATATTTGCATTTATCATAGCAAGAAGTTACATTTCAGTTATATATCACATTTCAACATCGGTTATAAAACTAATCAAACATGAAACAAAATATAAAATGATCGATCATTACATTAAAATGATCATGTTCATTTCTAAATCATTTCCAAGAATAAGAGGAGAAACTTAAACCCATTACTGATAAATACATATTAATTTGAGTCATAGTTAAAGGTAATGTTTCTGCTGACTGGGAAGGATGATCCGATCAGGAGGTCAAAGAATGTATAAGACGAGCTTACAAACTATAGATCTTTGACCGTTTCTTTGTGACTGGGAAGGTAATGTTTCTAACCCTTTTTTTACTAGTAATGGTAGTCATTGTACCTAAACAAAAATGTGATGAATAATGTCTATACATCTTGTTCAATATGAATATAAATGAAAAATGTAATACAAATGGATATATATAAATAGTGCATTGTGTCACACGGCATACCTGTGAGATCCTCGCCATATAAATCCACGGCATTGGATGGAGCATTGGCATTTCCAACTCAATTATTAATCTGCTCAATATTTGGGGAAAGTTGACTTCCATGTGTTTGAAATAAAGAAACCTGAACTCTTGAATTGCGATGTGTATTCTGTGACTGGGATGCTAATTCAATATTTGGGGAAAGTTGTGGTTGCATCTCTCTAGTTCCATGGTCCCTTATGTTGTGTTGTATAGATGTAAGTTGGGATGCCCTCTCTAAAACATTTCCCACTAGAATTGTGAGTGGTTGCTTCTAGAGTGGTCTTTCCTCGGCTATGAGGTCTTACATAGTCAAACAACAACGACGATGCTTCAATGTCACGCATCTGTATATTTGCATTTATCATATCAAGAAGTCACATTTCATTTATATATCACATTTCAACATCATTTATACATAAGTTATAAAACCAATGAAACATGAAAAAATGAAATAAAATACATTGCAGTGTAGTATAGCGCCAAGGTTATCATTATTTCAACTATCATATACATATTTGTCCAACAACCCAGCAAAGAGAAATTATATATAACATAAAGTGCACTAATAGGGCCAAGGTTATGCAACAGAGAAATTATATATAATATATAGTGCAGTAGAGCAATATCCAATGAGCAACTGATCTATCTTCTGCTGCTGAGTAAGGGAAGTTCCCAACTAGTTATTAAGCCAAAATAGAGTATTCTCCCTATTTGGAATTCTTTCATGAGTATTAAGAGTAATATCAGGAAGAACCTACTTGAATCCAGTCCAAATGGAGGAGATTATATATGAGGGGCCATGAATGGACGTAGGATTTCGAAGGTACTTCAGGGATTAGTGGCCCCGGTGCCATTGTTATTTTCATCAATCAATACACATGTAAGATCATCCAAATCAAGAATGATGAGTGAATTATTAATCAAGTTTTTACATTATATTGGAATACACACTAGCAAATTAAAAGTATTGCAGAAACTTTGTGGCTTTGGTACCTCATGGAAAAAATCACAAGCCATTACGAATTAAGAGAAACATTTTTTTGGTTTAGTAAAAAGTCGTAATCAGTTATTAATCACTATAAAAAAATACTTAATAAATAAAATATCAAGATACTTAATAATTAAATGTGAAGCCAAACTAATAGTGGATCTGCATTTTCACCTTTCAAAGTTCCAAAAAATTACCATACAAATATATTTCCAAGAAATATAAATGCAGGTAATTCCAAACCGATAATGACTACTCATCTATTTATAGCTAAAAATATAATTCAAGTAAATGAACAAAATAGATATTTGTTATGATCAAAGAGCGAGTTCTCAAACAGGGGACATAAAATTAAGAAAGAATACAGATTGAAGAGAGTTATGAATGAATTATCTAGCCCAAGAGACTATCACCAAGACAATAAGGGGGACGCAGTATGCTTACCAAAACAAGAAGGGGGATTAGATGTTAGAAACTTGAAATCAGTAGCAGTTGCAGCCAATATCAAATTGGCTTAGAACTTTAAGGAAGGTAAGATCCTTTGGGCTCAATTCATAAAGAGGAAATACTCGAATTTGGCCTGCCCAAATGGCTCAATGACTTTTAAAATAATTCAATCAGCTTGGGAGTTAGTGGACTCAAACTCAATTTGGATGAACAATGAATTAGTGTGAAAACTTTCAATCAGTGGTAACTTTAACTTTGCATCTGCCTATGATCAGGTTAGACCTCATAACCTATCCTCCTTGGTCTTCAAGTTCATTTGGCACCCCAATATTCCCACCAATATGTCTGTCTTCCTATGGAAAGTTCTTTCAAAATGTGCTCTAGTAAAATATCTAATAAAAAATATTGGGGGTAAGGATGGCATCCAGATGTCAGTGCTGTCAATCTGCTATAAAAACTCTCAACCATCTCTTTATATAAGCTCCAATAGCTTCAGAAATTTGGGATGTCTTTAATAAAATAATAGGAATTAATCACTTGCCATACTCAGTTCATGGATCAATCATTCAGTGGTGGCTTAATTCAAGTACTTCTAATCTATTATTTTCCCTCCAATGCAAATTCTCTCATCCTTCACAGCATGAGCAATTCTCAAAGCCTCTCCCACGATGATGACTCTGCCTCTATCGCTACCGCCTAATAGAATGTTGGGAGAGGTCATAGAAGTATCAATGGAAGTAATTCATTGTCGTCAAGAGTAACTCCAGAGGCTTCGCAACATTGGCGAGATGTGTTTTTGTTAGGAATATTTGTGTTGCATTTGATATTGATAGGTCTGACACTTGGGGTACTTGGGCTTAATAGGTTTTAGAAGAAGGATAGTCTTAACATAGATTAGTACACAACTGGGTTCCTTGAGAATAAATAGGGTTTGATAGAGGATTACTAGCCATTGTATGATGTGGCTGGTGCAGTTGGGACAGTTCTTGGGTCGACACAGTTGTTGTTTCTTGGTTCGCGTGTGAGATGATGAAGTTCACGGTGCATATCTTGATTACCTATCTCGCTGTCATTAGTGTTTGTGTTTTTAGGGAGAACAATTATACCTATCTCGCTATTTTTAGTGTTTTGTGTGTTTAGGGTGCATATCTTGACTACCTATATCGTTGTCATTAGTGCAAGATAGAACCACTCTTTGAGATTTAACCCGTCTTTACAAATTATGGTCCATTGTAATTTATTCATCCACTTATATATATAGATGTACTCCAGTTCTGTATCATTTTTTGGGGCTGATTTGTTCTGTGTTGTTTAGTAAAAAAAAGCTATCCCAATCAGTATCATTTGGGAGATTTGGCTTAACAGAAATAAAGCTGCTAAGCAAATGAACTTAAACTTCATAGTGCAACAAGTAATTCATAGAATTTCAGATCTCACCAACCTTAACAGTTTCAAAGGAGAAAATAAAGATATCATCCAAGAAGTCTTTAATTTTTTTGGAATAAAAAAGCCTCAAAATTCTCCAAGGATCATAAATAATGCTCAATGGGAGAGGCCTACAAATGGCAGATTAAAGCTCAATATTTCAGCAACTCATAATCATTAGGCATCTATGGGCTCAGGGGCATATATAGTTGGTCTCTATTTCCAGTTTGTTCCCAATCAACGTTCATTTTCTCACAAACCAAACACCACATCCCACAACTTAAACATGACTTCTCGTAACCAAAACCTACCCCCTCGGAGCCCCTTAAATAAAAATGGATGTGCAGGTGAAATGCCTCTGGACAAGCGTAGAAGGATCAGATCTGGGAGGGTGATGGGATCCACAACTACTAGTAAAGGACGATAAGCTTTAGGATCTGGGAGGCTAATACAACACAAGCTTGCAGCAGTATAATACTAAACTACAAATTGAGCTTGCAACAGCTAATGAGTCAGTTAAACGGGTGGAAAAAGAGAAAGCTACTATAGTGGAGAACCTGGGCGCCGTAAGAGGCCATTATAACTTGTTGCAAAAGAAACTTACTTCCTCCGGAGCTTCTCAAGATGAGGCTGTGAAGCAAAGAGTAGCATAGGTAAACGAAGTTTGGATCCTTAGAGGAGAATTGCAGCAAGTAAGGGAAGATCGTGAAAAAAAAGTATCACAAGTGCAGGCGTTAAGCATTGACCTGGAAAATCACAAAGAAAGAACTGGTAAATCAGTTGCAGATTTGGATAACTTGACTCTAAAGTCAAATGCCTTGGAGGAGACATGTTCTTCTTAAAGAGAACAAATACATATATTGTAACATCAGCTAATTACTGCGAATGAGAAATTGAAGATGGATTATTTATGTAAAAAATAAAAATAAAATCGAACATTTGAGAGGATTACCCCCAATATCAATTTCTTATTGAAGGGACTTTAAATTAGAAGTGGCTTTGTCCACTCTCTTATGAATTTTACTGTACATATTAATGTTCTAGGCTTTAATGTCTTTTTTAAACTTCTTCAATTTAGTTTTCAAATGAACATGGGGACACCCTACACAACTATCCTATTACAACAATCTGCCACCATAGGCTTTAAAAGATTATAACTAAACCAAGATGATCAGAATCTTAAAGGTGTAGGTTCCATAACTATGTATTTGAGACATTTTCACAGTAAAAAGACATGATCAGAACTAGTTCTATACAACGTAGAGACTAAAATAGATGGATAGAAACCACAATGGCTCAAAGATAATTAACTAGAGTTTATATCTCTTTTCTTTGGCTCTGTAACTGTGCCTATGTTAGCTAAAAAGTAGTTGAAATGTATGAAGAGCAAACTAGTAAATGGACATACTAAATTCTAAACCCAACAGAGATAAGATTTCCAATACAAACTAAATTTTTCAGTACTGTTATAAGATCTCAGCATTAAGACATACAAGACCAAACTAGACCATCCTTAATGTAGTGATAAACAGTGAAGTAGTATTCCACTTAAATTTATATTGAACTGAAGAAGAAACCCAATATTATTAGATACAAATATGCAATGATCAGATGATAATGGTGACTAGTTTTGGATATAATAACCACTACTATCAATACAAAACCAAAATACAAATGCTCCAAATTTAAAAACAAAAATAACTAGTTTAGGACTATATCTCCCTCAAGCATTGCCCCTCCAAATTTCATCTCCATCTTCATCTGCATTTGCATCTTCATGATCATTAGCTTGAGCCACACTAGTGTCAACTATTAATCCATCTCCATCCCTCGACCACCGTAAGTTATGATCTTCATTTAAATTTTTCATGACAAACGGCTCATCTCCATAAAGCAATAACTCTTCTTCAGCTTCTTGAATTGTCGTGTACCTATCAAATTGGTATCTTGGTGTCATAGGAACAACAACATGCCAATCTGTATCGATACGGTCCAGCACGTAAAATATTTGTTTTGCTTGGGATTCTAGTATGAAAGGTTCATTACACTCTCGATCATCCTTATATTTCAAATGCTTGAAATTCACTAAAGTAAAGTTAAACTCGTCAACTTTTGTACCCATACGATTTTTAACCCAATAACACTTGAATAATACAAAATTTATTCCATTAAGATACTGAACTTCAATAATGTCTGTTAGTTCCCCATAGTATGTAATATCACCCACAATGGGATTTTTATCCTTCCGGCCAGAATAACTCATTTGTTCGGCTTTTATAAAAACTCCTTTATTTTTGGTTTTCTTTCCCCTATCACATTCCTTTGTTCGAAATCTAAAACCTCTAATAATATAAGTGTTGAATCTGACGGCATCCTAAAGAGGACCTAAAGACAAAATAAAGTATAGTACTTATTCATAATTCAAGTATTAATTATGATATTTTCACGTACATAATCACAAAGCAATTGCTTAATTAAATCAAGGCTTTGACAATATGATTGGCCAATACACTTCGCGCTGCTATTGGAAGTAATTGTTGTATTAAACTATGATTATCATGGCTCTTTAATCCCGAAATATTTCTCTCGGATGTTCACGCACTGTGAAAGGTTCGAAGAGTAGCTGTTAGGAGCTTTAACATACTACAACACTTTTATAAAAATATCCTTCTCTTTGTTACTCATCGTGTACTCTGCTGGGGGGAGGGAGTGTATATTTGACCCTCGTGGTTGAGGATGCAATTCTGATACCCAAATCTTTGAGATCTTTTCGATCTTATAAATTTTCTTTTTTTTCCCTTTAGTTCCCAACAATGTAAACAGGACATTATCGCAGACATTATTCTCAATATGCATGACATCAAGATTATGGCGGATCAGATTATCCTTCCAGTATGGCAATTCAAAAAATATGATCTTCTTTTTCCAACCAAATCTACATTTTGGAACTACCATTTTATTTTTATCTAACGCCTCTCTTTCCCTCCTTCTAAAGACATCGACATTAAACTGTTGCAATTGAAATATGATCATTCAATTGTTGCAATACTTGCAAGCACGAAAGTTTAACTGGGGCTGGTCATAATTCGACCCTCCCATTAAATGGTGCCTTCTGCCTACGAAGCCTATGGCGCAAGTCTAAGAATCGATGATGACCCCAATAACAGAACTTCTTACCATTATCTAATCGCATTGATTGGTGGTCTTCGTTACAGCAAGGACAAGCAAATGTACCTTTTGTGCTCCATCCCGATAACATGGCATAAGCAGGGAAATATTTAATGGTCCACATCAATGATGCACGCAACTGAAAGAACTCCTTGCTTGACGCATCGTAAGTGCGTACCCCATCAACTCATAGCTCAATTAACTCATCAATCAATGGTTGTAAAAATAAATCGATCTTATCTCCGGGTTCTTTTGGTCCATCTATAATAACAAACCAAATCAAGTTAGGTTTCTTCATGCACAACCACATAGGTAAGTTATAAATAATGAGGATAATTGGCAATGTATTGTGCTTAATGCTCATATTACCAAACGGATTAAATCCGTCAACAGCTAACCCAAGTCTAACATTGCGAATCCTCCCTCGCAAAAGAAGGGTTTTCTCATTAAAAGTTTTCTAAGGAGGAGAGTCAGTGGGACGTCTCATTACACCGTCGTCGATCCTTTCCTCAGCATGCCATTTCATTAGAGGAGCTAAATAGGATGACCAAAATAATTCATGTAGTCTCGATTTCAAAGGAAAGTATCTCATTTTTTTACGGATACCTTTGGACCATGAACACCATCAATACTTGAGTCCTCATCTTTATATCGAGAAGATCCGCAAATGCCACACTTTTCATGACCCTCGGTTTCATTACGAAACAACATACAGTTATTTGGGCATGCATCCCATGTCTCGTACTTGGATCCAAAGTATTATGTTAGCTTGTTGGCTTGGTAGTAAGACTTGGTAATTCTAGCATATGGAAATATCCTCACCAAAAATTTCAATAAAGTTGTCAGAGAACAATTTGTCCAACTATGAAGTTGCTTCATTTGCAAGAGTTCAACAAGGCAATGGGTGAAAAAGAAGCAAAAGATTCTGCAATAATGGCATAATGACCAATACAAAAGAAGATATATGAAAACTTTGACTTATGTTTTTTTAATGGCATGTGTTGTGTTACATTAGAAGCATCGAACTTAGGATGGAGTTGCCCTAAGGTCTTTACACACACACACACACACACACACACACACACACACACATATGTGTGTGTGTGTGCTGTGGGGGGGGGGGGCTTGATAAATAAGTTATATTTACACAAAGACATTTCAAAATAGGTCCTATCATAAAAATTTTATCCCGATAGGTCCTATTTATACATTTAGTGAATATTCATTATACGTTTATAAATAGGACCTATTGGAGAAAAAATCTTTTTTCATGGGACCTGTTGGAGAAATAAAATGATAGGACCTATTGAACTACATACTTAGTAAAAGGGACTAATTGGTAAAAAAAAATCCCATATATATATAGTGGCAGAGCTAGGAATTGTGTTTAGGTGGGGTACTCGAAGAAATTGTCAGTGCAAGGGTTCGAAGGCGTTTGCCTCCAAGGCGATTGTTTTTAAATTTTTCACAAGTATTTAAGTTTTTAGTAAAATTTAGCCATATTATAAAATTTAGGCAACTATACATTCAATTGAAATTAAACTAAAATATGAGATTTAGGAAAAATAACTTAATATGAGCAACCATAATACCATTAACAATCCAATAACCTTAAATTAGCCATTCAATAACCTTAAATTGGAAAAATACAACAAACTAAATCTAGTAAAATCACAAATATACTTCGAAGTTTAATATTAATAGTAATTATTAGTTGAATTTATTCACACATTGTAAATTGTATAGTAAAGTCAAACTTGCACAGTCTAATATAGCATGATTTTATTTATTTGAAAATTCAAATTGTTCCATCACTCTATAATATTTTGAACAACAAAATTGACTGAGTTGGTCGTTTATGTTGGTTAATTCAATAACTCAACTTTTTTAACTTTAAAAAAAGAATAATGATATGAATATCAAAAACTCTACCAAAATCTTCCCCAAAGTGACGTGGATTCTACTTATTCTCTCACTTACCTATTAAGCGTTGTCTTGTGGTATGGGTCCCGTCAGAGCACAAAAATTTATTGATTTTGGGCATAGCATAACTCTTAGAAAAATACACTAAAACTTAAAAAAATCAGATCTTAGGTGGCACCGTGTGTGTGTACATACACACACACACACACTCTTTAGCTATGGCTACTGCCATATTTAAAAAAAAAATCTTTTGTGCGTTCAGCCCGCTGCCATATTTAATAAGAAGAAAAAAACTTTCCATAAAAAAAAACGCAGGTCTATACATAAAAATAAAATTATCCACTTCTTAACCTAAAGAACCCAATGATTTCATGCTCAAACATTAATCGAATCAGGTATCTACACTTAAAGACACAAAAAGGGTACGAAATTTACTTTCAGAGCGCCGAAGAGAGATAAAATAGCGGAGGAGGAGGCCGAATTGAAGAGAACGACGGAGGAGAAGGCCGGGGCCGGAGGAGAAGAAAGCCGGGGGGTGGGTGCGATGGGTTATTAGGGTTGGGCATGGCTCGATTATTTTATTTTTGAGAAGATATTTGTTTTTTTTGTTTTTTGATGGGAGGTTAAGTGATTAGAGCGGGAGAAAAATTTTTAATGGGGGGAAGTAATTTTTGTTAGCCGTCTTATTTGGTATATCTTTTGAGACCATAAATTTTACCATCTCATTTGGTTCATTTTATAAGACAGAAATAATTAACTGTGTTAAAAAGTGACCTTTTTTGAGATGGCTATAATTAGTAGTCTCAAAAAATAATACTTTTTGAGATGGCAATAATTAGCAGTCTCAAAAAATAATAGTTTTTGAGACGGCAAATTATATCCGTCCAAAAAAGTATGTTTTAGAAACTATATTTTGTCTGTCTCAAAAAATAGGGTCTTAAAAGCAACTTTTTTTGTAGTGAGCAACATGTAATAACCAGGGATTATATAGAGCGAGAAGTAATTTTCTGTAACTTCGAAGGCTGGCTTCCACTAAAAAAAGGTTCATCCCTCCAATCAACTTATACCACAAATGTGAGGTTCTGTAAATTGTCCACGTTATTACATCAACTTGGAATTTTAAAAATGGAGTCCAAACAACTATTTTCTTTCTAGCAAGAAACTCAATCCATATGCCAGTTCAGCCTATATTTTATTTTCTTATGTATGGAATATGAAAATAATAATCAAAACGCATATTTCAGAACCTAAAACCTACGACAACGAGTTGATGAATTCCCATACATCAAGCACATTTCCATATGTTTATCATCATTTTACAATCACAGGACTCTTAAGAGAATAGAGTTTTATTACTAAGGCAATGCATTTTACATTATCGAATATGTTTTTCTCAATATGCATAACATCAAGATTATGGTGAATAAGATTATCCATCCAGTATGGAAATTAAAAAAATATGCTCTTTTTTCTCCAACCAAATCTACGTTTTAGAACTGCTTGTTTATTTTTTCTAACGCCTCTCTTTACTCCTTCTAAAGACATATTCCATCATACATTCACATTCAATGTCAAGATCGTTCAACTGTTGCAATACTTGCAAGCCCGAAAATTTAAGTAGGGTTGGTCGTAATTTTACCCCTCCTATTAAGTAGTGCCTTCTGCTTATGAAGCCTACGGCGCAAGTCTAAGAATCGATGATGAACCCAATAACAGAACTTCTTACCATTATCTAATTGCATTGACTGGTGGTCTTTGTTACAACAAGGAGAAGCAAATGTACCTTTTGTGCTCCATCCGAATAACATGACATAAGAGGGAAAATCATTAATGGTCCACAAAATAATGCACGCAACTAAAAGAATTCCCTCATTGACGCATCGTGAGTGCGTCACCATCAACCCATAGCTCAATCAACTTATCAATCAATGGTTGTAAAAATACAATGATCTTATCTTCGTGTCCTTTTGCCCATCTATAAGAATAGACAAAATCAAGTTAGGTTGCTTCATGCATAACCACTAAGGTAAGTTGTAAATAACGAGGATAACTAATCGCATACTGTGCTTAATGCTCATATTACCAAACGGATTGAATCCATCAGCAGCTAACCCAAGTCTATCATTACGAATCTCCCTCGTAAAAGAAGGGTTTTACTCAATAAAAGTTTTCCAAGCAAGAGAGTCAACGGGATGTCTTATTACATTGTCATCGATCCCTTCCTCAGCGCGCTATTTCATTAGAGGAGCTGAATTGGATGACCAAAATAATTTACGTAATATCGGTTCCATAAGGTAGTATCTCATTTTTTACGGCTACCTTAAGACCATGGACACCATCAATACTCGAGTACTTGTCTTTGTATCGAGAAGATCTGCATATGCCACAGTTTTCAACACCCTTAATTTCATTATGAAACAACATGCACTTATTTTGGCATGCATCCCATTTCTCGTACTTGAATCCCAAGTCTTTTGTTAGCTTGTTGGCTTAGTAGTAAGACTTGGTAATTCTAGCATGTAGAAATATCCTCGTCAAAAATTTTAGTAAAGCCGTGAGAGAAAAATTTGCCAAACCACGACGTTGCTTCATTTGCAAGAGTTCAACAACAAATGACAATTCGGAAACCCCATATAGACAATTTTAATAAAATTCGCATTGAGCCTTTTTCATAAGTTTATAGTACTTTGGAACATCTTTGTCAGATTTAGGTGTTACATTCCTCTTCACGCATATTGTCATACGCGTGCGGAATACTTATTCCCTCTTGAACCATTGTAACCATGTTATCTCGAGAACTCAGTTCAATAGGTATATGTATATCATCAATTAACTTGTCATCTCATGGAATATTTCTATCGCTGCTTAGACGACTAAAAGTTTCTCTGTGAAAAATCCAATCCTTGTAAGTCTTGTCGAAACCACGCATCTTAAGGTGATCTCTCACAGTTTATCGGGTGTGGTACACTTGATTTGCACATCTCTTACAGGGGCAATAGATTTATGTTGTCTCGATGATTTTATTTGCATGTAAATAGTTAAGAAACCAGTCAATCACATTAATGTATTCTTTTGAACACCGGTTACGTAAATCAATCCAACTCTTATCCATGGTTCCTATCTACGAATCCCAAAAAAATGTTAGTAAATTTATATTTCATAATATAAATAAGAGAAAATCTTCATAATGTTTTTGCAAGATGATTAAAAGATAAAGAGATTAGTAATGATAAACATGAATTCCTAAAGAGATTAGCACATAAAGGGGGAAGAATCTATAATTCAACACATCAATTTAAGTAGTAATATGGCTAACTAAATCGAACAATTCAAATTTTAAATATTGAGGTACTAATGCACGCATGATAATGGAAAGTATCAAATAAGAATTCACACAATCAACTAATTAACATATACATCACTAAACATTTACACATTAAAAAACTCACAAGGCACATACACATTTTCATCCTCATTTGAATCAGAATGATCATTTTCTTCTTCACGTGGCACAAACTCGTCATCATCACCAACCAATTTCTTTTACTCCTTGAACCACTTATTTAATTTTTATTTTTGTTTTTAATTGACGAATACAATTCATGTATTCCCAGTTCTTTCAATTTTGCGCTATTCTCTTCTATTCCCTTCCTTTTTTGTTTCTTGTACTCCTTCATTGTCACATACGTTTTCTGAGAATAATACACGTAATTAAAGAACGAATGAGACTCATACTACTTATTTGACATGGAAATTTCATTTCTGTACTTGTTGTCAAAGTAGTTGTAGAAATTTAAAGCATTTTTATCCTTAGATTTAGCTTCGTAGTAATAAGACCCAATATCTTTTAACTTCATTCTTAGAAAAAAAAGATAAGATCTACCAATCACAACTTTACATCAAAAACCTAATAAATCCTTCTACAAATCTCATTTTGAATTTTCCCATGAGATTTCATTTTGAGCAAGTTTGTCCTATGAAGCTTGAGTTATTCGTGTTAACACTAATCTAACTTTTTTTATTATTTCTTTAAATTGGTGGTGCTATATAATGCGCCATTAATTTAGTGAAGGAATCTTAATATTAACAAGCAACAACAAATGTTTTCAGTCTATTCGTGTTTATCATTGCATTCCAACTTCTACTACTATGATTAGTGTTAATGGACTGCACATGTTTTTTACTCATCCTCACAAATTGTTAATTTCACAAAAAAAACTATCTTCATATCTAAATTGAAGTTGTGTGAACTGGATGAAACAAAAAAAAGGAATAGTTACTTTGTGTGGAGTGGAGAAATTAATGCCAAGGGCAAAAACTGAAGCAATGTACAAAAGAGTCTCACATCAACAAAAAACAAAGATGAAATTTACCTTTAGAGCGAAAACGATTGCAGAGAGAAAATGGTCGGAGTGGGGCAGAACGCGGAGGATAAGAAGGCTGGGGGGAGAGGGGGGTTGACCACCGGTAATACAGGTAATAGGGTTTGGTTTTGGCCGATTGAAAACTGAGTGGCTTTTGTTTTTTTGTTTTTTGGGTGGGAGGTTAAGTGGCGGGATGAAAAGTGTTAACAGTGGGCAACTATTTTTATCCGTTTTATTTGGTATATCTTTTGAGATCGTAAATATTTTACTATCTCATTTGGTTTACTAGTTTTTGAGACGACTTATTATATTCGTCCAAAAAAGTATGTCTTAAAGACTATATTTTATCTATCTAAAAAAATACGCTCTTAAAAGCAACTTTTTTGTAGTGGCCCCTTTTATACAATTGAGACCAAATCTTGCCTCTAGTATAGTTTTTAAAAGTCCATAGCACTTATGTTTTTGTCAACCGGATTTGTTTGTGCTTTTGGTTTCTTGGTTTTATTAATGATAAGTGTGTGCTTCACATTTATCATTTGTTGATATTACAACTCAACATAGTTGGCAAGTAGTTAGGTAGAATGAAACATAAATAACTTTGTATAGCAGTGCAAACTTCCCACCCCTATTTGAATTTCATCTTATCTTTTAAGATATATTATTTTTTGGGATAAACACAATAGATATGTATAAAAGGTCAAAGAGATAAGATCATCACATACTATATGAGCAAGCAGTGTTCTCTGACCGCTTATGTTATTATAAATTTTGAGTTTTTCCTTCCCTAAATTTATAATTTGAAGCATAATCAATTTATCCATGAGTTTGGGAAACAAATATATTTGCATTGTATATATTTGTGTTATTATGTCAATAATTCACGGTCCTCAATATTGTCCATAACGTGGGGATTTTGTATAGTGTTTGCATTTTAAAAAATTTGTGTGCCTGCTAAATTTCAGGTTATTTCATACCATTATCTATGTTTACAAATTAACCTTCTACTAAGTCTTTATTTTACAAAGGAAAATTGTACTTAGATTATGAATACAACACTTACATGATTCAATAAGTGTTTGACCCAAATTAGAAATAATATATAATATCGATGTTTATTATTGGATTATGATTTCTTCTGTGCAAAAAACTGGCATGAATCTAGTTCGCAACAGGACAACCCCGGGTTTATTAAGTGTATCCCAATCATTTCAAGTAAACATCTTGAGTGATCTTTTGTTCAAGTTTTGAGCTCTATCTAATACCAAAATTCTATATATTCTTTAATTTACTGAGGTGTAACACCCCGCGCAATTCGGACAACGAGGTGGCAAGTCACCACCGCCGAACTATGTCGGGCACTACTAAATAAATTCCATTCTCAGAATGTGACAGATATAAGATGTATAAAATCAATCCACAAGATGAATAATAATCAATCCCAAAGAATAATAGTACTATAAAAACCATCACATGCTAAACTCCAATTAAATCCAATCCCCAAAATATGAATTAATTTAAAATCTGAATAATCAATTGACAAAAAATACTCCAACTGAAATCCTTAAACAACTTTGGAATCGAATGTCCCAACAAAACCCAAATGAAGTCTCATACTGAAATACGACGGAAAGGAAAGTCTAAACAAAATAAAGTAATAAATAAAAGCAACTCCACTAGCACCTCCAAACCATATCCGATAATTCCTATGCAGCTACTCCAACACTAATATCTGAAAATTTTAGTCAACGCACGAGGTCAGAGTCCCGAGCATGAATACACACTAATCCCCTCAAATAGGGTTTGTGAACCCAGACAATAGCATTATAAGCAATAAATATCACAATAGAGTATTTTAATTAATATGAGATAATTAAACGCCAGAAAGATAAATTACTAACCACCCTTAAAGATTCTTATAAAATCACACCAATATCATTTTAAATATCCCATAGTCCCAAATTATTAATTTAATTAAATTAACCTAAATTATCATTTCTCTCACGTTTTTATTATGGCGGTCCTCCCGCCCCGGGTGATAATTTCCACCAAAGTTTAGCACTTCCCCTTGTAAAAACGATTGCTGATCCGTTTAAACTGTCGATCCTGCAATTTGATAAGGTTCCATGCACAACACAACATAAAATGTCGACTGACGCGTTTAAATTGTCAGTCCTCGCTATTTTTGTCGCCCATATTTTAATACCCGTCTTCTTATCTTAGGTATTAATTCTCAATTCTCAATTTCACAATTATCAAATCACCCCACCCTTTTTATCGATGTGATATCCTTAAAATATCCCTTAGTCCCATACCTAAAGGTCCCCAAGTATACATACATACTATCCTATATATAGGTTGAATCACCAAGAGAAAACTCGTCCTAGTCTCATGACTAGGCTAGCGAAATGTCGATATAACTTAAAAATCTGCCCCACCCTGAAATAAAAAATTCACACGAATTTACACTAACTAGTCCCATACCTAGCAAGTATAAATTTTAACCAAGGCCTACCCACTAGTTCCATACCTAGTAAGAATCCTAATATCGTGTTGAGAAATATACTATCCAAAAGTCTCTCATCCCCGCGATGGAAAACGTTAATAAAATAAATCACACAAAACACAATTCATAAGAATAACATAGCAATTAATCATAAAGGTCCCAATTCAATTTAATTCACTGAATAACACCGTCATCGTTTTCAACATAATTATTTGCGTTCTATAATGTTAAATTAATTAAGATGAGAACATATTCAATACGTCATGATCATTCTCTTTTATAATCCATCTAATTTCATAAGTGTGAGCGCTTCCCAATAACCATATAAATAACCCCCATAAAATTCTACATGAGAACCTACACCTAAAATCCATAAAAATCCAAAAATCTAACCTACGCACCCAAGGGTTTCAAATATTAAATCATATTCAAAATTTTCATAAAAACAGTCCCAAAATTTAATGTCCACTTTCTCCAATTAAGTTGTTAATTATTTTAATAAAAAATATAAGATTAAGGGTTTAGAAGATACTTAAAACGTATAATACTAAAGGAAATTAATAGAGTATTAATGCATGAGATTAAGATGAAGAAAAATCTGGCAATAGAGCTGTATTCCTCCCGAAAAATTAGCAAAGAAGTTGTTCTTAGGAAAACTTGATTAAACCCCAATTAAGCCTTCAAAACTTGTGATAAAAACTTGATTAAGTTGGAGGTTGATGATTATGGTGGGGAGGAAAAACTTTTGGAAGAGTTATCTAGCTAGAAACTTGGAAAAAAGTGATTATGAGAAGTCTCCCCATGAATTAGAATGGTTATATACCAATTTGGAATCCTAAACCAACTTAAACTCTAAAAATTCAGAAGTCGATTTGTGTCAAATACTAACAGGTCGATCGATCGACTCACCGAATCGATCGAGCAGGTCTGGTGATAGTCACCCCATGAAAAATGACATAAAGTAAATATTAAAAACTTAATTAAAACTCCATTTTAATTCCGCTTGAAATTCTATTCTTCAAATATTGAAACCAACATATTTAATTTATAAAAATCATTAAATAGAAAAATTTATTTTTCTAAAAAATTCTACTTAATTAACTAACATAATTATTAAAACACGGGGTGTTACATACTTCCCCACTAAGAAAGGAATTTCATCCTCAAAATTCGACAAAGTATCAACGCGCAAAACAAAATAAGGCTCACATATGCCAACCCGTAGAGTGCTATAATCTGGCGCCCATACATCAAACCCTACCAATACGTAATCCCTCAATAATATACAATATATATATATATATATATATATATATATATATATATATATATATATATATATATATATATATATAATATAAGTATGTAAGAAAAATAATTACATATCGTGACACTCTACTAGCCACGTCGTGGCTCCTGCGAAGCCTGCTCATCCCGAGACTGAATTAAGTAGCACCTCCCATACTCGGTATTGGTTGGTGTTGCGGCCACTCCCTGACCATCTGACGTTGTTAGTGCTACTGGTGCTCATCGAACACCTGCTGCTGCGAGAACTAGAAGCCGCATTCCTTGTTGTCCCTGTACTCCTTGACCTTGTTGTCCTTGTGTGCCTTGGCCTTATTGGCCCTCTCTCTTGTAACACTGAGCTGCCCAGTGTCCCATCTTTTCACAAATGAAACATGCACCCGTAATAATTTCTGAATTCACACCCCAGTTTTGGTCACCCTATTGTCCTTATTTTTTCTCTATTTCTTCCACGCTTGGTCATTGCGACCATATTCTCACCTCCTTGTCCATTTGACTCTTGCCTCTTTCCCAACTTCTTTTGATAATTAACTTTCTCTTGCCATATCAGCATTACGACATCCACCACCTGAGCATAGGTAGTGTATGTCGGATTCCCCAACAACATCTGCCTAATCGACCAAGATAATCCCTTAATGAAGCACTTCTTCTCCCTTGCTTCGGGATCGTCCTCCTCCGGTAAAAACATAGATAAATTAGTGAACTCCTGTTCATACTTGACAATTGACTTTGATCCTTGCTCCAAGACTATAAATTCCCGCTTTTTCGCGCACTTAATAGCATATGGAAAATACTTGTTATTAAACCATATCTAAAAATTTGCATAGCTCAACCGATCTCTCTCCTCCGACGTGGTGGTACTCTCCCACCATTATAATGCATCCCATGTCAGCTTAAATGTCATTAACATCGGTTCAGTCCACCATCCTTAAGTGCCTCTCCATATCTCTCCCCCACTGGTGAGCAACCATTGGGCCAGATCCCCCTCCAAAGGTGGGAGGATTGCCCTTATGAAAACTAGTTCTCACTCTATCCCAAGCTGAAACGTGTGTACCCTACTCTTACCCCTGTAAAGCCAACCACCTCTATCTCCCCATCTCCAAATCGACCCCCGTGGCCTCTTAAATGATAGCTGCTAACTCCACAGCATCCAAAATATCTTGTCGCTGCCTCTCTTGAGCTGCGGGACCAGAAATGAAATCCTCCCTCCTACTCCCAACCCTCCTTATGTTCACCATCTGAAAAGATAGGAACAAAACAACATCAGACTCGAAATGACTAAGAGTATAAATCATCAAAAGGAATCAAAGATAAGCAACGCGGAAACTAAGATAGACTCATACCCTATGAGACTTAAGACCATGCTCTGATACCATATGTACCACCCGCACAATCCGGACAACTGGGTGGTTAGCCACCCCCACTGAACTACGTTGGGCGTTAATAAATAAATACCATTCTCAACATGTGACAGATATAAGACATATAAAATCAATCCACAAGATAAATAATAATCAATCACGAAAAATAATAGTACTATAAAAACCATCACATGCTAAACTCCAATTAAATCCAATCTCCAAAATATGAATTAATTTAAAATATGGATAATCAACTTATTGTAAATACTCCAACTAAAATCCTTAAATAACTTTGGAACCAAATGGCCCCACAAAACCCAAATGAAGTCTCATAATGAAATACGATGGAAAGGAAAGTCTAAACTAAATAAAGCAGTAAATAAAAGCAACTCCACCTGCACCTCCAAATGATATCTGATAATTCCTATGCAGCTACTCCGGCACTAATACCTAAAAGTGTTAGTCAAATCACGAGGTCAGAGTCCCAAACATGAATACACACTACTCCCCTCAAATGGGTCCGTGAACCTAGACAATAGCATTATATGCAATAAATATCACAATAGAGTATTTTAATTAATACGAGATAATTACATGCAAGAAAGGTAAATTACTAACCATCCCCAAAGATTCTTATAAAATCACACCAATATCATTTTAAATATCCCACAGTCCCAAATTTTTAATTTAATTAAATTAACCTAAATTATCATTTTTCTCACTTTTTATTATGGCGGTCCTCTCGCCTCGGGTGGTAATTTCCATCAAAGTTTAACGCTTCCCCTTATCAAAATGACAGCTGATCCGTTTAAACTATCGATCCCATAATTTGAGAAGGTTCCACGTACGACATGACATAAAACGTCGGCTGACCCCTTTAAACTATCGGCCCTCGCTATTTAAGTCTCCCATATTTTAATACCCGTATTCTTATCTTATGTATTAATTCTCAATTCTTAATTTCACAATTATCAAATCACCCTAACCTTTTTATCGATGCGAGATCCTAAAAATACCCCTTAGTCCCATACCTAAGGGTCCCTAAGTTTACATACGTCCTATCATATATATTGGATGAATCATCACCAAGAGATATCCCATCCATGTCTCATGCCTAGGCTAGCGAAATGTCGATATAACTTAAACATCCGCCCCACCCCAAAATATAAAATCCCCACGAATTTACACTAACTACTCCCATACCTAGCAAGTATAAATTTTAACCAAGGCCTACCCATTAGTTTCAGGCCTAGTAAGCATCCTAAAATAGGGTTGAGCAATATACTATCCAAAATCCCCTCGTCTCCGCGATGGAAAACATGAATAAAATAAATCATACAAAACACAATTCATAAGAATAACATAGCAATTAATCATAAAGGTCCCAATTCAATTTAATTCAATGAATAACACCGTCATCATTTTCAACATAGTTATTTACATTCAGTAATGTTAAATTAATTAACACGCGATAATATTCAATACGTCACGATCATTCTCTTTTACAATACATCTAATTTTATAAGTGTGAGGGCATCCCAATAACCATATAAATAACCCCCATAAAATTCTACATGAGAACCTATACCCCAAATCCATAAAAATCCAAAAATCTAACCTACGCACCCAAGTGTTTCAAAGATTAAATCATATTCAAAATTTTCATAAAAACAGTCCCAAAATTTTGTGTCCACTTTCTCTAAGTAAGATGTTAACTAATATTAATCAAAACATATAATTAAGGGTTTAGGAGACACTTAAAACGCATAATACTAAAGGAAATGAATAGAGTATTCATGCCTAAGATTAAGATGAAGAAAAATATGGTAACATGATTGGATTCCTCCCGAAAAATTAGCAAAGAATTTGTTCTTGGGTAAACTTGATTAAATCCCAATTAAGCCTTCAAAACTTGTGACAAAAACTTGATGAAGTTGGAGGTTGATGATTATGATGGAGAGAAAAAACTTTTGAAGAGTTCTCTGGTGTAAAACTTGGGAAAAGGTCATTATGAGAAGTCCCCCCACAAATTAGAATGGATATATAGCAATTAAGAATCCTAAACCATCTTAAACTCTAAAAATTACATCAAATACTGATTGGTCGATCGATCGACTCCCTGGGTCGATCGATCGATCGAGCAGGTCTCGGAACAGTCCCCCCTCGAAAAACTACTTAAGGGAAATATTAAAAACTTAATAAAAACTCCATTTTAATTTCCCTTGAAATTCTATTCTTCAAATATTGAAACCAACATATTTAATTTATAAAAATCATTAAATCCAAAAATTTATTTTTTCAAAAATTCCACTTAATTAATTAAAATACTTATTAAAACAGGGGGTGTTATATGAGGTTGGAAGACTGACGTTGAATGCTTTAGGAAGGTACTAAAGGTTTTGAATATTATCTAGGTTGTCTTGATGTTTCTTAACACCTCTTACTATAGGGCCTGTTTCGAGTACAGGGATGGAGAGTGTGTGATAAGCCCACCAAACTTCGTAACCATAAACAGCACAAAAACTGTAAGTATTACCCATTCATCTTTAGGCAAAAGTGGAACAAAGTGGACACGTAACACTAAGTTAAAGTGCTGATTAAAATTAGTCAATTACTACTTCAATCTTTATTACTTCTAAGTGCAAGAATGATAACCACGTTCATTTCTGAATGTGCTTGCAAACTTTATAATCATATTTCTCTCATAATATATAGTCTACACCAAGCCTTCCAAAACACCCGTGCATCGGTCAAGCTAAAAACTATTTTCTCTCTTATGTTCCACCTTTTACATTTCCAATTTTATTAAACTTTCCTTCTCCATTTCCCTCCATTATATCATCTGCCCTTTGATGTCCATTCATCCTTTACATTTACTGTACTCCTCCATCATATCCAGTCCAACCCATCCCTCCGACTTTTAATTTCCCTCTCTATTATACCTTTAGTTTATACCATTCCCCTCTTTAAACAATATTTCACCAACAAGACTCGGCCTGTAGTTTTTCACTTTTTCACTTATAGTAGAAGAAATTCCATTAGTTTAATTTCTTAACTTTGATATTTGATTTACTTTTTTTTATTTGTGAATATTAACTTCTGCTAGTTTCACTTCTTAATTTTCATTCTTGGATTGGCTTTTTTTCTTTTTATTGGCCTACTGGAGAATTGACTCCAAAGAACCAAGCGATTATATCTATACAAAAACATACACGTAACTAATACCATCCTCACAGTCATAAAAAAAACCACCCATCTCATTACTCTTTCCATCTGCACCACCTCCGCAACTACCTAATAATTTTATTATTACTAATCTCACCGTCATAAAAGGGTTCTTTTTATAATTCTTACCTTTTACTTTGGCTTATTTTTTTGGGAGATGATCGGCCACTAACGAGTATTCTACGTCGCCTCAAACAAGGTATTTTAATAAATCGATTTTAGAATATTTAAATCCGAACCATATGGCTTTACTTTAAGAGGGGTTGCTAAGAGACAACCTTTTTTATTTATTAAGGTTCTGAATATAGGGATTTGGCCATTGTCATTCAGTTTTTTTTGTTAATTCTCACATGAGGATTCTATAAGTTCGTATATATTGAGTCAATATAGAAGTGATTATTTCTTGAGTAGTTTGGTGGCTGTGTTGGTAAAACTGCATTTTATTAAGCTAGGTCAGGTCGTGGGTCGTAAGGTTGCGAGTGCAACTGGATTTGGTTTTTAATTGTTGGTGTTTTCTTTTTCTGATAAATGCAAGATGTAGTTGAATAGTTTGCTCAAATGACATAAAGAAAATAAGTTAAAACCCTTTTCCAAACTATTTGATTAATTATCATATGATTTTACTCTATTATTACAATAACATTGTAAGTATCAATTATTTATGTTTAGTTGAATGAGTTGTGTAATGTTAAGAAATACATTTAAGTAACTGGCTATCCCGAACATAAATTCAATCAAGCCCATTTAGGGATTTTCTTTATTGTCCCCATTTTTATGTGTGTTGGACATTCGTAGGTTCTCTTTAGGACCATTATCAAAAGGTGTTCACTAGTTCATTCCCAATTGGTACTGTTTAGATGTACGTCTTGCTAGCCTGGATTTGATCAATGTTGCTGTTATTAACGAACGGTAACTAATGAGTAACATTCGCAAATTGGCTAGAGCAACTACAGCCTGATCGTACCATAACCAAATTGGCACGTCTCACGAGCAAGTATGCTTACTCTCTCTCTCTCTCTAAAACAAAAATATGAAAATAATATGGTATTTGTAATACTAGTTTAGTATCTTTCTAATTATTTATATCAAACGTGAGTTTCAGTAGGTACCACCGGCACGCTCCATGGAGTTAAATGGACCGTGAGAAGGTACGGTTTTATGCCATATTTGTTAAGAAAAAATGCTAGACTCTGACATTGTCCAAACTAGGGTTGGTTCCAAAATCTTTATTGCTAGTCTCTCGAAAACCTTTGGAACTTCATATTTTATTTGATCCGCTTTATGATATTATATTCTTTTGCCTATACAAGTCATCTGGATTATGATATTTTTCGTCGTAAGCCTCCTCAAAATGGCTCGGGTGAGATAGTAATGGTGGGTCCACCTCAAATTTTGGAGGTTTTGGTCCGGACTGCGTCAATTAAGTGTGCCGCTGCACTTATCAATGGAGATACTGGTTAGACAGTGGATCTCAATGTTCCATCTACCATGGGAGTCTATCCATTCCATTTTGTAGCCTTAATAGCACCCTCTGATTTTGTTGAGCTATATCTTTTTCACGGAGCTTGTTAATTTTAGGAGGTAGTATGGAATGTAGTTAAATGTTTAGTTTAGGAAATTAGGATTGCTAGATATGGGCAACCAAGAATTTGGAGGGAAATATTGAGGAGGATTTGGAAATATAGAAAAGAAGGAAATTTTTTGTATTAGACTTGATGATGCAATGCTTAGTTTGGATTGAGATGGTTTGGCCAAATGACCTCACCACCTATTTATAGGCATCTCACGTCCTTAATGGATGGTGGAGATTAAAGTACATCAATGGTCTAGATTTATTCTCTAGAAGGTTCCCACATCCTTATGGGAACATTCTAGAAACCTACATACTTCCCTAATATTCTAGAATATTCTATACTGTTCTAGGAATTATCTAGAATATTCTAAGAATTATCTAGAATATTCTAGACTATTCTAGGAATTATTTAGAATATTCTAGACTATTCTAGGAATTAGTATCACATTTCAACAGAGCTGAAACAAATCACAAATGTAGGTGTCAGGAACCAGATTACCTCTTCAAACTCCCACTCAATTTAGCAATGGAGAGCATATGGTAGATATTTAATCTTTTTCACGCGTTTCTTGTTTTCTTTTTCATTTTTTTTTACATATGTGGAATATATAAAATTCTGACAGTGACTCATATGCAATGAAAGAGTGCAATCCTAAGTTATCAATCTTCAAGTTGGTATTTATATACGGCCTACCTTATTGGGTATGTTTTCTCTGTGGGTAATCTTTCATTTGTTTAAATTTTAATTTTTTTCAAATAAAGTTGATGAGATTTCTCGTCTTATACTTGTTGCAGCAAGACCATCTTGAGAAAATTGAATTGCTTGCACACAAAACAGATGGCGACGAATCAGAAATTTTGCAGTATGCAAGGGATGGAAAGGTGGTGGAGTTTGTTATCTTGCAGATAGTGGCCCGAAAAATGTTTACTAATTTTGTCACGAATGTTAGTGACTGCATTTCGGATAAATTTGTATGTTGACTTGGCATAGGGAATGTGGATTATTGGATATCATTGTTGATAATAATAACCCATTGGCCATGATTGGGTAAAAGATAGAAGCGCTCATATCTATACAACAGTTATTTCATGTGTGGGAGAGGGCAGGGGATGCTACATGTTAATTAATACTATTTTGTTAATCATATATTCAAATATGAATCATAAGGTTGCATCATTAATAAAACAATTTTGACATGAATCCAGGATGTTTATCTTCATGCAATCATAGAATCGAAAATTCCTTATAACTACGATTTAAAAACTAGCCTTTGTCCATCGTTGTTGAACGGATTAAAGTGACTTGAATGCTCTTGAACATCCCGAAATATGAGAAAAATGAATTTCGGATTTTCTCTCCCTCCTTAGAAACAGTGTGTATTGAGATGACTCTAGATGGTATAGAGCTCTCTATTTATAAGGGGAAGAGGGTCGGAATCCTAGTGGAGGTTGGACTCTATCAAGTCTTCCACTAATGCCACTAACCATCATGTGACTAACGGATAAGGTTTACCCAAATCTTTTAATATCTTTATTTATCACATTCCTAATTAATTATCTGACATTTATTAAAACCACATAAATGGGAAATTCAGAATTTAATACGATTGAAATTAAATAATTAATTTCGTCACATAACATTATTTTCCAACAGTCACCCACTTGGTCTTAAAAATTCTCATAATTAGATTAGGTATCATAAGGTGCACAATCATTGATAAATTTATTTTACTGAATCAAATGATTCACGGATGCAAGTCATGGCGGTTCCATACTATTCAAGAGCATGGTTCCTTCCATGTACCACAACACCAATGTTTCATTCAAGTGAGCCTTTAATATTGGGTATCATAATAGCCTCATAATGTCCTTTTGAATAAGGACTATTTTTGTCAACAATAATTCATAATTATATGCATGCATTCACAAAGGACAGAAATAATAGAAATTAGAAACACTTTTAATTGAATTCAAGCAATAGTGTCAAACAACTAAGCCAAAATAGCAATCATAAGATAACTAATCGAGACCCTTATCTTTGACATGTTCCATAAAGGTCTTCAGAGATAGTCCTTTCGTAAGAGGATCTGCTATGTTATCATGAGTACTAATGTGATCAATTGACACTCTTTGTTTCTGGACTTCTTCTTTAACTGATAGGTATTTCATCTCAATATGCTTAGCAACCTTAGTATACATATCATTCTTCGAGAAGAAGACTGCTGCGACATTATCACAATAACTTTTTAAATGTATAGATATTGACCCTGTAATTCTAAGTCCTGAAATAAAGTTTCGCAGCCATAATCCATGATTTATAGCTTCGAAGCAAGCAATATATTCAGCCTCCATAGTAGATGATGCAATAACGCATTTTCTGAGCACTTTTCCATGAAACGGCTCCTCCAACCATAAGGAATACATAACCCGAAGTTCTCTTCCTACTTTCAAGGTATCCCCCAAAATCTGAGTCTAATAACCAATCACCTCAGGATGATCAGTCTTCCGATATGTGAGCATGTAATCCTTGGTCCCTTGTAGGTACCTCAGCACTTTCTTTGCATCTTTCCAATGGTGAATCCCCAGATTGCTTTGATATATGTCTAGCATCCTAACGAAAAAACTGATATCCGGTCTAATGCAGACTTGTGCATACAACAAGCTCCCTACGAGCGAAGCATAAGGCGTGACTTTCATGTGCTCCCTTTCTAAATCACTTATAGGGCATTGACTTAAGCTAAACCTATCCCCTTTTTAAGTGGAACATTGATGGGATTGCAACTTTGCATGCTAAATCTTTCTAAAACATTGTTAATGTAAGCTTTCTGAGACAATCTCAACATTCCTCGTGATCTATCCCGAGATATTTCTATCCCGATCACGAAGGATGCCTCACCTAAATATTTCATTTCAAAGTTTTTAGAAAGGTACTTCTTGGTTTCACTTAATAAACCAAGATCACTGCTGGTGATAAGTAAGTCATCAACATATAGTACTAAAAACCCAAACTTACTCCCACTGATCTTCAGGTATATGCGCTGATCAATAGTGTTTTCCTTAAACCCAAAGGATGTAATGGTATCATGGAACTTAATGTACCATTGACGAGAAGCTTGCTTCAGATCATATATTGACTTTTTTAACATACAGGCCATGTTTTCCTTTCCTTCATTTATGAAGCCTTGTGGTTGTGCCATGTAGACTTCTTCTTCTAAACTCCCATTTAGAAAAGATATATTTACATCCACTTGCTGCAACTCCAAATCATAATGAGCCACCAACGCTAATATGATTCTTAATGAGTCCTTCTTTGAAACTGGAGAGAAGGTCTCATTATAATCAATGCCTTCTCGTTGATTAAAACCTTTGGCAACAAGTCTAGTTTTATGCCGTTTGATATTGCCTTTTGAGTCAAGTTTGGTCTTAAAGATCCACTTGCACCCAACTCATTTTTATCCCTCTGGCAATTCGACCAACTCCCAAACTTTATTGTCATTCATAGATTTTATTTCTTAATTCACGGAATCAATCCTTTTATCGGAATCATCACTATTTACAGCTTTTTCATAAGAAACTTGATCATTAATATTCACTAGTTAAATTCGGTCTCTTGAAGGTATACCACATAATCATCCAGAATTTCCGATCTCCTTTCTCTTTGAGATCTTCTTAATGGCACTTCCTGTGGTGATTCAAAAGTTTCATCGATTATAGTTTCATTATGTGGTTGTTTAGTTGGTTGATCATTCTCTTGTTGTTCATTGTTATTGATTAGGTCAATGATCGGTACAACAAAAACATTAGGAACAACGGATATGTTATGAACTCTGGGTATAGGAATTTATACCCTCACTTCTCGAATGATTACCTACCTTTCTTTTATACTCCCACTTACTTCACCTTCTTCAATGAATTTAGCATTTCCAGTTTCTATGATTTTTGTTGTATGATTTTGACAGTAGAATCTATATCCCTTCGTCTTTTCTGGATACCCAATGAAATGACAAGATAATGTCCTAGGATCCAATTTCTTTTCATAAGGGTTATAGATTATAGCTTCCACTGGGTAGCCCCACACACGTAAATATCTTAAATTGGGTTTCCATCCTTTCCAAATTTAAAAAGAGGTTTTTGAAACTGACTTACTAGGAACCCTATTTAAGATGTGTACAGCGGTCTTAAATGCATGTGTCCACAAAAATGTAGGCAATTGGGTCCTACTTATCAAACTTCTAACCATTTCTATAACTGTATGATTACGCCTTTCAGCTACACCATTCTGCCAAGGTGATCCTGGCATTGTGTATTGGGCGCAAATACCTAATTTTTCAAGGAGTTTAGGAAATGGTCCAAGGCGTTGCCCTGACTCTTCATATCTACCATAATATTCACCACCTCTATCAGACCTAATAATTTCCACCTTTTTTCCTAGTTACCTCTCAACCTGATTAATGTATATTTCAACGACGTTCACAGATTGAGATTTATCATGCAACGTGTACAAAATGTAATAACGTGAAAAATCATCTATAAAGGTGATGGATTATTTTTCTCCACCAATGGATGGAATATCAAAAGGTCCACATATGTCTGTATGTATTATTTCAAGTAGCTGGGTGCTTCTTGTGGCTCCTTTCTTTGTATGTTTGGTCTGTTTTCCTTTAATACAGTCCACACATACATCATAATTGGACCAATCCAGGTTATGGAGTATTCCATCTTTAATGAGCCTTTCAATTCTCGACCTGGATATGTGCCCTAATCTTTTATTCCACAAATAAGTAGATTTTTCATCATTAAGTGTATGTTTCTTACCAACATTAAGATGCAGGGTCACAAGGGTTTCAGAAAAATTCTTTTCAAGATTCAATTGATATAAACCATCTAATAAAAATCAAGAACCAACATTATTATAATTTTTAATCAAACCAAAGCCGTTGTTCTTAAATTCAATTGTAAAACCATCTAAAGCGAGTTTAGAAACAGAAATTAAATTCCTAGAAACTTTGGGAACATAAAAAGTTTCTTTCAAATCTAAAATAAATCCAGTGATTAAAATCAGGCGAAAGACTCCAAAAGCTTCTATTTTAGCCTTTGCCTTATTGCCCATGTAGAGAAAATGCTCATTTGGATTTATTTTGCGGATCGAAATGAAGCCCTGCATCGAATTAGAAACATGACACATAGAACCCGAATCAATCCACCAAGTGTTAGAAGGAGCGTTAATAAAGTTTGATTCGAAACAAACATAAATAAATGGCTTACCCTTTTTCTCGAACCAGGCCTTTTGTTTATGACAATACCTTTGGAAATGGCCCTTCTTTTTACAGAAGTTACACTTGTCCTTCTTTTACTTCTTCACAGCAGCAGTTGATGGTTCAGCTGGATGAGACGGACCAGGACCTTTCTTAACGCCCTTGTCGAACTTCTTTTTAAAACTAGCTCCTTTGACTGTAAGATTTCCCACCTGTCCCTCAATCACATGGCCATTCTGTTGCTTAATCCTTCCTTCCTCCTATACCAACATGATTTGCAAATCATTTACATTCCACTTATATTTTATAGTGTTGTAATTGATTTGGAAAGGCCCATACTCAGGAGCTAGGAAGTTTAGGACGAATTGGACGAGAAAAGACTCATCCATTATCATGCCCAAAACACTAAGTCTAGCAGCCAGATTGGTCATTTCTATAATGTGCTCATTCATGATTCGAGTACTATCGAACCTCATAGTGATCAGGTGAGCCATTAATTTCACAGCAAGGGATTTATTAGCAGTGCAAAAGCGTTCCTTAATGTTGTTCAAATACTCTTTCGCTTTTGTAGTTCCAGGTAGGGAGGTCTTAATGTTAGCAGCAACACACATTCGCATAAACATTAGGGCCAACCTATTGCATCGAGACTATGCTTCATGGATAGCAATTTCATCCTCGCTACTGGTATCGGTAATAGCAGCGGGTTCATCACACATAATTTCCATGTCCAGGTCAAGAACCCCTAGGCTGAACTCAATTTGCTCATTCCATTTAGAAAAATTAGTTCCATCAAATTTGGAATAGGACTGAGCTTGCGAATACAGGTTAAGGGGAACTGCAATTAATAACAATGTTCACAAATTAAATTTTCACACACAATAAAAATTGCAAGGGTCGAATATTGAATTGTTGACTAAAATTTTGGAATATTTTATTTACATTCTGAATATCACGGAATCTGTGTTAATCATCACATAATGTTCAGATTGTAAAGATATATTACCCTATAATTCATTTATCATGGTCCCATAATTTTGGCATCTGTGTTTGTTGCCTAATCATTTAATACCATGATTAATGGACTTAATGTCAACTATTCTATTTTTACAAAACAAGTTCTAATGTTGTTCAATTCAGATATTAACATGTGTTGCGCCTCAATCCAATTTTTTAACTGACATTAGAATAAGTCTTTAATGAATGTAAGTATATTATTCATACATATAGTCTCAGCCTGTGTTTGGCCTTTTACTTAACTCAAATGAATAATTTTTTACATGTCTCAACTTAAATATAGTTAATCATGCATTAATATTAACTATAATACATAATCTATCAATAATTACAAAGATACTAATAGTAGCCTAAATGCCTCAAAACCTAATTGCCTACGTATAGTAAAAATACAAAATTCATGAATTTTGCCAAAAATGGCAAAAAAGAGTTTTCACCATAGAATTGAAGTAAAACATGCCAGAAAACCAAAACCTTTTGCGGAACGTTAATATCAATTTTTTGTAAAGAATTATGAGTCCCGAGATTATTTCCTAAAATGGCAAAAACGGGGTTTTGAGGGCCTTAACGGACTTGGATTGCCGAAAAACACATTACATCACAGCCAAAGGCGATAAAATTCGATCGTTGGCCCGTTTCCAGTCAACCTACTAAGTTTCAAGTCAATCGGACACCGAAAAATTCAAAATACACTATTCACTTTGCAAAAAAAAAAAAAAATCTCCCGGAATCTGTTGTGCGTTAAATAAAAGTTTTCACTTAATTAATCTTTAAAATAGATACATTTTCTTATCATGATTAATAAAAGTGTTATCCATAATACTAACAGAACTTGAAATGATAAAATACTCCTAACGAAAAATTAGGGTTTCAATAACACGAAAAGGAGTTGAACAATAATGGGAAAGTTATCATAAGATAAGGATTGTATGAAGTAATCTCGTTCTTAATATCATACATAACAAAAATTTGAATTACCATATGCATGATTACCAGATTGCTTAAAATTCCAGATTTCCAGAAAAACAAAATTTTCAGATTTCCAAATTTACCAAAAATTCCAGATTTACCAAAAATTCTAGATTTCCAGATTTTCCAAAGATCATAAATCAGAATTGTTATAAAGGAGTTTTCATTAACGGAAAACATGAGATTATAAACCGAAAGCTCTGATACCACATGTTAATTAATACTGTTTTGTTAATCATAAATTCGAATATGAATCATAAGGTTGCATCATTAATAAAATAGTTTTGACATGAATCCAGGATGTTAATCTTCATGCAATCACATAATCGAAAATTCCTTATAACTATGATTTAAAAACTGACCTTTGTCTATCGTTGTTGAACGGATTAAAGTGAATTGAATTCTCCTTTAATTCCATTCTTGAACAGCCCGGAATATGAGAAAAACGAATTTTAGATTTTCTCTCCCTCCTTAGAAACAGTGTGTATTGAAATGACTCTAGATGGTGTAGAGGTCTCTATTTATAAGGGGAAGAGGTCCGGAATCCTAGTGGAGGTGGGACTCTATTAAGTCTCCCACTAATGCCACTAACCATCATGTGACTAACGGATAAGGTTTACCCAAATCTTTTAATATCTTTATTTATCACATTCCTAATTAATTATCTAACATTTATTAAAACCACATAAATGGGAAATTCGGAATTTAATACAATTGAAATTAAATAATTAATTTCGTCACTTAACATTAATTTCAAACAACATACATTCGAGAAGATAAAACCCATTTATGTTGTAGTGTACCTTACTCATTTTTCTAAGTTTTGAATTAGGCTATGTTGGGGTTTTGAGCACTGTTCTATTACAGGTTAGCAACTGCCATGCAATCGAGCATGTTCGAACTTTGCTTCTGAAGCTGGCTTAATTTTGAAGCCGAAAGATTATTTGAGATATGAGAACTCGGAGTTAAACACTTACTTCTACTACTACTAATATTACTACTATGTCGTCCACTACTACTACTACTACTACTACTACTACTACTACTACTACTACTACTACATGGTGAATATTTCTCAACGTTCACTTCTGTGACAACCCGCTCAAAATAATAACGGGTGGCCAACCCTATACTAACTTAAATCAAGTTTCTCAGATGGCTCAGTCTCAACATCAATAGACAATACTAAATAATATAAGGCTAACTACCCGAAATCATTAAAAGTGGATTGTAAAAAATTTAAAACTTTTATTTAACACCAAAACAAAACCAACTATGCAACCATAACCAACAATACAAATCTAACTATGATGAGTGATATGTGCAAACTCCAATAATATGAAAGAGTACAATTCAAGGTACAGCAAAATCTCTACAATGAAATACTAGAATATGCTGTCGGGGAACAGACAATACAATGATGTGAGAAATGAAATATAAAAGTGTTAATCTACAACACCTGAGTATAAACCTGATATACAAACTGAATTCTAATCTAGATATACAAAGATAGGAATTGACTAAAGAAAAGTGCCGCAACAATCCGCTGCTGCCACAGCTCCACGAATACACTGGATGGATGAACATCAATGGCGTCCTTGCTGAGGAACACCTAAGTAATACAATATATACACATGGAGGAGGAAATATAAATGGGTTAGAGCCCGAGTTGAAAACATTTTATAGCAAGTTCATTAAAATTCATAATAATTATAAATGCATTATTACATGATTAAATGGAATCGCACTCTCCATAATAATCCATCTCACCTCTCAACTAAAGCGCGCAACTAAACATATGCACGTGATCTCCAAATAAATGCCAAATTCTATTTAGGCAAATAAATCTAACTAAATCCCAATGTGAATATTCAATTAAAATCATCTAACTTGTCTCGCAATCTATATTTATTTGTATTCCATCTAAAACATATACTTTAACTTTAATGTCATAGTTCTCTTTATATTTGTTCATTTATTGAACATATAAGGTTGCACAATCATCCTCATAATAACATCATCAGAATACATCAACATTCTCTTTTACTAGAATTTCATATATTCTAGTTATGCCCTCATATGGCATGTAATCATATATATAAATAAGTATATGTGAGTTATTAGTATCTAAGTGCTAAGGAATAAACGTCTCCCGATTTTCAATAATGTCCTACATTTCGTGCGTGGGACGTCTCGCCGAAGAAAAATCCAAACAAGGAAACCACCCATTACACTACTCCTGACAGTATTGGTCTTTGAGATTCATTATGCCCTCAATGCATTATGCATGTAACCCAAATTATTATTACTCCTTTTTAATTAATTAATATTCCCAATTCTCAATAGTACACGACGTTTCATGCGTGGGACGTCTCGCCGAAGAGAAATCCAAACAAGGCTCGTTACACTACTCCTGGCACTGTTGATCGTCGGGATAGGTGATATATATATAAATATAAGCATTAAGGACTAACTTCTCCCCAATTTCCAACATTACACTGCGGTTCATGCGTGGGACGTCTTGGCGAGGCGAAATCCAAACAAGGAACCCCCCCGATACACTAATCCTGGCAATGTAGGTCGTTGAGGTCCATTATGCCCTCGATGCCCAAATACAAGCACAATCAACAACATAATAACCATCCAACCAAGCTATAACTCGAGGACGTAGGCTCACATGCTATCATCTTCCAGTATCCCATACACGTAGCAAACTTGGGCCACCTGTTGGGGTTCAACGGCACCCACCTCGTGATCAACTCACGCACACAACGTCCGGGAAGCGGTCATAGTTCCTAATCAGCAAGTGAGAACGACACATACCCACGACTTCTCACCCCCAAAAAATAATAAGTGTATATCACATAATAAACACCATGGACGACTATGACCTGGGGAATATCCACACCCTGCTCTTTGAGCCAGGATGCTCACCCTCAACGCACGCAACTTCCCAATGATAGCAAGGAGGGGGTATGCTTCACTATATATATATATATATATACCATCACATAAGGCGTACATACATCAACACATCATATAAAGATATACCAACATATAAGGTATACCTGTCACATCATTTTCATATTTATTATATGCTCTTAGGCGCAATAGAATTAATGTCATTGTTTAGTATATTTCCCTCTTGATATACTAATCGCCAATTCTCACACATCTTCCCCACTTAGTATACACTATACTATTTCTCGCTTGAAGCTCACATGTCTCTTCTAATTATGAATTGTCTCTCAATTCTGTTTAAGTTAAGGATATTTTTTATCCTAATGCATCTCAATTAGAATTTCTCATTTGGGTGAGATATCTCCCAAATCAATCATCGTTAAGGATAGCTCTATATCCACATGCACATCATGTAGCATTTATAATTCTCCATCCATAATAGGGTTCAATTTATTTTATGAACTTTTAAAGTTATCCCATTTAGGATTTTATCCTAGGATCCAATATCTTTAAAATTATTCTCATTCTTTCATATAAATATAATTATCATCTCCAACTAGAATCTCCAATTACGGTGGGCTTCCCCACTTAGAATACACCATAATATCTAATCGGTATTGCTCAAATTTAGTCAATATGATCCCAATAATTTCTTATAAGGGGAAACTCTCTAAAAGTCTCCAAAACATATTCCAATTAACTCCTATAGAGGTTCCCAATCGATAATCTCGAACAAAACGGAATGAAATTCTCCCTAGAAAAACATTCCCCCCAAAGCCCTATTTCCGAATCGATTCGGGCCAATTCCAAATCGATTCGGCCCAGCGAATTGATTCGGCCTCCAAGGCGAATCGATTCGGGTCATCAGACCTGGGACTCTGTCTCAGGCCGAATCGATTCAGCTGGGGTCCGAATCGATTCGGTCACTCAGACATGTGCACCTGCATATTTCCGAATCGATTCGGTAAGGAGACGAATCGATTCAGCTCTACAGAACTCACGAAAATGGCTACTTTTTATTTAGCCTAAAATCCCCAAAATTCATTTTGATCATTTCTTCTTCATTTCTCTTCAACCCTATCTCATAGATAACATTAATAATCATCTATAAACACATTTAAATTAATTTCTAACTTAGAAATCATTTATATACCACAAATCTAAGGTTATCCAAAAAAGTTAGGTTTTATCAAACTAAACCTAAAACCCAAAGATTTAATCCACAAATCATGCAATAAATGGAACACAACAATTATTTAGTAAGTTTAATCACTTGCCTCGGGTTCGTAGGGTCTGAATCCGCCTTGAGATCGCGTATTGGCTGGAAATCTCCACTTTCTCTCTCCTTTCTCCTTCTTTCTCTTCTTCTTCTTTCTTCTTCTCTCTTTCTTTCTTTCTCGTTCTCTTTCTCTTTCTCTTTCTCTTTCTAAGGAGAATTGATCTTCCGTAGGCTTAATAAGCCTTGTCCCCAAAGATACACAACTTTAAATGATAATACACACTTTAAATGACTCGGTAACTTTAATTCGAGTCAAACGAGCTAAATTTAATTTGAAACCTAAATATACCCCAAGTACAGTTATTTCAACTTTCTTGACCCTTCCGAACACAACTACACCCTCAGAATTACCATTCGACACACTTCCTAACAACTCCAAATTTTAACCTCAATTGCCAATTTAACTATTCTCCAAATAAAATAATATTTATTTCTCCCAAAATAAAAAAATCATCATCTCCAAGACCTTGGGGTGTTACAAACATCCCCACTTACAAAAATTTCGTCCTCGAAATTTTTGCTAAGCCTAATCCTCCAAAGCTCAACTAGTTCTACTACACCCATCCTCACTAATCCTATTTCCAAACTTCTAACTTCCCATGACGAATTTATTTGAATTTATTTTATTTTAAGTTGATTTTGAGTTTTATAAAACCAATTTCCACAACTAGGGCACCCATACACCATTATTCGAGCTATCGCTCGTACCAATCATAATGAGGCTTCATTTGCCTCCAAAATTCCACAATTCCATAGATATAAATAATACTAACATATTAATAGTGTAAAATTTTGAATGGTCCAAATAAATACTCCTCTCAATTCCTGACATTCGCCACTTTCGTGGGGGGGATGTCTTGCAACAGAGAAATCCAAACAAGGAGCCCTCCGAATACACTACTATGTAGCGACGTCAGGATTGAGAGTTTGTTAAATCCGGACTAGAGTTTGAAAGAAATAATTTTTTGAAAATCATTTTGAAATGGCCCAAAGGCCGAAAAAAAGTTTTATTTTGAAAACAGTTTATTTTGAAAAAGATTTATGTAATACAATCTTTATATAAAATGCCTTATGTCCCACACAAGGTCTTAACAATAATCATACATAAAACAATATGTAGCTCACAAAAATTAGCATAATTATGAGCTAAAATTTCCTGCGTCCCAACAATCCACAATCTTTAAACTCTTATCAGAAATAACATCCCATATAATTTTAATATATTGCCATTTATTAGGCTCATCCATATCTGGAATACAAAAATTTATATAAGTCTAACCCGACTATATAAAAGAAGTAGCTTTATCATTACTACTTAACACACCAATACCATTCTTTCATTCATAACAAGATTATATCTCTCTCCGAGCGCATTACAAAATTATCTAGTCTTACAAAAGATAATAACATAAGAGCCTAACTTGCTCAAAATTCCCTTTAGGGTCATTACATACATAATAGGGCTATAGCACTACCCTTTCATAAATATCTCCCATACGATATTCCCAAAATTCATTTTAGTAACTATCCTATACATAAAGGAAAACAACTTACATCATACATCTCGAGTCCGATTGCCCTTCCTCGTCATTGGGCTCCCACACGTAGTCCCCCGGTCTAAAATGACCTCGAATCTGTTGTAGGGGTTGCACTTCCAAGATTTCATCAAAACGTGGTCATTTACCTCTTTTAGGACAATCTCTCTTTCTATGGCCTATTTCTTTACAAAAGAAACATCTACCCGAAATTCCTCTCGGCCCACCTTGAGAAATAAAACGTCGCTATGACTCTCTATAGTCTGACTTATACCCACTCGCATTACTCACACTCTCATCACCAAACTTACTTGATGAACTCGTATCTCCAAAGTTCTTACCGTCTTGTGAATGAAAACGGTATTCATGCACTTTAGTAGTGCCGCATTCACTACCTAGACAAAAGTCACTAACTTGGGACTCTCTAACAAATGTTGTCGAATTCTCCAATCTAAACCTCGAACAAACATTGATATACGCTTCTCTTCCATATTTACCTCATCAGGTACTAATTTCGCCCATCTAGGAAAATCTTCCTCATATTCTTCCACCATTCTATTACCCTGAAAAATTTCCATATCTCGAGTAGGGGAAGGAAAATACCTTCGATAGAAAAGTTCCCAAAAATCTATTATAGGTAAAGTATCTCTTTGATCAGATGTGGTGATAAACTCCCACCATTGGAGAGTCACACCTGATAACTTAAAGGTGGCAAAAAATTGCTTCTGCACCTCACTACACTCAACCATACGGAGGTGCCTCTGCATACTGTTCTTCCATTGACTTACAGCCATTGCGTCAACTCCCCCTGCAAACTCGGGAGGATGCCCCTTACTAAAATCTTCCTTCACTCTTTCCCATAAAGACAATCCTAAATGGGTTTGGGTTGCTCGAACGACAAATTACTGCGCCATCGTGGAAATGGCAGCAGTTACTGTGTGTGCCACAATATTGGCAACTTCATCTGTAGTCATGTTCCTTTGAGGCATTTGGGATTGCACATTTTCAGCCCCTTTGTTTGCCCTGACTGAATGACCTCGCCTCGGTGGCATCTGAAACAAGAACAATTGTATCAGAATGCCTTTCAAATATTTTCATATCACAGATGAAATATGGACATAAGAATGCAACCGTCCTAACAATAAGGCTCTACATCAAGGACGCTTACGGAAAATCGTAGTAACCCGCACAGATCCTAAAGACACTAGAACCTGATGCTCTAATACCATCTCTGACAACCCGCTCAAATAATAATGGGTGGCCATCCCTATACTACCTTAAATCAGGTATCTCAGATGGCTCAGTCTCAACATCAACAGACAATACTAAATAATATAAGGCTAGCTACCCAAAATCATTAAAAGTGGATTGTCAAAAAATTTAAAACTTTTATTAAACACCAAAACAAACCAACTATGAAACCATAACCAACAATACACATATAACTATGATGAGTGATATGTGCGAATTCCAATAATATGAAAGAGTACAATGCAAGGTACAACAAAATCTTTACAATGACATACCCGAATATGCTGTCGGGGAACATACAATACAATGATCTGAGAAATGAAATATAAAAGCGTTAATCTTCAACACTTGAGTATAAACTTGATATACAAACTGAATTCTAATCTAGATATACTAAGATAGGAATAGACTAAAGCAAAGTCCCGCAACAGTCCGCTGCGGCCACAGATCCACGAATACACTGGATGGATGAACATCAATGGCGTCCTTGCGAAGGAACACCTAAGTAATACAATATGTACACATGGAGGAGGAAATATAAATGGTTCAGAGCTCGAGTTGAAAACATTTTATAGTAAGTGCATTAAAATGCATAATAGATATAAATGCATTATTACATGATTAAATGGAATCGCACTCTCCATAATAATCCAACTCACCTCTCAACTAAAGCGCGCAACTAAACGTATGCACATGATCTCCAAATAAATGCCAAATTCTATTTAGGCAAATAAATCTAACTAAATCCCAATGTGAATATTCAATTAAAATCATCTAACTTATCTCTCAATCTATATTTATTTGTATTCCATCTAAAACATATACTTTAACTTTAATGTCATAGTTCTCTTTATATTTGTTCATTAATTGAACATATAAAGTTGCACAATCATCCTCATAATAACATCATCACAATACATCAACATTATCTTTTACTAGAATTTCATATATTCTAGTTATGCCCTCATATGGCATGTAATCATATATACAAATAAGTATATATGAGTTATTAGCATCTAAGTGCTAAGGACTAAACTTCTCCCGGCTCTCAATATTGTCATACGTTTCGTGCGTGGGACGTCTCGCCGAAGCAAAATCCAAACAAGGAACCCCCCGTTACACTACTCCTGACAGTATTGGTCTTCGAGATTCATTAGGCCCTTAATACATGATGCATGTAACCCAAATTATTATTACTCCATTTTAATTAATTAATATTCCCAATTCTCAATAGTACACGACGTTTCATGCGTGGGACGTCTTGCCGAAGTGAAATTCAAACAAGGACCCCCCCCCCGGTTACGCTACTCCTGACACTGTTGATCGTCGGGATAGGTGAATTATATATAAATATGAGCATTAAGGACTAACTTCTCCCCAATTTCCAACATTAAACTGCGGTTCGTGCCTGGGATGTCTCGCCGAGGCGAAATCCAAACAACGAACCCGCCCGATACACTAATGTTATTTTTATGTATAATATACCTAAAAATACATGATATTAAATGCACATGTATATAATTTATGATGTATGTATGTATACATTCATATATCATGTATGTATGAAAGTTATATATATATATATACACACACACACACACACACACATATGTATGATATAAATATACATGTTTGCCAATTTTGTCAAATTTTTAAAAAAATGGATTTAAAAACAAGTTTACCAAGCGCACACCAATAATTATAAACACAAAAAATTGTATTTTAAAACAACGTTTAAATCGAGTTTTCTGAATAGAGAACCAAACGAGCCCTTATCCTTAGAGAATACAACTGAATACCTATATGATTGTCTTCTGTATGCCTTGGTGTTCTTTTAACTACCAGTGATTTGTACTCCCGTGAATGTTGGTATCTGCATTTATACATCATGAATTATTTGAATAGATTTTAAAATTCTTTTGGAACTCGAAGACCCTACATTATTTCATTCCTTTATAACTGTTCTTTGGCAATTCCTGTGCAATAAAAAAATGTTTGCCACGAGATGTGAATGTAATTAAATTCCCTTGAATTTGGTTAGCCATTTTGTTCGTTTTTCTCCCTAATTTTTTCGAGCAGTTTAGGCTCAGGACTTTAAATAACAGAAGATTCAAATTGAGACAAATCGGGATTCTTGGATTGGGGACTACAAATCTCTCTTAAAAGTGCACTATAGTCTAGTATTTATTCATTTCAGCATGTTAGTCCCCCCACCCCTTCCCAGCCTTTATTTTTTTTATTAGAATATAAAGTAAATCGTGTGTCGTGAACACTTGTACGAGTCTTCATTAGATTTGCTGTGCGTTCAAGATTCCACAAACAACATATTTGATGCAAGGAACGTGGGTAAAATGAGTGTTTTTCTTCTAATATTAATTAGAAGAATAAGGCTATGAGCACCAAATTCATACTCCAAATCATCCACAATATGAGGTGGCGTAGTAATAAAATATTGTACTATGCCGTTATTATATTGTAGTGTACATCATATATTTTTGGTGCCCATAACAATACTCTAAATAGAAAGAGTTTTTATAGGAATTTGTTAGCTTTTATTGACAGTGATTTCTGACCTATTATTTTACTTCCAATTGCGAGTTGATTCTAGGTTTGCTACCAGAAATTTCCCCCATTTATTGGCCTTTCAGTCTATATATTTGTGGTTGGACATAAGTTTTCCATAACGAATCTAGGAACAACATTATTAGTCTGAAACCAACCACGAGATGCACCCATAACCTGCATATGGACCTTAAATTGATGAATGCAAATATTGTTTGTGGGCATGTTTTGAGTCCAACTTTTGTGGATCTTACAACTTTAATAAACCTGTATACACGAAGTTCAGATAAGTGAATTCAGTACTAATCTCATTATTTTGAGATTTTTTTTGGGATAAGTATAGTTAGGTCTTTCACAAATAATATTTGCATTCTAAAATCAACATAACAAATCTTTAAGCATTTAGGTCCTTCAGATACCGATTTACCCAATACTCTTTTACTTTTAGAAGTCCACGTTAGTGACACCACAACCTACACCCACCTGCTCTAGCTGCTGGAGCTCCGATAACGATCGGCAACCTCCCATCGGAGGTCACCAAAACTTCGACGAGGTTTTTGGAGGTCGTTGGATCTCCAGTGAGGGGCTACTAGAGCTCTGGTAGTGGGGTGGTTGTGAGGGGGAGTTTTGCAAAGATTGAGAAAGAGAAATGAATAAATGAGTTTTTGTTTATCCTTAAATGTTTAAAAATTATTTGAGTGTGCCTTATAAAGAAAAAAAAATTTCTGCAAGGGACCTAAGTGTAAAAGATAATTTTTTATGTTTTATTTTGACCCTCTCTTATGCAGATAACTTTTCACCATATTGGCTCGTTTTTTTTAATGGAAAAAAAAGTCTATGATTTTTTTCTTGTGTTTTAAACATTTTTGGATACCCAAAAAAAATCAACTAAAAATAACTTTTTTTGCTATTTTAAACAAATGGGTTAATGTTTGACAAATTTTGAAATATTTTTAAATGTGTCGAACATTGGCTCATTTTTTTAATAGCAAAAAACTATCATTTTGAACTGATTTTTTTATGGAACCTGAAATGTTTAAAATGCACAAAAAAAACAACCCAATTTTGTTTTTTTTTCCTCAGTTAAAAAATATGAATCCTAAGAATATATGTGCTAATACTAGGGCATCTCCCTTAAGAGATGTGTTGCACCTGTCATTGAGTGTCTTGAGAAATAAGACAGGGGCATCGCATTTGCGGTGAAAATGGGCTAGGATTCCTGCACCAATCTGGACGTGGCACATAAAGAAGTTGCTAAAAAACTAGTAGACTTAGGTTAACAATTTGGAATATAAGGACATTGATAAGGAAATTAATTGAAATAATGGATACCGTATTAAGAAAAAAAAGTTAACATAGTTTTTTTTACTAGAAACTAAATTGGTCAGTGAGAAAGATAAAGAAATAGAAAATATAGGATTTAAATTGTATTATACATGCAAACATACATAAAAATAAAGTTGGAATAATAGTAGATAAGAACCTCAAAGAAGATATCCTAACCATTGTTAGGAAACTGGATAAACATATACTTATAAATTTAGTATATAGTGAAAATATATTAATATTATTAATGCTTATACACCCCAAAAAAGGATTAGATGAACATATAGAAATGCAATTTTAGGAAAAATGGATGAATTAATACAAGAATTACCACCGAGTGCGAAAATATATCCATGGGAGAATTTAATGGCCATGTTAGAGAAGACCGCGTAGTATTTGAGATGGTGCATGGAGGATATGGTTTTGGAGATTGAAACTATGGTGGAGAGTCAATATTAGATTTTGCGATGGCTTATGATCTCGTAGTAGTGAATATATGTTTTAAAAAGAGGTTTGAACACTTGATAACATTTAAGAGTGGAACAATTAAGAGCTAACTAGATTTTTCTATTAGTAAAAAAGGAGATCGATTAATGTGTAAAGATTGTAAAATTATCTCATGACAGCCTAACCTTTCAACATAGGATACTGGTGTTGGATATAGATATTAAAAATCAAACATGAGTGCAAAAAGAGAAGATTAACTCACGAACTAGTTTTGGAATTTTAAATGAGAGAAATAAAAAATAATTAAAGATAAAATATGAAAAAAAACGTCATGGAATTCGAAGATGAGAATATGCAAAATCAAAAGGTAGGGGGCCAAAATCTAAAAAGATATGGTGACGGAACGATCGAGTGCAAAATATAGCAAAAATCATAAGGGAACCGTTTTGATATTTTAAAGTGTTTGGTGGATTAAGGAGTGTCTTGGTTAACAAAGTTGTTTAACAAAATTATAATGACTAATACCGGATGAATGACAAAAGAGTGTTTTAGCTTCTATTTATAAAAATAAAGGTGACATGCCATGTTATTCAAGTTATCATGGTATTAAATTAATGGGTCATACAATGGGACTTTGGGAGAGAGTGATTGAACATGGATTGAGATTGAAAACAATAGTATCTGAGAAACAGTTTAGGTTTACGCCTGAGAGATCAATAATGGAAGCAATTTATTTACCAAGGAGGCTTAATGGAGAGGTATTGGGAGAAAATGAAGGATCTTCACATGGTTTTTATAGATTTCGAAGGGTGTATGATAGAATACCTAGAGATATAATATGGTTGGTTTAATATGAAAAAGGAGTGACTCGTAGATATATCGATGGGATTAAGATATGTATGATGGGGACAAAACAATAGTAAGGACAACAACTGGAGAAAGTAATGAATTTTCAATTACTATAGGTTTGCACCAATGCTGAACAATAAGTCTTTATCGTTTTGGTCTTGTTATGGATGAATTGACCAGATATATATGAGATGAGGTACCACATTGTATGCTATTTGCAGATGATATCGTTTTAGTGGACGATACTAAGACATGGATTAATGATAAATTGGAAATGTTAGGAGAAACTCTAGAAACAATAGCGTTTAAACAAGTATAAATAAAAGAGAGCATGTGGAGAGGATGTTTCCCAAAACTATTAAACCTCAGGAAAAGGAAATTGCTTTAAATGGTCAATCTAAAAAAAGGAGGTTTCTTTGGACTCCGAGTATGATTTTGATCTTCTAAGGACATTATTTTATTATCCGTTATTAATTGAGTATGGCGTATACCACTACAACTATCGAAGAATGTTCAAGACGACAAATGCAACAAGATGGATCCAAATTTAAAGTTTTCATCAACATTGAAGCCTCCGCAAGTTTAACTTTGTTAAAGTTGTGTTTTAAGTCCTTTAGCATGTCACTTCGAATATTGCGATAACTTTTATGAAAACTTTTGTAAGTGTTGGAGCGGAGTTTTTTGTCAAAATATTTTTTCTAAGTGTTAAGGCAAACTATTTTTTGACAAAACAAAAACTATTTATTTTTGAATTTCTCGTTCGAGTGATAGAGGACATCGTTCGAGCGACATCCTTATGTTGCGCCAAGTCATTTGAACGACACATGTCATCGTTCGAACGATACTGATATCTCGTTCGAGCGACGCGCTGCCTTAGCTTTTTGTATAAATTGGGTTGTTCAACTCTGGTTTTTTTCCGAAGACCTGAGATTAGTGTTTTACGAAAACTACTACTGCAGAAACGTTTGTCTACTCCCTTTTAGGGTTTTAATCCTTGTTTTCAATTCACAAATCATTCCAATAGTTTATGTGAGTTGTTTTGGAACCCAATAACACATCTTGTGTCAAGTTTATCTTGTAGAGAGGATATCTACTGCTGATCTAGGTGCCGCTTAAGGGAGGTGTTAGGCTGACGTTAACTGTGTATGAAAGGGAGTGCTTGCGAGTATTCCTGGGTCGATTCAATACTGTGCGTCTTGTGGATATTTTGTTGTTGATTCATTGTTGATTCAGGACTGAGGTTCTTGAGAGTTTGTTGTGGTAAATTCTTTGTAGATTTCAATGTAATCATTGTAAGTATTATAATGAAATAAAGGTTTTTACGGAAAGGGATTATTCCTATTATTTATGAGTGAGTAATTTTATTTGTGTTGGCATGATTCGTTACACCTAGATGTTTGTTTAGTGTTAAAATAAAACTGGACTTAATTAATTTGGTTTAAAAATTGACACTAATTAAATATGTATTTAAATTGAAAATTTGCGAATTTGATCAAATCGGTATCACACGTCCCTTTAACAAAATGGTATCAGAGAAGGTTACTCAAATTTACCGAGTATTCCTATTTTCGCAAAAATTTGCGTAATATTGATTTTTTTTAAAATCTACTTTGTGAAAAATCACAATTCTTCCGATGGAACAAAGATATAATCAGATGCCCATTTTTTACAGGTCCAATTATGCCTACTAGAAAGCACGTATGAGATCACAATTAAAGGCCATAGATGAGCATGTTTGTGTAGTTTGTGAAAGAGGGTGGACGCCTCCCACTGTCACTGTAGATAACATAACATCTTTAAAACCTGTGACTACCTAGACTGAGGATGAATTTAAATGGAGCACTTTTAATTCACATGGGTTGAGCGCAATTTCTGATGCCATCACTCTTGAGGAGTTTTCACGTATTATGACATGCACCACATCAAAAAAAGTGTGGGACATGTTACAACTTACCCACGAAGGCACTAACACAGTCAAAGAGTCTAAAATTCCAAATTTAACTACTCGATTTGAAACAATAACCTTGCTTGAGACTGAGTGTTTTGATGAATTTTATCCACATTTGTCTTACATTGTCAACACTAATTTCAATCTTGGTAAGCCTATACCTGATGCACGAGTGGTTAAAATGATTTTACGATCCCTGCATAAACGTTTTATCCCAAAAGTGACTATTTTGAATATCTTAGGTGGTTAGGACAATTTAAAACTAGAAGAGCCGATAGGAAACCTCCAGACATATGAAATTGACATGTTTCCTGACACTATCAAGCCTAAGGATAGAGGTATAGCACTTAGAGCCCAGTATACAAAGTGAGAGGAAGTGCCCACGAGAGAGAAGAAAAGGAAAGTGAGTTTTTGTGAGTCCGTCTCTGAGGGTGAGGCTGATTTTGATATGGCCATGATTGCGAAATTTTCTAAAAAGTTTCTCAAATTTTCAAAACAAATATCTTCCAATAAAAGATTTTTTTGAGAAAAATAAAAATGAGGCCAAAGAGAGCGGTGAGAAAGAAGGTGAGAAAGAGGAAGAAGATAAGTGTTTTAAGTGTGAGGGGTGACGACATAGAGCATTTGAGTGTCCTACTAGGATAAGGAGAATGGGAAAAAAATATTTCCATGCCAACCACTCTTAGCGTTAGAGAGGAAGATGTGAAAGATTCCGGGGATGAGTCTGCACATGGAAAGTTTGTCGAATTTTTAGCTAGTCAAGTGATCACACCTATTTTGTCCCACGTCGATGAGGATACTTGTGCACTTGAGACCCCCGAGGATGATTTGAGTGTTTCTTGCGAGTGTGAGAGTGAGTGCACTTGTGAGGGTGATAATGAGCTCCAAGTTGCGCTTAGAGATTTATACGTTGAGACTTTAAAGAATAAAATATTGAATAAGGAGTTAAGTATTAGGTTGCAAGATTTGGAGAGAGAGTTTGAGGGTGTTTGAGATGAAAGCAAGTCAACTCAAGAAGGTGAAGGTTTCTTTGAGTGAAAAGTTGATTACTGTAGATCGGAAAAAGAGTGAATTGACCAACATGGTGTCTAGTCTGACGACACGTGTACCCAAACTCGAGAGTGGTCTCAAACATGCCCGGGAGATCAAAGTACCTTTATAGAATGCATCTAAGGAAGTTGGAAAGATGGTTCTCAATCCCGTTTTGGGCATCAATCCCGTTTTGGGTAGTGGTGAGAGTTTAGGAAAAGGTCATGACGGTGCATCCACTTCCTTTGTTGCACCCGAGGCGGTTCCTACTTTAGTAATAGATTCACATGTCCCGTTCCTGTTAGAAGAATACATCCTAGAATTTTTTAGAGAGGTGGTCCTAGGCCTTGTATGTTTGTTCCCATTGTAAGAAGAGAGGACACCTTAGGGAAAGTTTCTTTAAGTTGGGTAATGTGTCACATTTTGCTACTACACATGTTCACACGACACATGCACTCACATATGACACTTTAGTTGCTTCCGATGATTACACAAGAGATTTTGCACATATTTGAGAGCAAGTAAAGTTTTCAGTCAAAACTTCACATGATTTTATGGATGTTTTTCATAGGATGTGACCGCCTTTGAAAAATCCCTCTACACCTAACGATTGAGGTTTAGACTTGTTTGCTAGCATAGGATGATTTGCATGATGATATTTTTTCCTATTGCTAGTGTGTACCATTTTTTTAGTTGTATTTCTTTGGAAAAATACAAAAAGATTTTCTTATTTAGAGAAATTTTGAAAAGTAGAAAAAGATTTTATTTTGGATAAAATTTTTGGAAAAAGTCAAAAAGAGTTTTGTATTTTGTTTTGTACCATTTATGAATGGACATTTAGGATGACAGAGTCACAACATCATTCCATATTCATGTGACTATTTGAAAGTGTTTTAAGACAATATGTCATGTCATCCATGGGCTTTGTTAGGAGTTATTGAGATGTTATTAGTTGATACTTCCTACATGTTTGACTTATTATTTCCTTTATTGCACACGGGCACGGATTTATTTGATTATTGTACTTATCTTTCTCATGTTGGTCGAGTGTTTTCATCGTAATCATGAACTTAAATCGAACCAAGTGCAATAATACGACAGTAATAAAATTAGTGCATGTAAGATCCATTGCCCGTGAGGAATTTGTTTAGAATAAAAAATGATGAGTGTGCACGGGAAAGGGCTGTGAGTGAATAGTAATCACATCGTGAAAGCCACTGTTTGAAAAGAGCCCACACAGAAAAAAAACAAGGCAAGAAAAAGATGAAATATGCCAAAATTTGGGCTAATAGGTTTTCTCTAAGTTGAGAATTTAGAACCTCATTAGAAAAATAAATAGATTATTATTTATAAGGGAGTTTTGGATGGATATGTATCAATGGGTTTGCACGTTCTTTGAAAAGTTCTTAAAATGGCACTAAATAATTTTGGACGTTATTGGTGTGAAAATCACTTAGGCTTTGATTTGTTGATTTGATTTACTCAATATCATCTAAATTCAATAATTTTACACCTAAGGATGTTATTGATGTTCATTCGATAGGAGTACACTTATACATCATGCACATATGCTTGATTGATTTTTATTACCTATTCAATTTTTTCACACCCATTCATTCCGTTTTCGTGATTTGGTTGTCTAACTGTAAGTTCATGGTGTGATTTATGTAAAATTATTTTTGCAATATTTGTATGAAAAATTAAAAATTCAAAAATAGTTTCTGGATCCTTTTGAGTTACTCATTTGCATGAGCGTAGTTTGATCCATATTTTTTGGGATTTTTTCCCGTCGTGACAACTCCATGTTTAATTTGTTTATTCGTTTCCTTGCCTATTTCGGACAAATAAAAAGGGGGAGAATGAATTATGGGGGAGTTTTTGCATTATGGGGGGATTTGATTATTTATTGATTTATTCTTATATCATTTCAAACTCGATGCGTCATGAAGGTATTTTCTTTGTCTCATTGTGTAGGTACAAAAATTAAAGATTATATTTTGCGCACCCTGGTGAGAAAAGCTTGAAGATTTGATGTTGTAGATTTTGAAAAAAAGTTTGAGACTTGAAAATTAGTACCTTTTCAGTTTTGGGTTCATGAAAGGGTATGAGATTTGTATAGGCATTTTGATTTGATAATTCAGATGTTTTTATTTTGTACCGGCATAGACATAGGGGAGATTTGTAAGGACATTATTTTATTATTCGTTACCAATTGAGTATGTCGTATACCGCTACAACCGTCGAACAATGTTCAAGACCACATATGCACTAAGATGGATCCAAATTTCAAGTTTTCTTCAACATTCAAGCCACCGCAAGTTTAATTTTGGTAAGGTCGTGTTTTAAATACCTTAACATGCCACTTAGAATATTGGGATAACTTTTATGAATTTTTTTCTAAGTGTTGGAACGGAGTTTTTTTGTCAAAATATTTTTTCTAAGTGTTGAGGCGGACTATTTTCTGACGAAACAAAAAATATTTATTTTTTAATTTCTCATTCGAGTGACAACGGACATCGTTCGAGCGATGTCCTTATGTCTTGCCAAGTCATTTGAACAATACGTGTCATCGTTCGAGTGACACCGATATCTCGTTCAAGCGATGCGTCGCCTTGACTTTTTGTATAAATAGGGTTGTCCAACTCTGCTTTTTTTTAAGACCTTAGATTGCTATTTTACGAAAACTACTGCCTCAGAAACATTTCTCTTCTCAGTTTTAGGGGTTTAATCCTTGTTTTCAATTAACAAATCATCCCAATAGTTTATGTGAGTTGTTTTGGAACCCAACAACACATCTTGTGTCAAGTTTCTCTTATAGAGAGGATCTCTACCGTTGATCTAGGTGCCGCTTGAGGGAGGTACTAGGCTGACGTTGACTGTGTGTCAAAGGAAATGCTTACAGGTATTCGTGGCCTGATTTAAGACTACGCGTCTTGTGGATCTTTTGTGGTTGATTCATTGCTGATTCAGGACTGAGGTTCTCGCGAGTTTGCTGCGGTAAATTCTTTGCAGATTTCATTGTAATCATTGTAAGTATTATAGTGAAATAAAGGTTTTACCCGAAAGGGATTATTCCCGAAATCTTTGAGTCGGTAATTTTATTTGTGTTGGCATGATTTACTACACCTAGATGTTTGTTTAGGGATGAAATAAAATTGGACTTAATTAATTTGGTTTAAAAATTGACACTGATTAAATAACTATTTAAATTGGAAATTTGCAAATTTGTTGAAATCGGTATCACATGTACGTTTAACAGATCTTGATGATCTTGCCCTCTTTACAAAAAAAAAATCAAAAAAAATTCAACTTAGAAAGGAAAATACTTCCAAAGAAAATAAAGTTTTTAAGAAAGACAAAAAATATAAATCGGGCAAGAAAAATTTTGAAATTGAAAGAAGATATTATCATAAGAAAGATGAATAGAGATGTTATGAGTGTGAGGGTAAGGGTCACAAAGCTCACGAGTGTGCTATAATATTAAAGAGACAAAGCAAAGTAAAATCTACCTTCAATGCCATGCTTAGTGAAAGCGATATCCAGTCGGTGGATTCCGAGGACGGATCACCGCATGGACGTAACTTCACCACATTCATGGCTAGTCATGTTAGTATATCTAGTAAGCCTTATGCCTATAAGGAAGTTTCTAAACATGATGACCTCGGCAGTAAGTCTAGTAATTACGAAAAGAGTGGGTGAGATGAGATTTTTAGTGAGGGAGAGATCTACCTTAAACGTGCTTAAGCCGAGATTTACGCTAAGCCATTTGAAACAAAGAAACAAAATAAAGGTTTAGCACTTAGAGTTTTATCTTTAGAGAAGGAGCTGAGATAGGAGATTGAGAGTGATTCCTACGTGAGAGTTTATTTCGCAGAGAGAGAATGATGAATTGACAAACAAAGTGGATAGTCTTACGAGAGATCCTCAAGAATCCGTAGAGACTCCTGGGAAACTTAAAGTCATTGTATCCACACTCAAGAACGATCTCGAATGTGCCCGATAGGTAAAGTTTTTTATAGAGGATATATCTAAGAAGGTTGGGAAGATGTTCCTCAATCTCTCTTTAGTTTTTGTGTAGAGGCGAGAAATAGGATATGAATGCATCCACTTCCCATGCCACACAAAAAGTGGTTCCAAAATTTATGGTGAATCTTTATAGACCTCGACCTAAACGAAAAAATAGAGTTTAACCAAAGAAAGTGATCCAAGGAAGACCCAAACAAGTCTATGTTTTCACCTTTTGCAAAAGAAGAGGTCACCTTGAAAGAGTTGGCGCTTGCGTTCAATTAAGAAATAATATAATAAACACCTTTTTAACCCAAATTAACCCTAATCATGCAACTAGGCGTGATAGACATAGTATGAAGATTATGCAATAATAATTCAACACACAAAGTTTAAGGAAAAATCCCCCACCGGGGCAAAACCATTTGTATATCACTATAATTTGTAAGAGAAACGGCTTACAATCGGATTACACTAAAATACAAGTTTTTGACTAAGAATTACCCGCAGGCATCGGATTTTGTAGTCGCGGCTGGAAGACTTCCTTTCCAGTAGGGCTGGCGGCTGGAACTATCCCTGTCCAGTAGGGCTGCAATGAAGAGGAAGGAGCGGTCCACTTCACAAAGGGTTGAACAACAGCAATGGTGTTCTTGGGTTACCAAACTTAATTCACATAGATATGGAAGATGTGTGAATCTGAAAACCTAGAATCATAGGACTCAATAGGTGAAGAATTTAGGGTTGATATGCTCTGAAAAACGTGGGAAAGTCTTATCGAAACCAACTACTGATTGTGGTTTAAATAAGGAGTCAAAACCCTACAAAATCTGCTACACGATCTGGCAGAGTTTATCCTCGGCGGACCGGTCTGGGCCTCAGGCGGATCGGTCCGATGGCGGATCGGTTCTTTTAATTTGAGGACGATTCGGTTCGCAATCGGTTCGGTGCTCTCTGGACTCATTTTGCAAGGCGGTCCGGTCCGGTCCTGGGCGGATCGGTCCGCAGTCGGATCGGTTCCTTTTTTATTTCAGCGGATCGGTCCGAGGCTAGGCAGATCGGTTCTTTTTATTTTGGGGCGGACCGGTCCGGCTGACTGTTTCCAGATTCCTTCTTCTTTTAATCTTCGGATTTCGGATTTCGTTGATGACGATGTGATATTTTCAACCATCAATCTTGTAACGGCGTATGACATAACATATACATAAAGATGGACAAATTGTCCTTACAAATCTCCCCCTATGTCTATGCCGGAACAAACTTAAAAAATCCGAATTATCAAGTATGAACAATGCCTATACAAATCTACCCTTCCATGAACCCAAAACTGAAAGAGGTACATATGACTAAGGCTGCATCGTTTGTTCTTCAATTCTTCAGGAATCTTCACGCTTTTCTCATCAGGGTGTGTATCATGGGATTATCAAGGATGTACCTACACACATGAGATAAAGCAAATACCAAGTGACGTATCGAGTTTGAAATGAGATAATAAACAAATGCATATATACATATATACCAGATTTATGATGAACCTCAAATTTCAAAACTCCCCCCATAATAAGATAATTCATTCTCCCCCTTTTTATGATGTCCCCAAATAGACAAATGAGAGAAATAAATCAAGTAAGCAAGATTGGGGTGTCACACGGATAAAATCACACCATGAATGAACACAAAGCAACCAAGTCAATGATAGCGTAAATGAAGTGGTGTGATCAAATTCGATAGGAAAATCAATGCATACAAACATGACATATGTGCACGATGAATATTGGATATTCCTAGCGAATGAACTCAAATGCTTCCTTTGGTGTAAAAGAGTGACAGTATAAGATATTGACTTTGTCAAATCAACAAATCAAAGCTCAAAATGATTTTCACACCAATAACGTCCAAAATGATTTTATGCTTTTTCAGGACTTTCAAGGAAGTGCAAACCCGTTTAAAAATTCTCCAACCAAACTCCCTCAGATATTATTTTGAATAGAGGCATTCTAAATTCTCAACCTTTGGAGAATTGATGGTGAAACCTAAGTGGCCCATATTTGGCATGAATTGCTTTTTATTGCATTATCAATTTTTTCGGGCTCTTTTAACCTCTTAGGACCTCGGATATTAAAATTCCTCCATTTTTTAGGTCCATTTTAACGGTGGCTTTTGCGCAAAGGATAGGAATCAACTTTCGCAGCCCCTCCCCGTTATGAAAATATACACACAGTCTCACCAAAACGGTTTTTACATGCAATCCAATCTTGTCAAGTTTTATCGCATATTGTACATTGTATAGACAGAATTGAGATAGAAACACTCAAGCCAATATGTGATAGACAAGTGCAATAATAAAATATAGCCGTGCATGTGTGCATTAAGGGATATAGGAGTCAAACATGTAGGAAGATATCACTAATTACATCTCAGGGACTCCAATCAATGTTAAGCACATGGATGAAATGATGTAGCGTCTCAAATCTCTACCAAACAGTCACATGGATATATGAAATGAAGTTGTGACTTGGCTATCTTAAATGCTCATCCATAAAAGGTACTTAAAAGTACAAAAATCTTTTTGGTCTTTTTTTTTTATTTTCTTTTTAAATTTTATCAAAATAAAATCTTTTTGTGCTTTTTCTCAAAATTTTTCTTAAAGGAAAATATTTTTGTATTTTTTTTTTAAAATGAAAAATTAACTAATGATACATGCTAGCAATAGGTAAAAAAAAATGATAAACAACCTATGATAGAAATCAAGACTAGATCTCAACCGGGAGTAACGGTGGAGTTTTCTAAAGATGGTGACATCTTTTGAACCAGCTCCACAAGATCATGTGTAGTCTTGATCAAAAACTTCACTTGCTCGCGAATATGTGCAAACTCTCTATCAAAATGAGCAGGCAAAGTATCATGAGTGGGTGCATGTGCATGAATGTGTGAAGTGGCATGATATGTCACAAAACCCAACTTAGAACAAAATTCCCTAAGATGTCCTTGCTTCTTGCAGAGGGAGCAAACATAAACCGGTCTAGGAAGTAATTTATCAACAATTTTGGGATGAACAATCCTAGACGGACACCCATGGGACTCACTCACAAAGGTGGATATAGGCTCGGGTGAATTCTCTAATGTGAGTTGAACCTCCCGTGCTTGTTTGAGGTCATCCTCGAGATGGGATACACGTGTCGTCAGACTAGACACCGTGTTGGTCAAGTCACCTTTTTCCCTTTTAAGCTCATCATTCTCTCCATTCAACACACCAATTCGAAGACCTAGGATCCTATTAGTCCTTTTTATTTCCATGGTTTCGATAAACAACTTTCTAAAGGCATTTTGGATCAAACTGTCATCACCATTATCATCCTCACTATCACTTAGAGAAGTGGGCATATCAACTTTCTTACCCTCTCTCTTAAGTCTAGTGGGACACTCAAATTTCTTGTGCCCTGTCCCATCGCACTCAAAACATCTTACCTTCTCAAGTTTTTTATTTCTCTCATTCTCACCACAACTCTCTCTTTCTCCAATAAATCTTAAATCATTCTCTAAAGCGGTGATCCTAAGGGCTAAAGCATTATTACGCTTCTTGGTTTCAAAAAACTCAGAATATAACTCGGCGTAGGCGCATGGGAGATCACACTCGCACTCACTTGCCTCATCCTCCCCTTCACTCTCATCGCTCTTACTGTCGAGGTGTCCTTGTGACGTAGCATCCTCATCGTCGTGAGAAGCATTGGGGGTACTCACATGACTAGCCATGAATGAGGTGAAGTTACGCTCATGCGGTGACTCATCTCCCGAGTCCACCGACTCGACCTCACTTTCTCCCTCACTTGAAGCGCTCAAACCATCACTATCACTTTCGTGTGCACTATTGTGGGACAAGGTGGGAGTGCTCACACGACTAGAAAAATCTACAAACTTCTCACCACTAGTCTCATCACCCTCACCTTCACTACTATCACTAAGTGTGGCAGGCATAGCTACTTTCTTTCCTTTCTTTCTAAGCCACGTAGGACATTCAAACGACTTATGTCCCTTACCCCCACATTCAAAACAAGTGACGTTCTCAAAATCTTCCTCACACTCCTCATCGGATTTATTCTCTTTTTCCCTCTCACGACTTTCTTTGGCCTTTCCTTTCTTTTTTTTTTGTTTTCAAAAATATTTTTCTCAACATTCCTTTTATCATTGAAATTTCCACTTTTCTTGAATTTGAGAATTCTTTTAAATTTTTTTGCAAACAGGGCCAAGTCATCTAAGTCAAAATTACATTCAGACTTGGACTCAAAAACTTTTTCTTTCTTTTTCTGAAAATGAGTCTTTAAAGCAATCCCATTATCCTTAGCCTTAATGGTTTTGGGAAACAAGTCAATCTCATAGGTTTGAAGATCTCCTACAAGTTCTTCCAACTTAAGTGATTTCAAATTTCCCAAAGAGTTCAAAACAGTGACTTTAGGAATAAAGCGTTTTGGGAGAGATCTCAAAATCTTTTTAACGACACGCGTGTTATCAATTACCTCACCCAAATTAAAACTAGTGTTAACAATGTCCGACAAGCGTGCAAAAAACTCATCAAAGCATTCAGACTCAGACATGGAGATAGTCTCAAATTGGGTGGCCAAATTTTGTAATTTAGACTTTTTAACAGCGTTCGTACCCTCATGGGTAAGTTGCAAAACATCCCATGCCTCCTTTGACGTGGTGCACGTCATTATGCGTTTGAACTCATCAGGTGTGACAGACCCAGAAATAGCACTTAGACCCTTAGAATTAAAAGATGACCATTTAATTTCTTCATCAGACCAAGAAATGTCAGGTTTCAAGTTGTCACATTATCAACAGTCACAGTGGGAGGAGTCCACCCTCGTTCAACCAAAATCCAGACACGTTCATCAATGGCTTTTAAAGCCGACCTCATACGGGCTTTCCAATAAGCATAATTTTTCCCGTCAAAAACAGGCATTTTATAATATGACTTCTCCATTTGAACACGCACTTTTTCAAAAATCATTTTTTTAGAAAATTGATATCTTAGAAAAATTTTGCGGAAAAAGGAATACGCGATAGAATAGCGTCACCTGCTCTGATACCAATTTGAAAGAGTTGGTGCTTGCGTTCAATTAAGAAATAATATAATAAACACCTTTTTAACCCAAATTCACCCTAATCATGCAACTAGGCGTGATAGACATAGTATGAAGATTATGCAATAATAATTCAACACACAAAGTTTAAGGAAAAATCCCCCACCGGGGCAAAACCATTTGTATATCACTATAATTTGTAAGAGAAACGGCTTACAATCGGATTACACTGAAATATAAGTTTTTGACTAAGAATTACCCGCAGGCATCGGATTCTGTAGTCGCGGCTGGAAGACTCCCTTTCCAGTAGGGCTGGCGGCTGGAACTATCCCTGTCCAGTAGGGCTGCAATGAAGAGGAAGGATCGGTCCACTTCACAAAGGGTTGAACAACAGCAATGGTGTTCTTGGGTTACCAAACTTGATTCACATAGATATGGAAGATGTGTGAATCTGAAAACCTAGAATCATAGTACTCAATAGGTGAAGACTTTAGGGTTGATATGCTCTGAAAAACGTGAGAAAGTCTTATCGAAACCAACTACTGATCGTGGTTTAAATAAGGAGTCAAAACCCTAAAAAATCTGCTACACGATCTGGCAGAGTTTATCCTCGGCGGACCGGTCCGGGCCTCAGGCGGATCGGTCCGATGGAGGATTGGTTCTTTTAATTTGAAGCCAATTCGGTTCGCAATCGGTTCGGTGCTTTCTGGACTCATTTTGCAAGGCGGTCCGGTGCAGTCTTGGGCGGATCGGTCTGCAGTCGGATCGGTTCCTTTTTTATTTCAGATGATCGGTCCGAGGCTAGGCAGATCGGTTCTTTTTATTTTGGGGCGGACCGGTCCGGCTGACTGTTTCCAGATTCCTTCTTCTTTTGATCTTCGGATTTTGGATTTCCTTGATGACGATGTGATCTTTTCAACCATCAATCTTGTAACGGCGTATGGCATAACATATACATAAAGATGGACAAATTGTCCTTACACACCTTAAGGAATTTTGCAACAAGTTATGTAGAACTAAACGTATACATACTCCCGAGAACCGTTCTAGCGACCTTGCTAGTCTTAGATAAAAAGTTAAGTTTGTAGTCTCTACTTCTAAAAGCTTAATGGAAGAATTTCAACGAATGTATGTGCCATTTGAGAGCGATTTTAATGTTACGACTAGAGCCAATAATGATGAAGGTAGACAAAAGGTTACCTCCACTTACGTAATTAAGCAAGAATACAAAGGCCTTATTGTTCAAGTTTCTTTCGAGGTTCAAAATACTTCCCAGTGGTATTTTAATAGTGGGTGATATAAGTACATGACCAATGACAAGTCATTTTTCACAAACCTTAAAGGATTGCAAGGAAGGCAAAGTCACATTTGGAGATGGTAGTGGGTCTAGTATTTTAGGACGTGGATGTGTAGAGATACTCGAATTTCCTAAACTAGATAATGTGTTGTACATAAAAGGATTGAAAGATAACTTAATTTCCATAAGCCAATTATGAGATGCAAACTTTGTGATAAAGTTTGATCGGTCTGAATGTAACGTATATGATCAATCCGATGAAATTTTACTATAAGGAGTGAGGACCGAAGATAATTTCTATGGGATTGAGGGTGTAGACTTTTATGAGACATTCACTCCTATTGCTAGGATTGAGTTTAGACCGAAGATAATTTTTTAATCTCATTCAAACAATATTAAGATCTCATTAGAACAAGAGAGAGTTCTCATTTGAACCATCTTAAAGAGAACATCAAGCGAGAGTCTACTCCCATGATAGAAAACTCTCATTAGAAACACATTTGAAGGGTGCTAAAACGAAAGGCCATTCTCGTTACAATGAGATTCTAACAAACATCTAACGAGATTCCACGATTTGATAGAACACACTTGTTGGAAGCTTGTTAGAAGGATGTTCAAATAATAATGAGGTTTCATTAGAAAGATACACATTGTCGTTAGAACAAAATATTAATTTTGTTCAAACGAGATGATGTTTTCGTTCGAACAACCCCATCACCTCAAAATTCGTATCTATGCTATAAAAACCTATTTTGTTCATAACTTCTTAATAATTTTTGAGAAAATAACTTTCCAATAACTATTTGAGAAGTTCTCATATTTTGTTTTTAAAAACTAATTTTTATTTTACAAATCATACACCACTCAGTATGATTTGTTGAGTTTATGAAATCCTAGTTTCCATACTCTTGCATAAACCCTGACATAGTTCATCTTTATGGCTAATTTGTGGAGCCAAGGCCCTATTGCTGAAAAAGAAGGTTGGCCGATGGATATCAAAAGAAAATTGCTTCTTGTGGATGGAACTATACTCTGTCGTATTTTGTAGAAGATTTGAAGACGCTATGCATTATACTTAGACGTGCTAAGTAGTGTGTACGGTGCTAACTAATAGTTTATACCCGAAAGGGATTTTTCCTTATTTTTTCACATGCTTGGTTTAGTTGTGTGATTGATTAATATCTAATTTGGACTTGATCATCGCATACACACCTAATTGCTAATGAAGACAAACAAGATTTTGAATTTTGATTTTGTGTGTGAGGAACCTAATATACTAACTATCCATACGTACCCTCATTCTCATGGAAAACCCCGAGTCTTTTAGTTCCAAGACCTCAGACACCACAATTCCACTATAATAACAATTTAGGTACAAATTACAATTTACAAATGTGTAAATGAATCAATACTCTCCATAAACCCAGTATACCAAGGCATGTACTAAACAATCCCATAATTAATAAATCGAACTAAGCAACAAAATAAATATATTAGTAATACACACAACCTCAAACCAGTAGCGAGAGTATCCAGTGAATAATGAACACAAATTAGGTTATAATAAGTTTGGTTTTCATAGATGGTTGGGAGATGAAATCTAAAGACAAATATAGTAAGGGTATTACTTTATGATTGATTTTTGAACCTTGTGAAAACAGACAAACAACTTGTGTAACAAAAGTTTAGTTCGCGAGTTTTACAAAGTCATAAAAGGATCTATACAAACAACAAATAACTAATTCATGTGTCAAAGTATATATTACTTTAGAACACAAATTTAGTTTTAAACCAGATCTACTAATACAAAGTGTGTGTGTGTGTGTGTATATATAAAGTGTGTGTGTGTGTGTGCGTCTATGTATGTGTTATAACATGTTAACTAGATAAGTACAAGAAAAAAAATTCAAAAATATGGTTTGTAAATCATTTCAAAGTAGTCTAAATAATTCAACAAAATAGTTAATGTTTGCATGCATGCAAAGAGATTTAGAAATTATACTCTAATAGAGATCTCAGAAGCAAAGTAAAAACAACTTTAAGCATCGAACTCTAAAAGCCTCAGCACATCAAAAGCATAAACCCTCTCAAACTCAAAAACAACATATAAACACTCATCCACTCTCAAAATTTATATTATAAAATTATAGGATGAAAATGTGTTTAGAAAATATCTTTAGAAAACTCTAATTTGAATATGTTTAGAAAGAGAAGACTTAAAAAATTTACACAGAGTTTTGACTAGTCTTAAAAAATTTCTAGCTCTGAAAATGAAGACCCCAAGCTATTTATTTATAGAGGTGAAGGAATGCCTCGGGTTCACTTGTAATTCCCCGAATAATAAGGGCAATTAATACACGACCAAGGGCATTTAAGGGTAGAATAAGCATCGCATAAAAGAGTTGTTGGTGAGGGCACATGCGTAAAAATCCATGGTATAGTGAGGGGTAATTGTAATACTCCGCATTTTTTATTGATTTGAAAATGAAAAAAAAACTATGTCAGTATATATATTCGAAATGTTTGGAAATAAAACTATCACTATATATATTCAAAATGATTGGAAATGAAAAGTTAAAATAAATTCATTGATATATTAATGTGCGACGTAAATATTAGAAGCGAATTAACGCATATAAGGATCGAGAGGGTTAAATTTGGCGCAATGGCATTTTTGTAAATAAACTAACCCTAGGTGTAAATAGAAAAGAAGAGAAGAAGTCTTCATTTATCATTTCACAAATGGGGGCTAGGGTTTGGTAGAGAGAGAGAGAGAGAGAGTAAGAAGAGAACAAATCTAAGAGGATTTCAAGAGGATTTCAAGATGATTCAACTTCTCCATACAATCCAAGGCAAGTTAATAGCCTATATGTGTATATTATGTATCTATAATGAAATTTCACATGAACATGTATTTGGATCCCTAAATTAATATGATATTGATGTTAAAAATAATATGCAATGTATTAGGATCATCATCCATGTAGATTTAAATGCAATAACATCATTATAGGGATTGAATTGTTGAAGAAATTCTTGAATTTGAGAAATCTATTAACTTGAGTAAATTGTCATATTAAAAACTGTTTTGAGCTGTTTTGGTTCCGAAAATGGATGTTTCATCCGCTCTGCCCGATAGAAAATTATATTCTGAACAACTTTGAAGTTTTAAGTTTTTCCAAAAACGGATCGAAAAATCCTCGAATATGCGTTTTACGGTTCTGCGCCGAAAGTTATCGTGAGCAGGTCCGAATTTTATATGTTAGTTTCGGGTCTGTTTTAGGCAGGATATGGTAGCATGCGCGCGTGTCCTTGTAGAAAATCACGTTCTGAACAAATTTGTAGTTTTATGTTTTTCCAAAAACGGATCGAAAAATCATCGAATATGCGTTTTACGGTTCTGTGCAGAAAGTTATCGTAAGCAGGTCCGAATTTTATATGTTAGTTACGGGTCTGTTTTAGGTAGGATATGGTAGCGTGAACTCGCGTCCTTGTAGAAAATCACGTTCCGAACAACTTTGTAGTTTTAAGTTTTCCCAAAAACGGATCGGAAAAGCCTTAAATAAGCGTTTTAAAAATCTAGGCAGAATGTTGTCGAAAACAGGGGTGAATATTATATGTTAGTTTCGGGTCTGTTTTGGCAGGATATGGTAGCGTGCTCCCGTGTTCTTGTAGAAAATCACGTTCCGGACAACTTTGTAGTTTTAAGTTTTTCCAAAAACGGATCGAAAGAGCCTCGAATCTGCATTTTAAATTACGTGCAGCATGTTGAAATAAGAGAGATAATATTTTTCATATTGTTAGTAAGATAATTATGGTGTTGTGCCTAATATCCTAACTTGATCACATACTTATGGTTATTTGGGATATATAACCTTGAAATGATTTTATGTTGAATTAGTAAATTAATGATGGAAATTTTGTTATATTGTAAATAATGACTATGGTATAACTCGAGTAAGAGACTTGACACGATTGTATATAGACATAAGTGTGAAATTGTTTTACATGTTAGGCACATGTTGAATGCGATTTTTTGTGATTGATCCGGTTAGGTTCCGCTCGAGTGCCGTGTCGAAGATAAACCACCGAAACCGGACACACGGTTGTAATGCGGGTCGGAGAGAAAGACCTTGAAACGCCATGTGATTTAGGACTTAGTATGATTGCCCTTGCAACGTAATATTGGAGAATATTCGTGTGTAGGCCTAGTGTTACGACTTGTTCCCCCGGGTAACGATAGTGACCCGATATGACTTGTTGTGTGAGATATTATGCTTGTGTCTTAAAGTAATATCCGAATCGATGTATATGATATTATACTTGAAGGAAATAATTTGATACATTAAATACTGAAATGAGATTAATAATGATTAATCATGATACGATATGAGACTACACGTTACTCGAGTTTGGGTTGGGTAGTCACGACATAGGAGCATTGGTTGGGTAACTGAACAACTTAATTACTGGAGACGAGTAATGACTAGTGTGCTTTCATTATAAGTACATCTTATAATCTTATAGCTTGTTTTCTTGCTTTGACGTCCGTCTATCTTGTTTTTTGCTCCTCTCCTATATTTATAATTTATGACAGGTCCTCGTCCCACTGGACAATAAACTACGGAGCCTGATGAGATCATATCAATCTTAGGATTCATGTAGCCGTGGAGTTATTCTATTTTAATTTATGTCGTTCGTTTCCCTTTTCTTAAGGGTGGTATCAAAGATTAATATTACTTTGTTTATACTTTGGATTTGAGAGAATTGTTGTATTACTCTTTCCTATTTGGTGTTGGGCAGCATGTATTGGCATTTTATATTTTCAGTTTGAGATTACTGATGGAATATTATAGTTAATAGTTATGAGTTGGTTTCAGTTGTTATAGCTGTTATGATGTGATATGGTTACACGTATAAGAGTGTACAAGTTTACTTTACTGCATTAATTTAAATTTTGTTTCTAATGCCAACATATTGACGCTCCTCTTAATTTAATTGGGCGTAGCTAACCGAATTAGATTTAAAAAGCAGGGTTGCCACAGTTGGTATCAGAGCACGATTTTAGAGCCCTTAGGGATCTGAGGGCATCCGTTACGTTTTCCGCGCATCATTTCCTTCATACGTAGAGCCTTACGATTAGGTATTGTTTTCGATGACTTGGAAGATCTTCACGCTATGATTTTGACGGCAGATTCGGAGCTAGCCTTGTGTATAAAGAGGGTTCCTTGTTTGGATTTCATTCGTGAGACATCCCACGCATGAGGTGAATATTCGATCGACTACAGGATAGTACGCGTAAGGTCTGTGTGTGAGTACTTGTTGTAATTATGACTAGTGCTCCACTTGAATAATTTTTTTAGGATACGAGTTCACTTACTATCTTTTAAGATGGTGATTTGATGAGACGTGGACTCTGGGAGGGCAAAGGGTCCAAGAATTTTAAGAGACCGCAATTCGCGTGCAACTATCATAGTTTCATCGCCCACCAGTAGGCGAGAAAACCGATGTTGAACTCAATGATTGAGCTGACTTTTGGTGCTTTAGGGGGAGGAAACACCCGTATATTTGTTGTGCATTATCAACTTTGAATATCGTCGCTCTTATGGCTGTAAAGAAGTTGGTATAAGTTATAGCCCACCCTATAGTACCACTGAGTTGTTGGTACAACTTGCGCGTGTATTTGTCTGAAGTTGTTTCCAATGTGGAAGGGTAGAGCTTTAGATATGGCATACATTAAATTTATGTGGTCCAGTTGTTGTTGAGACATTTTCCTAAGAAGAAAACATCATGTTCCACCCATGATGGACAGACTATTGAGGCATTCGATGATATATTAATCAATGAATGGTTAACGAAGTAAGTCTTATGATAATAAGAGTATATTATTACTCATGAACATGTAAAGTAAGGGTTGTAATTTGAGAGAGGACTACTCCAAATCGGTGTATGTCCCACCCCGTCAAAAGATGACCTGAGGGGTCCAATTTTGGTGTACCTAAGAGTGTCATCTTACTTGTGAAAAGCACGGACTAGATTCATCCGTTTGATGATGTATAATGAGAGATTCATGAGTCTGGATCTAGAATTGATAAGTGATTATCCTTGAGATATTGTGTTGGCATCAGGGAAGTTTGGTAGGCATGTAAACCTACACGTTGTCCACACAAGCGATAAGATGTGGTTATCTTGTTTTGTAACATCGGTATATTTGTTTAATGTTATTAAGATCGGGACGTGAATATGGGTGTGCTAAGGGGTGGACTTGAGTTGGAGTTACCAGTTGTGAACCCTACGATGAGTAGCGAATCTCTAGGGACGATTTGTCGAGTGAGAACATCACGAGGGAGTGTTCAATAAGAGTTTCATTTTATGCGAGTGTGATTGCTTGAGTTGGTGATATATCCACGAGTTCGGTTTTATGTTATCACCCGGTGATTTGGGGGTACTAATTTGTTGCACCGTGATAATGGTGGTGCTTGATTTTGAATCCATCAGATATGGGAATGTGGCTATGTTGTAGCCCTCGTTATGTATTAATGTGAATTATAGCACGAGTGAGTAGTTAGTGACATAATGTTCACATAATACTGTGTGTGATTAAAGATGCGTTCTAAAACCAAGTGTAAAATGTTCGATTATGGTGACGTCTAGACTAGTGAATAGTCATACCTTGATGTTCTTTTGATAAGGGTAGAGTCATGTGTAGCTCGGTCAGTTTTCGGTTGACTGATGATAGTGTTATGCCAAGTGAGTGTCATCATTAATGGCAAGGATTGAGAGATTTTTGGATTCCAAATGTCGACCATTTATTTAAATGGTTGTCATAACCTCCACAGTAGGGGGACACAAGAGAGCGTTTCGACCATTGTTGAGAAGTTTTGTAAGGAGGGTGTGTACTCTTGGGGAAACACCCGCTAATGGGTTCGTAAGATATTTAATTTTTACTTCAGTTATGTGTGGAATACTGATTGTTAATTGGGGTAATGGTACATGAAGGTACCCGCTACCTTGTATTTATGACCTTTGACCTATTGGATATCACACCGTTCTTCATAAAGATCAGGTAGCGTTGGTGTGCTGGAAGATGAGTATTCGGATGGTGAGTCGGATGGTGAGTGTGCCAAATCCTATATTCTGATTTGGTAGGATAAATGGGAATTTTTTGTCTTACCTCATTGCTTAGAAAATGTACAAACCTTATTCGTGGTTTGAAGAACCAAGTTCATTTCTTGTTCGGTGAGAAAATTCTAATATACTCACATTCCAAGGAAAATCATGTCGGATAGGTTGAGCTCCTTACGTGTTTTTAAAAAAGGAGCGGTATGTCGAATCTAGCGAGGGTTTGTTGCCTTGGGTTAGAGCGACCAAACCATGAGAAGTGAGACAAGGGGGAACATTGCATCTCGGGTTAGTTCGAAGACTTTAGGTGAGGGATCCTTGATCGCCTAGAATGCAACTTTATCGATGTTATCTTGTTCATGAGAGTATGGACATTGCTGATATTGTTTACCTAAGTCCAGACTTGGAAAGTTGGCACAATATTTGTAAGTGCATATAAGTTGTATGCTTATGCACATGTGCAACCTTAATGGATAATAAGGGTTGACATATTGGTTGACTCACCATCAATAAAAGTGCAAGGCAAGTGTTATTGACAACTCGGAGTAGAGTTAGCTTTTGAATTTTTAGTACCATCTGTTAGTCGATTCTGAGTTGAGTATCGAGGTATGATTGATGAATAGTGACATCTGTATTTAATAGGCGAAGTTTTATTATTTGTTGTGTGATGAACCGTTGAGTCGAGAGATAAGTGTTTTTTTGGAGTTAGATGATTCTTGTACCACTAGGGATCTTGAGTTGACAAATTCCTTATCTCGATAAGCTGACAGTAGTGTATCGGAGGGGTTCCTTGTTTGGATTTCGCTTGCGAGACACTACACGCATGAAACTTAGCAAGTCGGGACTTGGGGTTATTGATTTCTGATCAGCTTAGTAGTTCAGTTATGTTAGGCTTTGTGGTGAGACTTCGGTCGTAGAGTTAGAAATGGGAAATTATCTCCATGGAATTAATTATTGGGTTGCCAAGGTCGCAGTGCGATGATGATTCGATTTGGGTCATCATCGACAGACTGCAAAGGTGGATATTTCCTTCTAGTGATGACGGATTATACGGTAGCAGAGTATGCCCTGATTTTTTTTTATTAGTGAGATTGTGAAGTTGCATGGGGTATCGCGTCGCGTGATATCATGTCCAACCGTGGCAGTGTCTTCATCTCGCACTTTTGGGGTGGTCTTCAGGAGGCAATGGGAGTTCAGTTGAGTTTGAGTACCGCATTCCACCCTCAGTCAGATGGTCAGACGGAGCGGGTGAACCAAATTTTGGAGGACATGTTGCGAGTTTGTGTGTTGGACTTCAAATGTGGTTGGGATATGCATTTGCCACTGGTTGAGTTCGCATACAATAATAGTTATCGACAAACTATTATCGTAGAACCATATGAGGATTTTTACGACAGGCCTTATCGATCCCCTACATATTAGTTTGAGTTCGGAGAGCACCGGATGTTGGTTCCGAATATTGTTAGGGAGATCTCTGAGAAGGTTGACTTGATTCGTGCACGGATGAAGATCGCGTAAGATCGTCAAAAGACTTATGTTAACATAAGGCAGAGGAAGTTAGAGTTCACTGTTGGGGACCAAGTGTTGTTGAGGGTCTCACCCATGAGAGGCATTGTTCGTTTTGGTGCCAAAAGGGAGCTTTCAACGCGATACGTGGGTACGTTACAATGTTAGACATGGTGGAGTTAGTTGCCTACCGTTTATCCCTACCTGACCAGCTCCAACGGGTACACGATATTTTTCATATATTAATCTTTAAGAAGTTCTTACATCCTGAGGACTCACACCTGCACATAGATTTAGATGGGCACCTCTATGGAAGCTATGAGGAGAGGACGGTTAGGATTCTAGATCGTCGTGAGAAGCAGTTGAGGTCAAAAGTCATTCCTTTTGTTCGTGTTATGTTTAGTAATCATGATGAGTCTGAGGCCACTTGGGAGAGAGATGATGACTTGCGAATTAGTCACCCATATCTCTTCATGGAAGGTTCGTGCGAAACTACCTTAGTTGAATTGAATTGATTTGTTTTAATTTGGATTTCGAGGACGAAATCCCATTCGTAGAGGGGGGGAATGTAATACCCCGCATTTTTTATTGATTTGAAAATGAAAAAAAAAAACTATGTCAGTATATATATTCGAAATGTTTGGACATAAAACTGTCACTATAGATATTCAAAATTATTGGAAATGAAAAGTTAAAATAAATTCATTGATATATTAATGTGCGAATTAAATATTAGAAGCGAATTAACGCGTATAAGGATCGAGAGGGTTAAATTTGGCGCAATGGCATTTTTGTAAATAAACTAACCCTAGGTATAAATAGAAAATAAGAGAAGAAGTCTTCATTTATCATTTCACAAATGGGGGCTAGGGTTTGGTAGAGAGAGAGAGAGTAAGAAGAGAAGAAATCTAAGAGGATTTCAAGAGGATTTCAAGAGAATTCAACTTCTCCATACAATCCAAGGTAAGTTAATAACCTATATGTGTATATTATGTATCTATAATGAAATTTCACATGAACATGTATTTGGACCCCTAAATTAATATGATATTGATGTTAAAAATAATATGCAATTTATTAGGATCATCATCCATGTAGATTTAAATGCAATAACATCATTATAGGGATTGAATTGTTGAAGAAATTCTTGAATTTGAGAAACCTATTAACTTGAGTAAATCGTCATATTAAAAACTGTTTTGAGCTGTTTTTGTTCCGAAAATGGATGTTTCGTTTGGTTTGCCCAATAGAAAATTATATTCTGAACAACTTTGTAGTTTTAAGTTTTTCCAAAAACGGATCGAAAAATCCTCGAATATGCGTTTTACGGTTCTGCGCCGAAAGTTATCGTGAGCAGGTCCGAATTTTATATGTTAGTTTCGGGTCTATTTTAGGCAGGATATGGTATCGTACTCGCATGTCCTTGTAAAAAATCACGTTCTGAACAAATTTGTAGTTCTAAGTTTTTCCAAAAACGGATCGAAAAATCCTCGAATATGCGTTTTACGGTTCTGCGCAGAAAGTTATCGTGAGCAGGTCCGAGATTTATATGTTAGTTTCGTGTCTGTTTTAGGTAGGATATGGTAGAGTGCTCACCCGTCCTTGTAGAAAATCACGTTCCGAACAACTTTGTAGTTTTAAGTTTTCCCAAAAACGGATCGGAAAAGCCTTAAATAAGCGTTTTAAAAATCTGGGTAGAATGTTGTCGAAAACAGGGTGAAAATTATATGTTAGTTTCGGGTCTGTTTTAGGCAGGATATGGTAGCGTGCACGCGGGTCCTTGTAGAAAATCACGTTCCGGACAACTTTATAGTTTTAAGTTTTCCCAAAAACGGATCGAAAAAGCTTCGAATCTGCATCTTAAATTCTGGGCAGCATGTTGTTGAAATAAGAGTGATAATATTTTTCATGTTGTTAGTAAGATAATTATGGTGTTGTGCCTAATATCCTAACTTGATCACATACTTATGGTTATTAGGGATATATGACCTTGAAATGATTTGATGTTGAATTAGTAAATTAATGATGGAAATTATGTTATATTGTAAATAATGACTATGGTATAACTCGAGTAAGAGACTTGACACGATTGTATATATACATAAGTGTGAAATTGTTTTACATGTATATTGTCGAGTATACACTAGACTAGTCCTCCGATCGACTTAGGCACATGTTGAATGCGATTTTTTGTGATTGATCCGGTTAGGTTCCGCTCGAGTGCCGTGTCGGAGATAAACCACCGGAACCGGACACATGGTTGTAATGCGGGTCGGAGAGAAAGACCTTGAAACACCATGTGATTTAGGACTTAGTATGATTGATCTTGCCACGTAATATTGGAGAATATTCGTGTGTGTAATACCCCGTATTTTTATGCTATATTAATTTGGGTATTTATTGAATTTAATGTGAATGATTTATTTAATAAAAATCCGGAAATTAATTATGTTATAATTTTTAACGTGACGAGAGTTAGTAATTATGGGAAATTGGTTGAATATTACTAATGAGCTGAGTAATATATTATATTGGTTATATTGAATGTCATGAGTGAATTAAATGACGATTTTAGAAATTTAAGTCGGAACGTGCTCGTGTCACGTCGGGACTAATTTGGTTAAATAAAAAGTGAATATTTTATAAGTTGTCTGTATGGTCATTTTGAGTGCGCCAACGCGTCCGGTAGTGTCAAGATAGTCAGAAAAGTGTACCCGGGGGTGTAGTTTGGGTCTCGGGGTATTTTTAGGCCTAATTAGTACCCCGGGAGGGCATTTTAGTCATTTTACATAATTGGGTAGTTAAATCCACGAATTTCAGCAACCTATATCAGCCATTTAGGGTAGCTTTTAGGGTTAGAATATCCAGAAATCAAGTGACGGCCATTGGAGAAGAGAGGAGAGAGCTCCAAGGCAATTCAAGGCCAAGAAGCCACCGGTTTGCATCGCCGCCACCACCACCGCGTAGATCGCGAGACGAGGAACGCAGCCATACCAAAATCACCCGTGTATCAGAATACCAAAACGTATTTTCATTAATGCAATCTTCATATTGGTTTAGGATTGATTAGAGATGATAAATATGGAAGAACACCCAATTTGGGTTAGGAAAATGCATGTAGGAATGATTTATATGTTGATTCTGGAAACCCTTGCCATGTAGAGGAAATAAACCACGAAATTTTGATGATCTTAAGAAAGAAATTCTGGAGAAAGATTTGTTAGAAAACTGTTTAAGAAATTCTAGGGTTCTTGATAATTGGAGATAATTCTAGGTTGAAAATCCATGTTTAAATGATGAATATGTACATGCCTTATGTTAGAATCATCTAGTATATTGTTATGATGTTAGTAGTAGAATTCTGGGACGATTGGAACTTGGAAATATCAATTTTGTGTAATTTTGGTGATGAAACCCGTAACTGCATTCTGCAGAATTTTTCCCAGACATGCTTGATCGATCGATCGAGCCCAGAGCTTCGATCGATCGAGCCCCAAGCTTCGATCGATCGACCCCTCCTGGCAGACTCCTATTCCCCTCTTTAAATGAGTTAAATTCAAACCGTCGTGATGTAATTCTTGGGCATTCTTGATAAAATGATTTGGGAGACATTGAGGACCAGTAGGGCATAGGAATAAATATTGGGGCCTGTAATCTTCAGAGAGAATGGTATTTATGGGACATTTACTTTAGGGTTGGTAAATTTATATATTTAAAAGGATGTGGTGCGTAAGAGAGTTACGTTAGAACCTAATAAAGACACTTACTGAATTTCAGATTTGTGAGGATATAGTCCACGAGTGTCAGGAAATGAGTGAGAAAACCCTTAGGGTTAAGGTTAGGAACGAAACCTTATACGTAATTCTATAAATGTGAAATTAAGGATAAATGGTATAATTATGGGTAACGAGAATAACCTATGTTAATATGATAAAGTGGTATATTTATATGATTGGGTGTACATATATAATATACATGTGAAAAACATACCGCGCTACTTGCTATCCTTGAGGTTACCGCGCTGGGATAGTCTTATCTCGATGGGACCTTTATGGGGGATATTGACTTGTACCCTAGAAGATAGATATCCTTGGCACAGGCTGTCGAATTGATAGTTCAGACGGTCCTAAGAGACGCGAGTATGTGCCATCCTCTTAGAGACTTGGAATCTATACTTCGCCTCGATATTGTTGTGTATGTGTTAATACAGTTCGAGAGTAATTCCGAACTTGTATCCCCCTTGATATGAGTGGTATGGGGTTTGGATAGTAGAAGTATGCACGCACCATAGTTTTATGAGGGGTGCTGTTTTTTTATATATATTATACGAGTAGTTAATATATATATGAGATTTTGAAATTTGAAACTGCCTACTATGATTTGATAAGTAGGACTTGGTTGATGACTCAGATAGTGAATACTTGTTTCGTGAAAGTATAACGTGTTACTGAGAAACTTTATAAATTGATAAAAGCTAAAACGAGAGTTGTGCTTCTATTTGGAAGTATTGTTTGTAAACAAAAATATTGTTCGGTTTTGAAATCTTACGAGTAATAAGATACGCTAAATTATTGGGAAGGTTTGTATAATAAAATGATAAGATAAACCATTGGGAAGGTTAGTGCGATAGGTGTGCACATTAGAAGAGAGGTGAGTATTTCTCAAGAGAGTGACGCACTAATATGTTGTTGCATTGGCCTGTATCAAGTTAAATACTTGCTAAACGTATTTTAAAATCAAACACACTTTCGGGCTCTGACCCGTTTCTTTCTCTCTCTCTCTCTCTCTCTTGCATATATATGTATATATTTCAGTTTCCCAGCCACAAGGGCGTCTTGCTTAGGATCCCTTGAAAGGAACGTGCTGCAACTTAGGTGGGAGTTGCAGGTTACTTGCGTAGACGGCTTCCCTTATTGACTCCACTTTTAGCATTCTCATTTATTGGGCATGTGTCACCCTTTCCATTATTTCATTATTGTTGGGACATTTGTATTTCAGTTATTTTCAGTATTGTTACTATGGGTTTTATTCAGTTTGTGTTTGTGACTTTAGTCTTCATATGTGGACATTCGATTGACGAATGTATTATATTAATTGGACTTTGTGTTCCAGGTTTATTGTGGTGTGATTCTTAATTGTAGAAATGTTGTTAATAAAACAAATGTTTTTCTTTAAATAAAATTTGGAAAGTATGTATAAAAATGGTTTTGACACTTAGCTTAATTATTAGGGTGTTAAATTGGAAAATGTATTTTTATCGACAGTGATGCTGAGAATGAACCAACTGGTTACCTTGATTTAATTTAATAAAAGAGTGATCGCTCGGTATTTAATTAGGCGGGGTGTCACAGGTGGTATCAGAGCATCAGGTTCTAGTGTCCATAGGATCTGTACGGCTTAATTCGCTTGCAGCTTAACGTTATTGCTATAAAGCCCTATTTTTAGGATTGTTGTATTCCTTCTTTTACATTAAAGTCTGCAGCTATTTGAGATTTGATGATAACTGTAGACTAATAAATTTGTTCACATTTCAGATGCCTCCGAGACGTGCTCCGAAAGATAGACGTGCCCAAGCCGAGCAGCCAGCAGCTCCGGCACCAGGCACAATGAATGCAAACGAAGTAGTCGCCATTGTTGCTCAGGTGGTGAATGCCGCAATAGCGGTGATTCAGCAGGCTCCACCCCAGGTTCAGGAAGTGGCGCCAGTACCAGCACAGCTTCCATCGGCAACGGAGCGGGTTCGGGATGCTTTTCAGAAAGCGCATCCCCCTGAGTTTTCTGGTAGCTTCGATATTGTTACAGTTAGCCAATGGAAGAAGGACATCGAACGGCATCTCCGTATGTACGAGTGCACTGATGTGCAAAAGCAGTTATTGGCTTCCTTTAAGCTGGTGGGAGCTGCATTACAGTGGTGGGAGTCCACTACCACTTTGGAGGAGGGGGACACGATCCCTATTCAGTTGTTTCTGGGAGCGGTTTGACCGCAAGTATTTTCCACCCGCAGTGCAGACTGAGATGAGGAGGAAATTACTAAATCTGAAGCAGGAGAACCTTAATGTAGCTGAGTATGAGGAGGAGTTCACGAGACTTCTCACAATTGTGCCAGATAAGTCACCCACTGAGAGCAAGAAGATTATGTTGTTTGTCGACGGGTTAGCTTGGAGGATCCGTCAACACCTTATTGGGAACCTATCCCTGAGTACGTTCACTGATGTACTAAATGCTGCATCCATCTGCAGGGAAGCAAGAGAGCAGGGAAGTCCAGCCAGCAGGGCAGGACCGGGGGAAATAGTGCCAGTGGGGCACCATCTCATGGACAGACTCGTCAGCACGAGCAGGGTTCCCATCAGGGGGATCCTGCTAAGCGATTCCGTTCAGGTGATTCTAGGTAGGGATTTGGGGGTTTCAGGCATGGCCATCAGGGCCAGCCTAATTAGCAGGGCCAGCAGGGCCAACACCGACCACAGGGACAGCAGCAGGGCCAGCAAGGCCAACAGCGTGCACATCAGGGCCAACAGGGCCAGTGACGTGGAGGTAACGGCCAACAGGGCCGTGGACAGCAGGGTCAGAGGAGAGTTAACTTCAAGGACCGATGCTTTGGGTGCGATAAACATGGCCATAGGCGCCAGGATTGCCCAGAGGGCGATAGGGCCCCACAGTAGCAGGGAGCCCGTAATGAGCCGCAGAGACCACTTTTCCACCTGCCCTCCCAGCTCCAGCCCAGGTGCTAGCCCTACCAGCCATTCCAACGGCTCCAGTACAGCAGGGGCAATTACAGTATGGATGTGTCTATAACGTCCATCAGGCAACATCTCCACAGGCACCACCCGCGATTGAGGGTATGTTTCCTATCCATGGTACTATGGGTCGGGTTTTGTTTGATACGGGAGCAACACATTGTTTTATATCTACGAATTTTGCGAATTCCTTAGGGTTGTTAGCCATAGCAGAGAGCACCGTGACTTGTGTCGACTCACCACTGGGGAGTGGGTCACTTATTTTCTTTATATGCCGGGGAGTGGGGGTAGAGATTAGTAGCTTGGTATTACCTGCAGACATGTTAGTCTTAGACATGCACGAGAATGATGTGATTATTGGTATGGATTGGCTCGCAGCTTATAGAGCCATGATTGATTGCTTCAGTGGGAGCATTGTTTTTGCCATTCCGGGGCAAGAAATGTTTGTAGTGGCGATGCCTCGCCCAGAGGGAGGTTCGACCGCTCATTTATATTACATAGAGGAGGATACCTCTAAGGAGGTTGTGATTCCCTTAGATTCGATCCCTGTTGTCAGGGAGTATTCCGATGTGTTTCAGGAGATACCAGGCCTACCGCCCAGTCGTGAGATAGACTTTGTTATAGATTTATTGCCAGATACGAGACCTATAGCATGCGCACCGTACTGTATGGCTCCAGCAGAGATGAGAGAGCTACGAGATCAGATAGAGAAGCTGCTAGGTTAGGGCTTTATTCGTAGGAGTACCTCACCTTGGGGCGCTCCACTCTTGTTTGTGAGAAAGAGAGATGGTTCACTGAGATTGTGTGTGGACTACCGGGAACTGAACAAGGTCACAATACAAAATAAATATCCGTTACCTCGAATCGATGATCTGTTCGACCAGCTGAGGGGCGCAACTTTCTTTTCGAAGATAGATCTGAGGTCGGGGTACCATCAATTACGTATTAGAGAGCAGGATGTTTCAAAGACTGCCTTCTTATCGAGATATGGGTCCTATGAGTTCAGGGTGATGCCGTTCGGACTCACAAATGCCCTAGCCGTTTTCATGGAGTTGATGAACCGAATATTAAGAGAGTTCTTGGATCAGTTTGTCATCGTCTTCATAAATGACATCTTGATATATTCACACTCTGAGGAGGAGCATGCCGAGCACTTGAGGCAGGTTCTTCAGACTCTACGAGAGCATCAGTTGTATGCTAAGTACGAGAAGTGTGGATTCTGGTTGCGAGAGGTACAGTTCTTGGGCCATGTTGTTTCTGAGCAGGGGATTGCAGTTGACCCAAGCAAAGTGTCAGCGGTGAGTGAGTGGGGACAGCCCACAACACCGACGGAAGTGCGTAGTTTCTTGGGGTTAGCCGGTTACTACAGGAGATTCATTCGGGGATTCTCCAAAATAGCGGGTCCATTGACGAATCTGACTCGCAAAGGGGTACCATATGTTTTGGATTACACTTGTCAATTGGTTTTCGATGAGCTGAAAGACAAGCTTACTTCAGCGCCAGTTCTTGCGTTACCGAAGCCGGGTGTGGATTACCTAGTTTACACCGATGAGTCTTTACGAGGACTTGGAGGTGTACTCCAGCAGGAGGAGAAGGCTCTAGCTTTTACTTCCCGCAAGCTTAAGCCGCATGAGAAGAATTACCCCACCCACGACCTGGAGTTGGCAGCGGTCGTCTTTGCATTGAGGATATGGAGGCACTATTTATTGGGGGAGAAATTCCGCTTGTTCACACACCATAAGTCACTGTAGTACCTGTTCACTCAGTGAGAGCTGAATATGCGTCAGCGAAGATGGATAGAGTTTGTGAAGGACTACCAGTTCGATATACAGTATCATTCGGGGAAGGCCAACGTAGTTGTTGATGCGTTGAGCCGTAGACCGGTAGACTATGTAGCGGACGTCTGGAAAGCAAAATGGAAGGAGTTGGGTAACCAGGATGCAGTGGCTCGTTCTCTCATATCCGTGATGTCAGTCACACCCGAGATTGTAACGAGGGAGATACAGGCACAGACCACAGACCTATTTTTCCAGGAGCAGATTGTGCGACTTCTAGCCGAGGGTGCGGAGTCCTATTCTGTTAGTTCTGATGGAGGTTTGCTATTTAATGGGAGATTGGTGGTTCCAGAAGGAGAAGAATTACGTCATGCAGTGATGACTCATTCTCATGGGTCCCGATTTGCAGTACATCTGGGAGGCGATAAGATGTACCAGGATATGAGGCTACAATACTGGTGGAGTGGGATGAAGAAGGACATCGCCGAGTTTGTGTCCAAGTGTTCTACCTGCCAGCTGGTGAAGGTGGACCATCAGAAACCGTCAGGATTTCTTCAGCCATTGGAGGTACCCGCGTGAAAGTGGGAGAGTATTTCCATGGATTTCATTACAGGGTTGCCTACATCACAGTGGGGCCACGATTCTATCTGGGTGATTGTAGACCGTTTGACCAAGGTGGCTCATTTTCGGCCGGTGCAGACAGATTATACCACAGGTCAGTATGCTCAGTTGTTCATCGCGGAGATTGTCAGATTACACGGGGTGCCCCTGAATATTGTGTCAGATAGTGACAAGATTTTTGTGTCACGTTTCTGGGAAAGTTTTCAGGAGGCTACGGGTACTGAGTTGAGGTTGAGTTCATCTTACCACCCACAGACAGATGGATAGACAGAGCGTACTAATCAGATGTTAGAGGATATGCTACGCATGTGTGTTCTCGATTTTGGAGGAGGTTGAGAGCCACATCTTCCACTGGTAGAGTTTGCTTATAATAACTCTTATCAGTTTACGATTAGTATGGCTCCATTTGAGGCTTTGTAGGGCAGGCCTTGTCGTTCTCCAACTTGTTGGCTCGAGGTGGGGGACAACAAGTTGCTAGGACCAGAAGTGATTCAGGAGACCTCCGCGAGGATTGAGATAATCAGGAGTCGTATTCGGGTATCCCAGGACAGGCAGAAGAGCTACGCCGATGAGAAACAGTTCTTCCGGGAGTTTAATGTGGGAGATCAAGTGTTATTACGTGTATCCCCTATGAAGGGAGTGATGAGGTTCGGGAAGAAGGGGAAGTTGGCTCCGAGGTACGTGGGACCATTTCCCATCATCGAGAGGATTGGGCTGGTTGCATGCAGGTTGGGATTGCCAGAACACTTACATCGCATCCACGATGTATTCCACATCTCGTCGTTGAGACGATATCTTCGGGATGATATGGCCCATACTCACATTTTCGATAGATGAGATAGACTTACAGTCTGATAGCTCTTACGAGGAGAGACCAGTGGCTATTCTAAACTATAGTGAGAGGATATTGAGGTCGAAGATAGTTCCACTTGTGCATGTCCAGTGGGAGCATCATAATGTGGAGTAATCCACTTGGGAGCGTGAGACAGATATGTGCGAGAGATATCCAGAGTTGTTTTTACCAGGTATGCCTTATTTTCCGAATTTCGGGACGAAGTTCCGATATTAGGGGGGAAGTATGTAATACCCCGTATTTTTATGCTATATTAATTTGGGGATTTATTAAATTTAATGTGAATGATTTATTTAATAAAAATCCAGAAATTAATTATGTTACAATTATTAACGTGACGAGAGTTAGTAATTATGGGAAATTGGTTGAATATTACTAATGAGCAAAGTAGTATATTATATTAGTTATATTGAATGTCATGAGTGAATTAAATGACGATTTCAGAAATTTAAGTCGGAACGTGCTCGTGTCACGTCGGGACTAATTTGGTTAAATAAAAAGTGAATATTTTATAATTTGTCCGTATGGTCGTTTTGAGTGCGCCAACGCATCCGGTAGGGTCGAGATAGTCACCAAAGTGTACCCGGGGGTGTAGTTTGGGTCTCGGGGTATTTTTAAGCCTAATTAGTACCCCGGGAGGGCATTTGAGTCATTTTACATAATTGGGTAGTTAAACCCACGAATTTCAGCAGCCTATATCAACCATTTAGGTTAGCTTCTAGGGTTAGAATATTCAGAAATCAAGTGACGGCCATTGGAGAAGAGAGGAGAGAGCTCCAAGGCAATTCAAGGCCAAGAAGCCACCGGTTTGCATCGCCGCCACCACCACCGCGTAGATCGCGAGACGAGGAACGCAACCATACCAAAATCCGCCGTGTATCAGAATACCAAAAACCCCAGGCAAGTGTTTAACTTGCGTATTTTTGTTAATGCAATCTTCATATTGGTTTAGGATTTATTAGAGATGATAAATATGGACGAACACTCAATTTGGGTTAGGAAAATGCATGTAGGAATGATTTATATGTTGATTCTGGAAACCCTTGCCATGTAGAGGAAATAAACCACGAAATTTTGATGATCTTAAGAAAGAAATTCTGAAGAAAGATTTGTTAGAAAACTATTTAAGAAATTCTAGGGTTCTTGATAATTGGAGATAATTCTAGGTTGAAAATCCATGTTTAAATGATGAATATGTACATGCCTTACGTTAGAATCATCTAGTATATTGTTATGATGTTAGTAGTAGAATTCTGGGACGATTGGAACTTGGCAATATCGATTTTGTGTAATTTTGGTGATGAAACCCGTAACTGCACTCTGCAGAATTTTTCCCAGACCTGCTTGATCGATCAATCGATCGAGCCCATAGCTTCGATCGATCGACCCCTCCTGGCAGACTCCTATTCCCCTCTTTAAATGAGTTAAATTCAAACTGTCGTGATGTAATTCTTGGGCATTCTTGATAAAATGATTTGGGAGACATTGAGGACCATTAGGGCATAGGAATAAATGTTGGGGCCTTTAATCTTCAGCGAGAATGGTATTTATGGGACATTTACTTTAGGGTTGGTAAATTTATGTATTTAAAAGGATGTGGTGCGTAAGAGAGTAACGTTAGAACCTAATAAAGACACTTACTGAATTTCAGATTTGTGAGGATATAGTCCACGAGTGTCAGGAAATGAGTGAGAAAACCTTTCGGGTTAAGGTTAGGAATGAAACCTTATTCCTAATTCTATAAATGTGAAATTAAGGATAAATGGTATAATTATGGGTACTGAGAAGAACCTATGTTAATATGATAAAGTGGTATATTTATATGATTGTGTGTACATATATAATATACATGTGAAAAACATACCGCGCTACTTGCTATCCTTGAGGTTACCGCGCTGGGATAGTCTTATCTCGATGGGACCTTTATGGGGGATATTGAGTTGTACCCTAGAAGATAGATATCCTTGGTACAGGCTATCGAATTGATAGTTCAGACGGTCCTAAGAGACGTGAGTATGTGCCATCCTCTTAGAGACTTGGAATCTATACTTCGCCTCGATATTGTTGTGTCTGTGTTAATACAGTTCGAGAGTGATTCCGAACTTGTATTCCCCTTGATATGAGTGGTATGGGGTTTTGATAGTAGAAGTATGCACGCACAATAGTTTTATGAGGGGTGCTGTTATTTTATATATATTATACGAGTAGTTAATATATATATGAGATTTTGAAATTTGAAACTCCCTACTGTGATTTGATAAGTAGGACTTGGTTGATGACTCAGATAGTGAATACTTGTTTCGTGAAAGTATAACGTGTTACTGAGAAACTTTATAAATTGGTAAAAGCTAAAACGAGAGTTGTGCTTCTATTTGGAAGTATTCTTTGTAAACAAAAATATTGTTCGGTTTTGAAATCTTACGAGTAAGAAGATACGCTAAATTATTGGGAAGGTTAGTATAATAAAATGATAAGATAAACCATTGGGAAGGTTAGTGCGATAGGTGTGCACATTAGAAGAGAGGTGAGTATTTCTCAAGAGAGTGACGCACTAATATGTCGTTGCATTGGCCTGTATCAATTTAAATACTTGCTAAACGTATTTTAAAATCAAACACACTTTCGGGCTCTGACCCGTTTCTTTCTCTCTCTATCTCTTGTATATATATGTATATATTTCAGGTGCCCAGCCACAGGGGCGTCTTGCTTAGGATCCCTTGAAAGGAACGTGCTGCAGCTTAGGTGGGAGTTGCAGGTTACTTGCGTAGACGACTTCCCTTATTGACTCCACTTTTAGCATTATCATTTATTGGGCATGTGTCGCCCTTTCCATTATTTCATTATTGTTGGGACATTTGTATTTCAGTTATTTTCAGTATTGGTACTATGGGTTTTATTTAGTTTGTGTTGGTGACTTTAGTCTTCATATGTGGACATTCGATTGACGAATGTATTATATTAATTGGACTTTGTGTTCCAGGTTTATTGTGGTGTGATTCATAATTGTAGAAATGTTGTTAATAAAATAAATGTTTTTCTTTAAATAAAATTTGGAAAGTATGTATAAAAATGGTTTTGACACTTAGTTTAATTATTAGGGTGTTAAATTGGAAAATGTATTTTTATCGACAGTGATGCTGAGAATGAACCAACTGTTTACCTTGATTTAATTTAATAAAGGAGTGATCTCCCGGTATTTAATTAGGCGGGGTGTCACAGTGTGTAGGCCTAGTGTTACGACTTGTTCCCCCGGGTAACGATAGTGACCTGATATGACTTGTTGTGTGAGATATTATGCTTGTGTCTTAAAGTAATATCCCGAATCGATGTATATGATATTATACTTGAAGGAAATATTTTGATACATTAAATACTGAAATGAGATTAATAATGATTAATCATGATACGATATGAGACTACACGTTACTCGAGTTTGGGTTGGGTAGTCACGACATAAGAGCATTGGTTGGGTAATTAAACAACTTAATTACTGGAGACGAGTAATGACTAGTGTGCTTTCATTAAAAGTACATCTTATAATCTTATAACTTGTTTTATTGCTTTGACGTCCGTCTATCTTTCTTTTTAATCCTCTCCTATATATATAATTTATGACAGGTCCTCGTCCCGCTGGACAATAGACTACGGAGCCTGATGAGATCATATCAATCTTAGGATTCATGTAGCCATGGAGTTATTCTATTTTAATTTATGTCGTTCGTTTCCCTTTTCTTAAGGGTGGTATCAGAGATTAATATTACTTTGTTTATACTTTGGATTTGAGAGAATTGTTGTATTACTCTTTCCCATTTGTGTTGGGCAACATGTATTGGCATTTTGTATTTTCAGTTTGAGATTACTGATGGAATATTACAGTAAATAGTTATGAGTTGGTTTCACTTGTTATAGCTATTATGATGTGATATGGTTACACGTATGAGAGTGTACAAGTTTACTTTAATGCATTATTTTAAATTTTGTTTCTAATGCCAACATATTGACGCTCCGCTTAATTTAATTGGGCGTAGCTAACCAAATTAGATTTAAAAAGCACCGTTGTCACAGTAATTTGGTAAACTAACATAGATAGCCTACAGTCGAGCAGACGAAGCTTAGATCTCACACGTGATAAAATCGTGTGGGTTACACACATGGGCCCGATTTGTGACAACCCGCCTACTAAAATAATAGGTGGCCAGCCCAATACTCTAATAATCACAGGAATCATATATGGTCCATTCTCAGCATCACAGTCGATTAAAATAATAGTACGAGATAACCACCAATAATTTTAGAAAACGGACGATCAATAATAAGAAAATTTGTACATAAAAGAAAACACTTAGACAATCCCATTTGCGAAAACGGTGGATATCAAAAATCGATAAATAAAGAACGACAATATCATAAATAATTGCCGAATAAGTTGTCGGTGAACAGACCAAAACAAATAGTTACACCGAGTATTACATTTCAATATTTACAATATAGTAAATGAGTGCAAAACTTGGACAAACACATCCGAATAAACAACTGAGCACAAGTAGAGTACAAGGAAAAGGAGCGACTAAACAAGTAACCAACAACATCCGCAATATGTCGTAGCTCCATGACAACCGGAATGGAATTGTAAATACGGGTGTCCATGCGGTAGAGCACCTGTAATGGCAAACAGTATTGCAGAAAATAAGAAATATAGACGGGTCAGGGCCCGGTTTGATATGATTCCCATGTGAATAAAATGCATGACAGTTAAGTGCGTAGTTCTCTCGCAGTTAACAATAACATTTATCACCTCTCAATCTAAAAGCAACCTAGCGCAATATCAATGATGATGCTCTAGTTAAACAAAGAACATAAGGCTAACTTCTCTCCAGTCTCAACACTATGCCCTTATTCGTACGTGGGGTGTCTCGCAAAGCGAAATCCAAACAAGGAACCCCCCCGATACACTACTACTAGGCAAGACTGATCGTCGAGATACATTAGACCTTGTCCTAATTTATCTTAGTACTAAAGTCTAACTTCTCCCCAGTCACAACACTATGCCCTTATTCGTGCGTGGGGTGTCTCGCAAAGCGAAATCCAAATAAGGAACCCCCCGATACACTACTACTAGGCATGGTCGATCGTTGGGATCCATTATACCCTACGTACAATATTGCCATATATAGTCATCTAATTTAATTTCCTTTTAACATATTACTAAGGGCTAAACTTCTCCCCAGTCACAACACTATGCCCTTATTCGTGCGTGGGGTGTCTCGCAAAGAGAAATCCAAACAAGGAACCCTCTCTATACACTACTACTAGGCAAGGTCGATCATCGGGATCCATTATACCCTCAGCGCATAATTAATATATATATAAATGAGTGGTCAACATACATAAATGGTACAACATTTTATCAAATGTTTACCAAACAATTTCATCTGGTACACTAGTTCATTTCATGGTACCATTCCTTATCAGGAAATATAATCATAGATTTTTTTGCTCTTTGTGGCGTTTCATTGTGCTCTTTTTGGCACTTTGTAAAATTACCTTCCTTATCAGGAATATCATCATCATCAAATGCTGTTTGTGGCATTTCATTGTGATCTTTATGGCACTTCATCATGCTCTTTATGGCATTTCGTACATCAAGTCTAACTTGATTTAGAATAGTTATAATCATGTATATATAATGATTCTAAGACTGCCTGTCCGGGTTTCCCCACTGTGCGCGCCCCTAAATGGCTATCATCTTCCAGGGCCTATTATTTAGACGACCTGGGATCTTACTGAAACGTCGGGAAGTGGCCATATGCCTGTGGGGTAGTCATAACCACACCCGAAATTACTTACCCACCACAGAAAAATATACAACAAACCCTCGTATGTCCTAGGGAGTATATCCACCCTGCATTTATTAGTTAGGGGGCTTCACCACAACGCGTGAACTTCCCTTAAGATAGCGATTTAGAGAGGGTGTGTATCCATACCTTTTAACATTTATGAAAATCATCTTCCTTTTCATTTGAAAACATCCATTTTTACATTCTCAAAATCATTTTTGCTTATTTATTAGTACAACATTTAATAATATTCATTTGTTTTCTTAAAGTCATATTTTATTAATGACTTAAAACCCAAAGTGCCAACAACCTCAACTTGTCCCCAAGACTTCAATATAATATCATAAACCATTAAAATGAATCTCCCTCAAGGAGTGTCTCCCAAAAGTCTCATCGTAAATATTTTTATCTCCAATTCATCTTTAGGTTAACTCCTATATTATTCGAAAATTAACCTAGACAACTAGCCCTCGGGGTAAGCCTAATTATCCCATTATCCTAGGACATTAGTCTACCCAAAACCACTATCTAGGACTCCCCATTATTCCCCAAAGTAAGGTCCATAAACCTTGGACCTAAAAGAAAAAGGGCTAAAAAATCAAACTAAGAAAATCTCACAAAAACAGGGGAACCGAATCGATTCGCCCTTTAGGGCGAATCGATTCGCCCCTGCGAATCGATTCGGTAATAAGAAGAATTGATTCGGTGAGCAAAACTGACTTTCTACAATTGTCCAAATTGATTTGGTCTTAACCCGAATCGATTCGGTCTGACAGACCTGTAGCCTACCCCTTATCCGAATCGATTCGCCCAGGGGCCGAATCGATTCGGTCCTGAAATCTTGCCCAGTTTGGGCTACGAGTTGTATGAACCCTAAAATCCCAAAAACTCAAATCCTGGATTTTATCCAACATCAACAACATCTAATTCTCCCAAATCATTTCTACACCATTAATAACTAATAATTTATCCTCAAATCAAATCAAAACTAAGATTTAAGGGTTTAATCATCAAAATCAACAAATACCCATTTAGGGTTTAAATCTCCAAAACTTAACTACACATGCAATTTATCACATTAAATCACATCTAGCAAGTAAGAAACTTACCTCGAGGTTCGTAGTCTCTGATCCACCTCCGCTAGCAACGGAAATGAGGCCCAAATCTCCATTTTCTCTTTTTTTCTCCATTTCTCCCAACTCTCTCTTCTTTCCTTTGGTTTTTCTCACAAATGAAGAAAGAAAAAGGGGTGGGGGACTTAATAGGGTCTTAAAACATAAATACCCTCTTTTAATTGCTAATACATCATTAAAATGACTCGTATCCACATAATTGACTCATAACACCCCAAAAGTGCCCGAAACTCAAAAATACAACTTGGCACTTATTTTTACTATCTCGACTATTCTAAAAACAACCGCACCCCCTATTTTGGCGTTCAGGAAAATGTGAACAAATTTTATGTTCTAAATTCATTTTATTAAATTAATTTTACCCAACTTAAAGTATAGGTCATAACCGTCGTTTTACATACAATGACGCAAAATATCACAATATAATGTTATTTACCTTATCATACGGTAAATAGACAAAACATAGTAAATATTATCCCTTAATATCGTGGGAAAAAATATTTACTCCAACTTCCCCTATTTTATAGAATTAGTCCATCGAGCAAAATAATATAAAATAGCCTCTCAAAAGCCTGGGTTGCTACATACTCCCCTCCTTAGAAGGGAATTTTGCCCTCAAAATTCAAGCATATAGTATAACCATATAAAGGTATATTATACTAAACTATCGTTCTATCATTCCTAGCAAACCCCTTGGTAAAAAAAATGGCTTCCCTACTGGGCTCGGACTAAGGTCATCATTATTCGATCTTAGTCTACCTTCTTCTTGCTCTAACATAGCACCTAGTCGTTCCTCTAGAACTATCGATCCTACCTTTCTACTACGGAAGGAGATACTTCTACATCTCGGCGCCCTACTTACAAGAAATGATCCGAATAATTGTACGGAGGTTTTGATCCCTACAAACTACTACTCCCATCCTTTCTCGTCCCACCACTAGTCTCTTCACACTAGTAGGTGAGTCGGTCAATCACGGACATGAACGCTCTTACTATAGCGTCCCCTCGGTGAAGCTCGTTCTACTTGGCATCCCGTACCTTCCCTAATATCTCCGACGGTTCCCTACTCTGCGCATCTACTAACCCATCCGCACTTCCTTAGCGAAAGGGGATATTCAATTGATAGTCCATCATGAACTCCAACTTCTTGCTCGTGAGAAGACAAATTTCCTGCCCGGGAAGTAGTGCCTCTATTCCTTAAGGCGAATACTACCGCTACGAACTCTATATCAAGCGGGGAATAATTCCTCTCATAAAATTTAAGTCAGTGAGACTCATAAATAATGGGTTCATGAGCTAGCATTAATACTTCCCATTCCTGGCAAAGACTCATTCATCGAATTCACTCTCGATCATAACAATATGAGTGCAGGAGTAAAAGTCAGCTCATACTTCAACTCCTCTGAAGATAGGTTACCAACGTAATGCTCTATCTAAGAAAAGCCCCTCCATCAATGGCCTAACATTCCGAATCACTCAAGAACCTAAACTTCCTCGTTCTAGGGACTAAATGCCACTTAGAGTTAACCCACAAACCTATTGTGGTCAACTCCTGACCGCCTCCCTAAAACCATTCTACATGCCTTAAGGGCCTTACGTCTTAAAAATCCTAATATCAATCTATCTATCCTAATCGAGTCGTACAAGTATAATCCTAACTAGATCCCTAGTGTCCAAGACCTTTCCCAACTTTCGACAGTCCCTCGGTTTCACGCGTGGGACGTCTCACCGAGGCAAAATACAAATAAGGAACCCTCCTGTTACACTGCTACCTCGCATCGTCGGTCGTCGAGAAGTAACGGTCGAAGACACATGATTGGGATTGCTAAAATCCTAACTTTAAGTTTTACCACTACAATAAAAATGAAAACTTTAACTGATCGAGCGCTTACTTCCTGTAAGGAGCTACCAATACTAAATCTCATTATACATACATACATCTTTTATAGATGACCTTCTCATTAAGTCATGAACACAAGTCTCTATTCGACATTCATATCTTAGTTTTCCCCACATCGATCAGAGGAAAACTATCATAGTGCTCATATCTCGCACATCAACTTAGCCCTTAATCACTCATTTACGTGATTCTTGGCTAAACTCCCAACCCACACTTAACCAACAGAAAGAAAGAAAAGAAAGAAAAGAAAAGGAAATGAAACATCTCTCCACTCCCAACGTCGTTAAGGTTCATGCGTGGAGCCTCTCGCAAAGCGAAATCCAAACAAGGAACCCCTCCAACACAATCCCCTTAACTTGTTGGTCGTGAAGATCAGGAAACATCATACACAAGCAAAGCAAACAAAGCAAGCAAACAATCAAGAAAAACGAATAAAGCAAGACAAATAAAAATAAAACTACCTAAACACCATAAACCATCTCTATAAAGTCTCAATCCTATATCTAAGTGAGACATTATAGAACAACCAGTTCCTCTCTAGAACTATAATAGGATAGCCTCGCGATTTATTCGCTTGCTATCGCACCACCCAATCCGAGAACATCTCTACTCGTATATTACATATAATACAAGTAGCACATACCACACATATCAGCACTCTCTCCATAACGAGTGAAAGAAAATATAGAACTCCCCTATCCTAGAAGACAAACAGATATACTACCACAAGCTCAATATACACACCCGAATATAGGATAAATACAATACTACTCCATCTTATCATAAGTAACACTCCACCCTCATCTATGGTGGAAATTCCCGCCAACATACTTGCTAAATTCTCTGGTCACTACCAATGGTTCCTAGACACATCATTCTAGTCTTAACCGAACCAACTACTTAAATATCAAGCTACTTTAGCAATCACTCACATAGTTCCCTTGACTTCTTCAGCAAAGAGAACATTCTACTGGCCTCCTCTGCCTTAGTTCAATGAGACTTCCCCGGGTGGATGTCCATCGATGGGGCCTCATGAATACTACTTCTCCTGAAGTGTTAACAACACTTACTCGTGAGCCTATCCTTCTATCGAAGGGCTCTCTCTCTTTGGGCAAAACTTCTTGCACCACCCTACTATGGCGACTACCATTTCCGCCACTTCAACCTTACTCCAATGGTGAAAGATTTTCCTCTAATCTTCGCACCCGGGCACTTCTATATCCCTCTCTAAGCCAAAACTCCCAAGCCTAATACTTGCATCGAATGATATTACACTATCTCCAATCCAACCGAACTTCAACATGTGGTCCTCATCAAGGACTTCTCAATCTTTAGATTGACACTACTCGGAATCCCAAGCTTAGTACCACTCTCTACTGACAGCGGCACATGAAAAATCAACTCTACTGTACTTAGTAGTCATAGTAGCAATATGAGAAAATGCTACAAAAGGGAGTGACCTCTAAAGCGGCCCACATCCCTGACTACAACTTGTAGCTCTTAAAAATCCCGTCTCGCAACGCCTTCACTACAACCTCCCTTGATGCCCATCATCTGACGACTTACTAATCGCACACGAATGAGCAAAAGATTTTCGGGGTTCTCATACCACAGCAGAAGAACAAAATCTCACTAGAAAAATCAACGATCTTAATCTTAAGGCTATATATCAAATCAGAAGTAATGATGAAAGCAAATTACATCCGCACAGATTCCTAAGGACTCTAGTTACTAATGCTCTGATACCATCTGTGACAACCCCGTCTACTAAAATAATAGGTGGCCAGCCCAATACTCTAATAATCACAGGAATCATAGATGGTCCATTCTCAGCATCACTGTCGATTAAAATAATAGTACGATATAACCACCAATTATTTTAGAGAAGGGACTGTAAATAATAAGAAAATTTGTACATAAAAGAAAACACTTAAACAATCCCATTTGCGAAAACGGTGGATATCAAAAATCGATAAATAAAGAACGACAATATCATAAATAATCACCGAATAAGCTGTCGGTGAACAGACCAATACAAATAGTTACACCGAGTATTACATTTCAATATTTATAATATAGTAAATGAGTGCAAGACTTGGACAAACACGTCCGAATAAATAACTGAGCACAACTAGAGTACAAGGGAAAGGAGCGATTAAACATGTAACCTACAACATCCGCAATATGCCGTAGCTCCATGACAACCGGAATGGAAATGTAAGTACGAGTGTCCATGCGTTAGAGCACCTATAACGGAAAAGAGTATATGTATAAAATAACAAATATAGACGGGTCAGGGCCCGGTTTGATATGATTCCCATGTGAATAAAATGCATGACATTTAAGTGCGTAGTTCTCTCGCAGTTAACAATAACATTTCTCACCTCTCAATCTAAAAGCAACCTTGCGCAATATCAATGATGATGCTCTAGTTAAACAAAGAACAGAAGGATAACTTCTCTCCAATCTCAACACTATGCCCTTATTCGTGCGTGGGTTGTCTCGCAAAGCGAAATCCAAACAAGGAACCTCCCCGATACACTACTACCAGGCAAGGCTGATCATCGCAATTCATTGGAATATCATAAGTTACTACAAATTTGTTCAAAAATATTATTCAAAAATAAGCCGACACCAGCCATTACAGATAAAAGGTCATGAAAGACCACAAGCGAACGCCCAAAGATGAAAATTAAACATCAGCAGGTTTGATGGTGGTCGGTCCAACCGAATTCTCTTCCTGATTAGCTGTATTCCCCTCCTCGTCACCGGCTGTCTCGGTGGCTTCCTACTCCACCACAGTCGTCTCGGTCTCGGCCACAGAAGCCTTAGCAGTCCCAACCTCGACCTGAACCTCCTGCAGGTCCTCAAGACTTGCAGGAGAAGCAAAACTGGAAGCATTAACAATCTCGGCCAAGAGAGGGTCATTAGCCCCAAGTTCAACAGGATGGTTGGAGACTCGACGACACGCAGTCTTCGCCCCTTTCTCCATGTATTGAATATCATAATCGAAGAATTTTTCTGACTCTTTAACAACCTTCTCATTATGTGCCTTGATTTTCTAGACCTCATCCTCCTCTTCCTTTTGAAGTTTTTTCTCCAGGTCCTCCATATTTACCGAGAGGTCCACTTTCATATTATGCATGAGTTCTTTATGGTGGCCCATCATTTCCTAGGCCTTTATGTCATACTCGGCCTTGAGGTCCTCAAGATTCTGCTTCAGATTGTCAGCTTGGGCTTTGACATCCTCAGCTACCTTGGACTTCTTTTAAGCGTCTGTCACCCAAAGTTGGATATCTTTGGATGGCAATGACAGATAGCAATAAAACAAAACAAGTTAGTACAAGATGATAGAAGACTTCAAGTATTATTACCACTGCAAGGGAAAACTCTTTACATGAGCGTCCCGATGGATTACAAAGTTAAAGACCCAAGTAGAGTCTTGTGCATCAAAATATCGATTATCATAGTCGGGGACAACCGAAACAATGACCCCATGGTCCCTCAATCGACTACTGAGCAGAGAGTCAGCATTAATTCCTAGCTGAGTCAAGCACGCTACAACTAAGATATCATCCCGGATGTGGAGAAGAGGGTTGGCTAGCTGTCTCGGAGGGGTCACCCTATGTTTTCTCTATTAAGGAGGAGGAGGATTGTTGGAGGTACCCCCGGTGGCATCTTTTTGTTTCTTTAACCCCTCAATAGCATTTGGGTCAGCAGTTGTTAGTTTTTGCCGAGTCTTTATCGGCTATGCAGTTTTGCCCTGTAGATGGGCGAGAAGATAGCTTGACATCGGATAAGCAATTTCTCATATTGTGTTAAAAACTCATTCTAGGTGGTTTGTAAAAACATAAGCATATATTCAGTATCGACCTACTTAAACTCAATATAAGAAATGAGAAGATAGTAAAGTTTGACAAAAAGTTAAAAAGTTTTACTTACGAAGTGATGTCAGGGGTCCACCCCCATGCTAGAGAACCCCAAGAGATGAGGGATCATCAGATCCTTAAAGACTATGAGGCCATCCCCCCTAAGTTTATCAATGTTCAATCTTGTCTTATCGTTGAGACTCGGATCCATTTTCGTTGAGATCGAGGCACGGTTCCATTGACGAGGAACTCTCGGCTCATCTTCAGAGGACGAATCTCCACCGCTTAACTCCTCGTCATCCAAGATAAAGAAGTAATGAGATTTCCAATCATGATTGGAGATTTGGTTAATGTGGATAAGTTTACATTCCGACCGATGAGCTATGAAATGATAATAGCAAGGGGAAGCTCTCGTAATGACCACAGTATAGCAAGTATGTAAAACGTCTATTGGGATATCCTCTTCAAAAGCAACCACGGGTGAGTAACCCAAAAAGGGTCCTCTAGGCATTCAACATTAGTTAGGCAGTAGCCACGCCGATGGAGGCAAGGATTGCTTGAATGGACAAATCGACAGGAAGACGAAAGCCTACCTTAAACATTTGCTAAAAAATGGCCACTTCTCCCTCATTTCTAAGGTCAAAGGCATGCTCATCCTCAGCAAAAACTCTCATATTAATGGTGGATTTAACCCCATAAACGTGCCTCCAAACTATCAGATCAGTTTCAAGAACGGCACTGGATATAGACGAAGCAACACTCTCACCCTCCTCAGTGGAAAGGGCTTTACCACAAAGATCTTGATTTTTAAACTCGGCCTCAGTTAAGGTCAAGATGGGTATTGCTGTAGGAGGCACGTTACCAGTCACTTTAACTTCAGGCTCATCATCCGAGATATCATAAATCTCAAGATCAAGATCCCGTTGTTTAATAGTAGAAGTGGTAGGATGACCATGGTTACTGGACTCGACGATCTCACCCTCATCCACACGGTCAGTCAAGGCCATCATAGCCACCTCAAAACAATTAGCTTTGGAGCCCTCTCGCCTCTTACGAGGATCCATAAGATGAGAAGGGCTATAGTCCTTTTAAGACGAGACAGATAAGGAGTTCTTGTAGGATGAACCAGACGTTTTAATCACTACTGATTAAAATGACAACTTTGGGTTCGGTTAGAATGGAGTAAGTGACAAGTAAACTATGAGTTCTACTGCTAGAGTGACAGGTGTAAGAGGAATTTAAGACTCGGCCTCAGCACTACGTCTAGACTTGACCTCTCCTAACTCGTGAAGTTTATGGTACATGAAAAACATAAGTGAAACCTTTGGAAACGATAACTAAAGATCAAAAAAAGCAGTTGAAAGGGTTTTGAAAAAAAACAATGAAAAGCTGGAAGAACTACTCCGACGACCTTCAATCGAAAAAGTCACCGAAAAATGCGAAACCTTGAAAATCCCAAAATCAGACCCACTCAACCCTAAAACGATCACTTATCTCCCTATCCTTCCTAAACCATAAGAAAATGGTGATTGGAAAAAACATAATCACCAAAAAACTCAAAATGCAGAAAATAGAGATGTCAACTAGAAAAAAGCGGAGAAGAGTGGAAAAGAAGGATACATGGAGTGAAGAAGAGGACTGAGAGAAGATAAAGACATCGAAAAGAGGGACAAATCATTTAGAGAAGTTTATAAAGGGAGAGAGAGAAGCTTGTTGGTTTTTGCTCTGAAGGGAAACGAAACAGAAATGAGGAAGGAAATAGAAAGGAGGGGTTTAAGTTAACCGCCCAAACATGCGCACAGCTCCCAAAGCGTCCATCATTAAAGCGCATCACTTGGAGTGGCGTTTGGCTGCACATCACCTTGGGCCACACGCCAAGCCACTTAGCAACTAACAGGTGTATACTTCGGGGGGCTAAAACGACACCTCTGTGCAATCCCGTGTAACCTATTTGCCTACACTGTGACCCCAAACCATAGGGAACCAAGATGAGCCGAGAAAGATGAACTTACACCTTAGCCTCCCATTAACATTGAAGACTAAGGTTTAAAAGTTGATTGATGTACATAAGTCTGGTCTTGTCTTAGACGACATCCACTGCAGTAACATGCCCCCTCATATATGCTCTCAGAATCATCTTCTCATTGGAGCTCTCATGACCAGCTTCTTATTAGGTTGTCTCGACCTCCAATACCACCCTATCACAAGATAGACTTCACCAATGAGCAAGTACGGTGCTGGCCTTGCAATAGACTGTATACAGAGTCGACCTCTTCGACAGTATAAGTATCGGCCTTAGACAGTCTCATGAGGCCGAGACCTTATCATTGACAGTAATAGCTAAGCATGGAGCCTGCCTCGTCTCGGCCCCATTATGAGGATTAGAGCTCTATTCAATCTCGGCCAGCCAAAACACATAGCTTCAGATATAATGTACATGCGTAAAAAGCATGACAGTGTATTATTGACATATCCAATCAAAACCGTCGTAACAAATCAACTAGCACGTGGGGCGATTTTTCTCATCATGACCTATGCACGTTTCCCAACAGTTATCACGTATCCATTGGTTGTTGATCTCATTAAACACGGACTGCATGCTTGGGGGTATTACTGCGCACCTCTAGGACTATAAACGACACTCACTGTCTCCTTCCAAGGATCGAGCTCTATCTAAAACCCTATTGTTATTGTGTATTAAGAGAGAGAGAGAGAGAGAGAGAGAGAGATCATGTACTTGTCTTTAATAACTTCCAGCAACCCATTACAGTGAAATCACTCATATATTATGCACAGTGGATGTAGGCTAAGGCCGAACCACTTAAATTCTTGTGTCTGTCTTTTATCTCTCATCTTTTCTACTACTTTATTACAATATTATTTCTACCATTGTTGTGTGAGCTTAGAAACCAGATTGAATCCTTTGGATGATATTTAGCATCAAGCAGATATTTAAAACATTGCTAATTAGATTAGATTAATTCACAACAAAATATATTTTATTTCCTTTGTATTGCATGGTGTAATGAGTTTGAGAGGTGGTTACCGTCACGTCATTTGCTTCCTCATAGCAAAAAGAAATCCACACATAATAGTGGAACCTCCAACCAACATAGGGATGTCTAAAAGTAGCCGCTAGTTTGGGTGATTGTAATAGTTTGTCCGCATATCATGTTAAAGAAGACATATATTCTATTTAAATATGCATTTCTTTAATAGCCTTACTACATGCAAGAATGAGCCCTTCCATAGTCGCCAAAAGTTCAGCTAGGTCATTGTTCCCTACACTTGTGTTCTTATAAAAAAACTCCTACAGAACACCCTTCCCTATTCCTTAGTAACCCCCCTACACAAGCAATGTTGTTATTGTTGAAAGTCATTTTATATTTTGCATAATTGTAACCTGATGAATTGTATTTTGGTTCTTTTTATCAGTTTTAATATTGTAATTTTCCTTCTATTATTTTACATTTTTACTTGTAGTTATTAGATTTAATGAAGGTCATTTTAGGGATTATGTAATAAAGAATTTTTAGTTCATGTGATGTCATTAATGGTGTCACATATGACCATTCCTTAGTAGGCAAATAATGACCCTTTTGAAATCCTTCTCTCATCCCTATAAATAGTGTAATACCCCTTTGGGGCAAATCCATAAATATTAGTAATTTTTAAGAGAGTCAATGTTGAGTGTGTTTTCTTTGTGTGCCATTGATACACCGCTTAGGTAAATTGGTGTCAAAGCCGAATCGCTCAGCCCTTTATTGTGTAGAAAATCATAGACAAAGTACCAATGGTGTCGAGGAAATACGCTCATGGCGGAATCAACAAATGCCTCACTCGATTGGAGGAACAAGTTGGCTCGATTTTGAGGAAATTAGCATCCCTTAAGGCTGCTATTATCCCACCACCACTATCAATCCATGCTTCCACCACCATTACCCCACCTCCACCATTAAGCCCTTAGTCAAAACTCAAAAAAAAACAAAGAGAAAGAGGGGTTGAAATTTGTCCTTATGGCCAGTCTAATATTTCTCTTGATTTGGCCCATGAGTTTAAAAGGGTGTTTAAACACGCTTGGTCCATTTTGGTGTTGATTTCAAGACGAAAGATCGGGATTTTAAGAAATTCTGTTTGGTCCAAATTTTGATGGAAATTTTGGATGAAATTTTTTTGGGCCCTCTTTGCTTTTAGCAAATATTGTTTTTGGGACCTCAAAAAAATTTCTCTATTTTACACATATTTTGGAAAGCTTTTCGCAAGAATCTCCGATATTAAAAGCTCGAAGACGAGATTTGTTTTAAGTGGGGGAGAATAATGTGACTTGTATTTTGGTTATTTTTCTTATTTTTAATATTGTAATTTTCCTTTTATTATTTTATATTTTTAGTTATAGTTATTCGATTCGATGATGGACATTTTATGTATTATGTAATGAATAATGTTCTAATCCATGTGACGTCATTAATGAAATCACAAATGACATCACATGTGACATAAGCATTCCTTAGTAGGCAAATAATAGACCCTTTTCTAGATCCTCCTCTTATTTCGATTGTTGTCAAAATCATACGATTCGAGATTTGATTCGACTCTTACATAAAATGAGTCAACTTGATTTGACAATCGTCCAAGATTAAAAAATCGAATAAATCGACGATTCGGAGTAGAGAATCGTGAATCGGGCGATTCACGATTCGGCTGCTATTCACTTTTACGGGTTGAGTTTTCTTTTTTTAAACCGAAATATAGGAAAGCGTGTTTGGTGTTTTTCTTTCTTTTCTTATAACCACACTTATGTTTTAACAAAACAAATAAAAAGAAAAAAACAACAAAGGTTACCTTTACAGAACTGAGTTTCGGAGAAAATAATATCCTAAAAGTGAAAACCCTATTTAGTGTTGCACTATGCACGATCTCCTCTCTTCTCCTCTCCTATCCTCTTCTATCCTATTCTAAACCCTGTGCGACCGTGTTCTCTTAACTCAATCATTATCAACCGACTTTTCTTATATGTTTTCTTGTCTAAGTGTCTTCTCTTGGTTGTTTAACACATTCGGCAAAAAGGTAAAGATGTTTCTCTTAACTGTATTAAGGTTTGTTTTTATTATATAATGATATATACTTGTATTGTAGTATTATATCGTATTATTTTTATTATTATGTGAAATATTGATATTGTATTATCATATTTTTATGTTTAATCTTTATACATTACATTTGTAACTACATGAATAAATTTTTGTGTTTAATCTTTATGTATTACATTTGTAACCACATGAGTATATTTTTGTGTTTATATATTATTCACTACAATTTCAACATTATAGACTGATTCGTGATTCACAATTGATAGGATTTTCGATTTACGATTCAATTCACGATTTGACAACTATGTTTATCCCTATAAATAGCGTAATACCCCTTTAAGGTAAATCAATCAATATTAGTAGTTTTGAGAGTTTATCAATGCTTGAGTGTCTTCTTCGAGTACCATTGACATTGTTTACGATAGAACCTTTCCATTTTATTAAAGCATTTTTCCTGTTTAATAAAGGGTTATGCCTATAGTTAAGATATCTAAGATTTTATGATCTTACATACTCTTAAGCTAGATATCTAATATTCCTTTCAATAATAGGTTCATTTATAAACACAACCGCATTTCTATCTTTCCAAATTTGTCAAATGTCACTTATATTTGTAGATGCAGTGTTGTGAGCCAATACACGATATGTATCGTCTTGACCCTATTCCGTGTTGTAGTGGGGAATGTATAGGAATCTAAGATATATCGTGATATTATTTACGATTCCTTGAATCTAAGGTATATCGTGGTAATATTTATGATTCCTTCTCTTTCTTCTTACAGACTTTCGACTATTTTCGTCTCACTTCTTCACATCTATATTTCTCTAAGTTGAAATCCGCATTCTTCTCTCTTCTTCACATCTAACTATTCTCCCGACAGAGATGTATGTATATAAATAATGGATACATTATGATATATGGGACTTCGTAGATTTAAGATACTAATACTAATACTAATATAGTAATGTGTATTGTGTGTCATGTGCTTCAGTATTAAAATATATGAAGTATTGATAATATTTAGTGTTTTAATCGCTGACTATGACATATAACACTAAATATCATATGTATTATGACACAGTGGTAATATAATAATCAACTAATGTGTGTCGAGTCTATCTCATTATTTTATTACTAGCTTAATGTATGTTAAAGCATAACATATTTGAGTTTAATCATTAACCATGTTTGTTTAGTGTTAATTAAGAGATGCCAAGACATTAATAACTAATGTGTGTCCACTTTGTCTCCTTATTTTGTTTAAAGCTTGTGTTGATTTACATTTTATATTATTTTCAGACACCCACCCCCCCCCCCCCACACACATATATATACATATATATATATATATATATATATATATATATATATATATATATATATATATATATATATATATATATAAATTATTTGTATCGTTATTGTACATCAAAGTGTATCTTACGATGAGATCCTATACACGATACGATTTTTTTTAAGAAAACGATACTAAACAACATTGCATAGATGTTTTAGATCTTTCTTAAGACATTCATAATTAACTTTGGTTATTAAATGCATCCCATCGGTATACCTTAAATTCAAATGGGAAAAAAACCAGTAGGAAAGCTTCAAAATCCTGAAAACTTTTTGACTTTCGGCAAGCATTTTCCATATTCTATTACAAGGAAGATTAGGACCTAAACTCTTAAAAATATTGTTTAACAACCAGTTATAAATGTCTTTAACATTAAAAATACGAGATTTAAAAGGTGCCCAAGAAGACCTATCTATTGTGTTGCTAATAGACAAAAAATTTTAAAGGATGCAATATATGTAAAGGCAATGGTATATATTCGAGGTGTTTAAGTTAAAGTTTTTAACTTTGTTTACCTTAGCATTTTGCAAATGAAGAGGAGCATTAGTTCCTAATAATAGCTCCAAAATAAATTTCCCAATCCACTTCAGAGTCCGAAACTTAACCTCGCCATTCCCCACGGACCATTCAAGACATTTTATAACCTAATCCAACTGTCTATAAATTCCCAAGAATAATTCTTTTTATTTACAGCCTTAGTAAGCAAGGAGTGTTTGTGATATTTATCTTCTATTATCTTTTCCCATGGATTTTCTGATTAGTATATGACGGCTAAGCTAGCTTTAGGATAATAGTAGCTTTTTTTCACAATCCTTAGATCCTCTCTGAAAAGAAAAATCGCTTTCTTTTTAATCTCATTTAGAATCATTTTTAGAAACATGGAAAGAAGACATACTATATATAGGAAAGGTATAAATAACAGAATTTTTAAGAGTAACTCTCTTTGCATATGAAAGAAATCTATTTTAGACTAAAGATCAATTCTTTTTTTCATACTCACAACAACATCCTTAATAAAATAATTGTCAAATCTACCCTAATTTAGCTCTAAAGGCAAGATTTCTTCAAAGAATATATGTTTTTAGTAAAAATATTTCTCTAGACCAGAGCATGCACAAAAAATGCATAATATTTTCATAGTATTCTCCGCACTCTTATCAGTAGCCTTAATGAAAACAATGCAGTCATCTGCAAAAGTAAGAGAAGGCACCTAAGGTCCAGCTTTAGAAGATAATAGGACAAATCTCCTCATTCACGGTTGCATTATGTAGAGATTCTAGCAGCACGTCTAAATGGTGTCTGGGGATTCAAGTATGGCATCGACATGGGGACTGCATGGAATTTGAGTGGTTCAGTCATATCGCAATCGAGAAAATCCAAGCTCAACTCGGTTGTTGGGCTCGTGCCGGTGAGTCCCTATATAAAGAGCTCTATAATTACCAATTCATCGACATATCCATTAGGGAGTATGAGGAGAGTTATCTCCATCACTATTGCCAAAGTTTCTTGAGATGGAGATGGTGCGTGATCATTGGGAGCGCGAGGGGCAAGGCGGTTGACTTGGTATTTCGACTATTTGGTGACAGGAGTAAAATCTCCTTTGGCCAACGTCATTTTCGTGATGACCACTACCCTATCATGCATGGTGATGACTTCACCGAAGATGTCAAGGAACCGTTATGGTATAGATCTCTAGTTATTTTCTTGTAATTTCTTTTCCGTTTAGGGAGGGTGGTTGGATTTTTCGTACACAGTTTAGGAGTTTTAAGGTGTTTGATCTCAATGACTTCTTTCCCATATTTTGGAGAAGAAGAGTCTAGCTTCTTTATCGGAGATTACTTCAATATTTTTATTAAAATCTGTTTGGTGCCTCGCACTCACTTCAAGCAAGTGGAGACGTAATATATTGATGATTTTTACCTTTTTTAGGAATAGGGATGATAAGACTGAGCTTATTGCTTCAGATAGTCGTCTTGAGATCGATTCGTTACAGTGGGTTGATGCTCTTGATTGGGAATAGGTGGAACAATTTTAAGGGACGTTTGAGGTGTGTTAGAAAGTCGAGTTGACACGCCTAGCCTCAAAGGTGCCCATTATAGGAGTTTCAGATTGCATTTGGCATTATTATGTCTCACTGAAGCGGTGGTGTGTTGATTATTATTGTCACAAGCTCTAAGGTCAAGTTCATATTCGTCGGCATTGGTTGGGATCTTTAACACCCGTCCTCACCCTTTGCTAGACAATACGTCGACCGTTTTAGTGGTGGTTGTTTTGCTCCATTGCATCTTATCTCCCATGCTAAGTGGGGGAGTATGATGTATGTGGGAGGCCCGAGGAATTTAATTTATATCTACTTATTTTATTTTCGTGTCTAGTTTAGTAATTTTCGCTCTTTTAGTTAGTATAATAGAGTAATTTTCCCTTGGAATATTCAAGTGTGTCATCCTTAGTCTTTCTACCTTTTGGGGTTATCTTGGCTAGCCAGATAACTTAGCCTATAAATAAGGCCCTTGGCGCCACCCATTGTTATCACTATTATTATTTTTGAGTGAGTGAGAATTAGAGAAAAAAAGGGATAATTTGCCTTTAAATAAATGTTGTTGTGTAGCTTATATTAAATCTCTTCCACTCCCCGCTACAATTGCAAGACTAGTGAATTGATAGTTTGGTCGATGATTGGTGCCATTAGAGTAGTGTGGAGGGTGAGGAAAAATATTACAGCTTTCAATTAGAAACGAAGGGTTTGTGGTAGTGGATATAATTGCTAAACTATTTGCATGCAAATATGTAGAACCCATATCTTCTCTTCTAATTCCAACTCTTCATTTCTCCCCCAATTTGGCAAGCCAACCCACCCTCAAGAGTAATGACGCGTCATCCAAACACCATCAAAACAATTCATTTATATGCCTTGGGAATCGGATATTTGCTTGCATGGATTGTCCTAACTTGGTTTGATGATCTCACTAGGCTTAGATCTAATGATTGTTTTCTTGAAACTAATATCCACTTTGGCATCCTTATTCAAAATATTGTATTTGATTACCTCCAAATATGCTGGGCTTTCTTTGAAAGATTGCGTTTCCTTCTAGTGAACTATCTTCAAAGGAACTGGGCTTTGACGGTTAAAACTGGATTTATAATTACTAGTATACCTATTAACTTGCCTTCAATAGGTTTCAAACTCTGGGTTTTATTGATCTCCTTGTGGACCCTATTATTCATATTACTTTTAGACTTTGCCAACCAGGCTTCTGATCTATCTTAGTTTGGCCCAATCTATCATTACTAACATTATCCAAACTCCAAGTTTAGGTCTATTATAATTGAGTTGGTTTCCATCTCTACTTATGTTGATCCTATCCTCCTTGAACACTTTATCTCCCCTAAAAAAGATACTAGTAGGTCAAAATCTAGGCCTTCTTGAAATGATATGCCATTCTCCTTCATCAAACCTTCTTTGTCAAAAACATTACATTTTGAGAACTAAATCTATTTTCAAACTTATACACCGCAACATTACAACCTAACATATTACCCAATTGTAGCAAACAAATGTTTTCAAGTCATATATGCTAAAGATTACACCATTCCTCTAATCTTAAGTCTTAAAGGTAGTTGTTTTCCTATGTCAAGCTCTATACATAATCTAACAAATCTTGCTCTTCCCATTGATCAAGTCTGAAAATCCATCTTTACCGAAGCACCTAAGTCTCGACCATCATATGCATGACATGAGATGCATTATATTCCATTGGAAGAAAGAAGATGCACCCATAAGTACATATTTTGATGGAGGTTGTATCTGGACATAAATTCTTTTTCCACCTAAAAACTGCTAGAATGATGAATATTCATAAACCACGGGCCAGCAAGAACAAGAAGATAATCCTCCATAGATTCATATTTGGGAGGAAGAAACCCTCCGCTAAATTAGTAACTTGGATCTTACTTTTAAACCTCCAAAGCTTTTGAAGCTCAAATTGCAGCTTTCTAGAAAGCAAAATTTGTCCCATTAGCTTTATTATCAACGTTTTCTCCATGGTTGTCTAATAATATTTAACTCCTATTTTGATATGCTCACACCAGAATTAGAATTTGAAGAAGAATCATCGTCTTCGATTTCCTCTTCCCCTACTTCCTTTTCCATCTTTTGAAACAAATCAATGAATAAGATACAGTTTGTTTTGTTGATAAGTTTGTCTCTACACGTGTGCTTTTCAGCTTCCCCTTGTCCAATTGATTTTGTTTCCCTAACAGTATCATTGTCTAAATCTATCTGATTCATTGCATCTCGAAAAGTAATTAAATCTGGAGATTTAAGCGGTTCTGGAGGAATAGAAGGGGATAATAGAGAAGAGATAAAAGAGAATTTGGGACTTTTCTAAGCTCGTCAATTTTACAACACTAGTGGATACCTGATTTCAAACTTATTGTCTCTCTATCTATTTAATAAATATATAAGCAAATATGAATCAATATATACTACCAGCTCTCTGTGACTTCAATTTCGTTTAGTTGTTATTTTTTCTATTAATTGATTTTAAACTTATTAAATTAAGACTCAAGTCTCTAAAAAGTCTTAAACAAAAGTGTGACTTCATTCTGTTAGTATTAGGATGGGCTATAAATGGAATCCCATCAGAATGGATGATAATCACGGGTCAATATGGAGGGGGGATTAGTGTCGGGTAGAAAAGATAGATGGGATGACACAGTAGCCTCAGAAAGTAAAAGGGGTATACTGTAATTTCCCCTAAATGTTGACAAAACCTAAGTACCAGATCTCTTTAAGTTTCCAAATAAAATCAGCAGATATACAACATTGGAAGAGGAAAACAAGCCACTTGTAATAGAAAGTGCCAACTAGACCATATAACTTAACTGAAATTTTAGCAAGGTGAGAGATGAATATGAAATGCAAACATTAAGGAAAACACCATACCCCTCCCTTTTATTAAGAAGAGCTAATAAATAGCTTATGTACCATTTCAATAGTCAAACAAATTATTCTTTCCACAGGAATATGATAATAGTAATAAATAAACAAATAAATAAATAACAATATAAATATGACAATGTAATAGGCGCACGGAGCAAACTACCTTTTTAAGCTCATTTAACAAAATGCGACACATTCCAAGTCGGCGGTATTGCAACCGGGTACCAACAAGAGGGACTTCTGCCACCTTTTCTCCATAAACCCTTGGGGCGAAGGAAAAAAAACTTCCATGTTATTATAATCTATCAAAACAGAAAATAAGGCAGCTCAACTTGAAGGTAACCAATACCTTACAGAAGTTACTGCAATCAGCTCATCATTTCTCTCCAAAAGTACTGTATAAAGACCTCGAAAATTAACCCGATTCAATTTCGACCTGGGATTCATCTAATTATCATCAATCTTGAAGCAATAATAAATGATCCATGATATATAATTGTTATCGAAAATGTATTTTATCCTTAATTAATCATATTAGTTTAATTAATGTACATTTTAGTTTAACTTAATATATTGATTTTGATGATTCCAAACATATTTTTATTAGGTTATTCTACAGATATTTATTATGGTATTATCTTGTTTATTCACGACTCAACACGCCTTGACTCTACTCAAACGACATATCCGAGTAAAGGTATTCACGTGGTTTGCATATTTGCACTTGACACATTAGGGACACATGCATATTTCTTGATCTATTTTTTAATTGTGTGTCTTATTAATTATGAGCCTAAACTTTTTCTAAAAGAAAAAATTATATTTTTTAAAAATAATTTTTTAAATAAAATTGGTGTAAGTGTTTATTAAAATGAAACTCTTATGTTCAAAATCGTTTTCGAAATTTATTAAGAAAATTATTTTATTTTTTTGAAAAATAATTTTGTTTAAATTGAACTTCTTGTTAAACAATTTTTTTGCTTAGTACAATTTTTTTTGGCCGTATAAGACCTTCTTGGTGTTTATGCATTTATAGTTTATATATATATATATATATATATATATATATATATATATATATATATATGCATGCGTGTATGTATGATATATTATGTATGTTAGTTTGTGTGGAGATATTCTCATGTGTAGCCTTAAGAAATCTGTTACCGATTTGACTTATGTTGGCATGAGTGTATATATTATATTATATATATATATATATATATATCTTAGCTTGTGACTTAGCAGGTCATTGCCTAAAGCCTTCCTTTCTTTGGTTTCTCAAAAATGGCACCACATGTCCCTATGACATGACTTTAGCTTCTAAAGCTTTTGCAAAAGACATCTATTATATAATTATCTGTTAACGAGTTGATCTCCTATGGCCATAGGCCTCTACCGGATTTGACACCCTTTTTATTTATCCATACCTGTGCTGTCAGATTTTATAACAGTTGGTAAGGTCACAAGTCAGTTTCATAATTATGACAGTCAGTACTACCGTTCTCTACAACCCTTATTGTGGTACGACGACGCTGTCTTCGGTAATAGTTTAATACCATAAATTGTTTTGCTGAATTTTCAAACGTCGACGTCTGATTTCCATGAGTAGTTGTACCCGCTAGTTCTTAAATCTTAAGAATATTTTGCCATCATAATTTTTTTATATACGGTCCGATTGAATCTATTCCATTTACCTCGAGCCATGCATTCTTCTGTCTTTAGCAGCTAATATATTGGGCCACGCTCCTACTTGATCTGACTGAATGTGTATTTTTTTAAAAGATTTCATTGTACCATGTTTATCATATCTGACATTTCTTTGACAGGAGCTTTGGACAGTTGAAATAACTTATACTATCAGAATTCTATTATCTGTTGGACTAATTTTTTTTACAGAAAATATATGGGTCATCTACCTACGCTCTCTCAATCACATACGTTTCAGATTACCATTTTGTGCTACAACAGCTATATTTTTATGGAGAAGATAAATATAAAGGATTTGCATATCAGATTTGGAGAGGATTTCCAGCTACCTCATTTCAGCAAAATCTGGAGCATTTAATGCTCAAAATGCATGTGTCTAACAACTAGTTTTTGACAGACACATTTAAAGCTTTGAAGAGCTGCATTTGAAGGGTGATTTTTTTTGAATGAGATTATGATCAAGACTTGAAACATTATCAAGAGCATTCAATTTAGTACTGAGCTACACATTCAAGAGAGCCATAATTTTGTTATCTGCTCAATCATTGAAGAAGATGATTTGTACCTACTTCAACATCATTTATTGAACTCTCAGAAACTCAGATTACAAATTGTATTTTTTTTAAAGAGTTTCAGTATTGACCTTGTACTACAAAAAAATTCAGATTTGTTGTGAAGCTTTGTTGAAGCATCGGTTTGTACCGGTAATTGGTTCCTACCCGTAAGTGGGCCACGGGGTTTGAAGCTCGGAGTTAGCTTGTAAACAGTTGTACACGGTGGTTTGATCCTACCCGCAAGTGGATCAGATTTAGTGAAGCGCAATGGAGACAGGGGCTCTAGGCGCGTGGACGTAGGCCGAGATTTGGCCGAACCACGTCAAATTTCGGTGTCATTTATTTTTCGCACTTTTATTTATTTATTTCCTCATGCTTGGTTGAGTTAATATTTTTATCACACCATTTTGCAAATAAATTAATTCAGATATTTAACTAAATTAATTTTATGGTTAAAATATTTTTTTAACAAAATAATTATCTTCAAAATTTTTCTTATTTTTAAGTACGAAAATTAATTAATTTTCCTAGTGTGTTAAAATCTGCATTTCTAGTTATTTATAATTAGTTGATTGAATTTATTTGATATTGTTAAATTTATTCTTTACAGTTTTATTAATCTGAAATTTGTCCAAGTGATTAAAATTTAATATTTTTCTAAATCTTAATTTGACTTAAAGTTTGTAAAAACTCAATTCACCCCCCCCCCCCTTCTTGAGTATAATCTCGGCAACAATTGGTATCAGGGTTAGTGCTCTTCTTATCTTTAGATTTAACAATCTTAGAGTTAAAGATCAATGGCATATGTTACTACATCTCTTGGTGAAGGTCAATCCAATTTTAAACCTCCTCTATTTTCTGGAAAAGATTATAGTTATTGGAAAAATAGAATTAAATATTTTATTCAGTCACATGATTATGATGTTTGGAAAGTTTTCATGAATGGTCCCTATATTCCTATTAAAATGGTAAATAATGCTTCTGTCCCTAAAGAAGAAAATGAATGGAATGATGTTGATATTAAAAAAATTCAAATAAATGCTAAAGCTATGAATATTTTGCATTGTGCACTTGATGTAAATGAGTATAACAGAATTTGTTGTTGTGAATCTGCTAAAGAAATTTGGGATAGATTAGAAGTTACATATGAAGGAACTAGTCAAGTCAAGGAGGATAAAATCAGCATGCTTGTTCATAACTATGAGCTTTTTAAAATGAAAGCAGATGAAACTATCTCTGATATGTTTACTAGATTTTCAAATATTATAAATGGATTGAAATCTCTTGGAAAATCTTATACTGATTCTGAATTAGTGAGCAAGATTCTCAAGTCATTACCATCTGCTTATATGAAAAAGAAGCTGGCAATCAAAGAAGCTATACGAGAAAGACCTATCTCTCTTGATGAACTATTGGGCTCCTTAATTACTCATGAAATGGAACTCAAAGAACTTGCTGAAGACGAAAAGCCCAAGGCAAGCAAAACTATTGCTTTCAAATCCATTGAGGAAGAAGAAGATTGTGAGGAAGCTGATGATGATGAAGATGGTGACATAGCACTTCTTACAAGAAAATTCAAAAAAATTCTTGCAAAAAAGAAGGGACTGTCTGGAAAATACAAAAAATTCTCTTCAAAGAAGGCACATGAAGGAAAGTCATCCTCCAAGTTTGAACCAAAATGTTAAAACTGCAAAGAGTTAGGACATATTAGACCTAACTGTCCTAAGGCCAAAGAAGAGAAGAATGACAGAAAAGAGAAAAGAAATGAAAAATAAAAAAAGGCCATGAAAGCTACTACTTGGAGTGATAGTGATGGAAGTAGCAACGATGAAGATTCAAGTGATGGAGAAGTTGCAAATCTTTGCCTTATGGCAAATGATGATGAGGTATCTTCTAATTTTAATTCAGATAGTGAATATGAAACTTCAAATGATCATGATGAACTTCAAAATGCTTTTGATGAACTTTTTTACAATTTTGATGAACTTAAAACTAAATATATTAATCTTAAAAAGATACATTCTTCTTTATCACATAATTATGATTCTCTCCTTGAAAATATAGAAGTAATGAAATCTAAAAATAAATCTATAAAATCAGAAATGGCAAAACTAAAAATTAAAGAATCATCTAGTCATTTTTCTGAAAATGAAAAATTGAAACTTAAAATTAAGGATTTAACTTGGTGTCTTGAAAAGTTTGTAAATGGAGAGAAAAATTTGAATTTGCTACTTGGAAACCAAAGGTGGATGTATGATAAGGCTGGAATTGGATATAATGAAAAAGAAAATCAGAAAAGTTTTTAAAATTGCTCTAAAAATATTGGAAATTCATTATGTACATATTGCGGAAGACATACCCATTTCTCAAATTTTTGCAAATATAAATTTTCTACCAAAGTGGCATGGATTCCTAAAGAGACTCCTATGTTTGCTAACCCGTATGGACCCAACACATTTTGGGTACCAAAAGAAAAATTATTTAAATGTTCATTGTAGGTTAGTTTTAAAGATGGATCGATCAAATCAAAATGGTTTTTAGACAGCGGGTGTTCAATACACATGACGGGTGACAAAAGTAAGTTTTCGAGCTTAATTGCCAAAGATGGAGGTCTAGTCACATTCGGAGACAATTCCAAAGGCAAAATCATTGGCATAGGTAATGTTGGTAAGGATCCGTCTCCTTGCATTGAAAACGTTCTTTTAATTGATGGTCTTAAACATAATTTAATTAGTATTAGCCAATTGTGTGATAAAGGTTATAATGTTGTATTTAAAGAAGATTACTGTCTAATAAAAAATGCTAAAGATAATAATGTTGTGTTTGTTGCTTCTAGACATGAAAATGTTTATACTCTCGATTTTGATAATTTGTCACAAAAAGATGTAAAGTGTTTAGCTGTCCTAAATGATACTTGTTGATTATGGCATAGAAGATTAGGTCATTCCAACATGGAACACCTTAATATTTTGTCCAAAAATGAGTTAGTTAGAGGGCTGCCCAAAATAAAGTTTGTTAAAGATAAATTATGTAATGCATGTCAATTTGGAAAACAAACTAAAACTTCATTTAAAAAGAAAAGAGACATTTCAACAAATAGGCCTTTAGAATTATTACACTTAAACTTATTCGGACCTAACAAAGTTGCTAGTTTAGGTGGAAAATATTATGCCTTTGTTATTGTTGATGATTATTCTCGATTTACATGGGTTTTCTTTCTTACTCATAAAAATGATACACACTCTATTTTTGCCAAATTTTGTGAGAAAATTCAAAATGAAAAAGGTTGCAATATTGTCTTCATAAGAAGTGATAGAGGAACAGAACTTGATAACAAAGATGTTGAATTATTTTGTGATGAAAATGGATTTGAACATAATTTTTCTGCACCCAGGACACCTCAACAAAATGGTGTGGTAGAAAGAAAGAATGGATCTTTACAAGAAATGGCAAGAACTATGCTAAATGAACATAACCTACCGAAATATTTTTGGGCGAAAGCTGTTAATACATCTTGTTATGTAATAAATAGAACTATTTTAGAAAAGGTTTAGATAAAACTCCTTATGAAATATTGAAAAATAAAAGACCAAATATTGGTTATTTCAAGGTTTTAGGAAGAAAATGTTTTATTTTAAATGATAAAGATAATTTGGGAAAATTTGATGCAAAATCAGATGAAGGTATTTTTCTTGGGTATGCACTTTATAGTAAAGCATATTGAGTTTTCAATAAAAGGACCCTAGTCGTTCAAGAATCAATACATGTATCTTTTGATGAATCTAACTCTTTTACTAAAAACTACAAAGATGATGATGAGGTTCTAGATCTAAATAAGTCTATTAATGAAGAAAACATTACTTCTAATATTGGTAATTCTATTAATAATGAAAGTACTCCACATAAAGATAAAAATGATAGTGATTCTAGTTTACCAAAAAAATGGAAATTCGTTGATAATCATCCTTTTGAAAATATTTTAGGAGAACCTTCAAGTGGTATTCTTACAAGATCCTCCTTAAAGAATGTTTGTAATAATTTAGCTTTTGTGTCAGAAATTGAACCAAAAGATATAAATGAAGCCGAAAAAGATGAGTTTTGGTTGTTAGCAATGCAAGAAGAATTGTTACAATTTGAGCGAAATAATTATTGGTCACTTGTTCCTACACCCAAAGATAAAACTATTATTGGAACTAAATAGGTTTTTAGAAATAAAAAGGATGATGGCGGATTGATTATAAGAAATAAAGCTAGACTAGTTGCACAAGGCTTCAACCAACAAGAAGGTATTGATTTTGACGAAACTTATGCCCCCGTAGCTAGATTAGAAGCTATTCGTATGTTACTAGCATTTGCATGTTATAAAAATTTTAAATTATTTCAAATGGATGTGAAAATCGCTTTCTTAAATGGTTTTATAAGTGAGGATATTTATGTTAAGCAACCTCCCGGTTTTGAAAATCACAAGTTTCCAAATCATGTTTATAAACTAAATAAAGCCTTATATGGATTAAAACAAGCACCGAGGGCTTGGTATGATATGTTAAGTGGATTTTTACTTGAAAATGATTTTGTGAGAGGAAAAATGGATTCCACCTTATTCATAAAAATTCATAACAATGATATGCTTCTTGTACAAGTGTATGTTGATGATATTATATTTGGATCCACAAATGAAAATTTATGTAAAGATTTTTCAGAATTTATGCAAAGAGAATTTGAAATGAGTATGATGGGTGAGTTAAAATTCTTTTTAGGCTTACAAATTAAGCAAACTAAAAATGGCGTCTTTATCAATCAATCTAAATATATTAAAGATCTTTTGGTAAAATATGGTTTAGAGCATGGTAAAGCACTTGGTACACCAATGAGCACCTCTATTAAGTTAGATGTTGATGAAAAAGAAAAATCTGTTAATACTACCTTATATCGTGGTATGATTGGTAGTCTACTATATTTAACCGCTAGTAGACCCGATATTATGGTTAGTGTATGTTTATGTGCTCGTTTTCAAGCCAATCCTAAAGAATCCCATTTGTGTGCCGTAAAACGCATATTTATATATTTAATTGGTACTAAAGACTTAGGATCATGGTATCCTAAAAGTACTTTGTTCGAACTAGTAAGTTATTCCGATGCAGATTTCACGGGTTGTAGAATTAATAGAAAAAGCACTAGTGGTACATGTCATTTCTTAGGACACTCACTAGTTTCTTGGTTTAGTAAAAAGCAAAATTTTGTTGCTCTTTCCACGGCCGAGTCAGAATATATTATCGCCGGTAGCAGTTGTGCTCAAACATTATACATGAAACAACAATTAGAAGACTTTAAAATATTCTTTCACAATACTCCAATTTTTTGTGATAATACAAGCGCTATATGTTTGACAAAAAAATCCAATTCTGCACTCTAAAACAAAGCATATTGAAATTAGACATCATTTTTTACGCGATCATGTTCAAAAAGGTGACGTGCGCATAGAATTTATTTCTACGGATCTTTAATTAGCCGATATTTTCACAAAACCATTATCTGAAGATCGTTTTACCTTTATCCGTCGTGAACTCGGTATGGCATGTATAAATGACTTAAAATTTTAATTCTTTATCGATGATTCTCTTCACAACCTTCCAAAAACATCTTATCACAAGTGGACACACTTTAATATTTTTATCACTAGCTGACATTCACCACTCCTATATAAATACATATATGAGCTTCTCCTCATCACTCACAAATCATGAATTCATTCTATGTCGTGTGGGTTGGAAAATTTCCGGGAATTTATACTACTTGGGGAGATTGTGAATCCCAAATTAAGGGAGTTAGCGGTTCTCAATATAAAAAATATCTTTCATTTGATGCCGCCATGCTTGCCATTCGCTCATCTCCGCCACATGCCCCTTGGGTGAAGCCTCCTTTATGGCCATTTGTCTTGACTCCACATATGCACTCACATGCTTCTACTCCTACTAATGAAAATGTTGCATGCTCATCCTCTCAAAACAGTGCTGAAAATCCTATCAAAGTTGTTGTTAAGAAAATTACGATTGAGGGAAACTCTAAAGATGTGTGTCATCTTGTTAATAACCTTAAGCTGTAATCTTATATGAATATGTTGTTTCTCTATTTGATGTCTTGCGAATTATTAAATGTTATTCCTATCTATCTATTCAATATATGAAAGATTATGTTGAATATGTGCTTAATGAAAATTCATGGTATTCACATATATCCCTTACAATTTTCTATCCCAGGCTTGTATTATTTTTTATAGGGGGGCTTCGCATTTTACCATTGACACTGAATTTATATGAAATATCTTTTTGATAATGTCAAAGGGGAAGAAATTGTTATGATTCACTCATTGTTAATTCATCTTATGAATATATGTGAATCATTGTTTGTCATCATCAAAAAGGGGGAGATTGTTATCGAAAATGTATTTTATCCGTAATTAATCATATTAGTTTCATTAATGTACATTTTAGTTTAACTTAATATATTGATTTTGATGATTCCAAACATATTTTTATTAGGTTATTCTACAGATATTTATTATGGTATTATCTTATTTATTCACAACTCAAAATGCCTTGACTCTACTCAAACGACATATCCGAGTAAAGGTATTCACGTGTTTTGAATATTTGCACTTGACACATTAGTCACACATGCATATTTCTTGATCTATTTTTTAATTGTGTGTCTTATTAATTATGAGCCTAAACGTTTTCTAAAAGAAAAATTATATTTTTTAAAAATAATTTTTTGAATAAAATTGGTGTAAGTGTTGATTAAAATGAAAATCTTATGTTGAAAATCGTTTTCGGAATTTATTAAGAAAATTATTTTATTTTTTTTTAAAAATAATTTTGTTTAAATTGAACTTCTTGTTAAACAATTTTTTTGTTTAGTACAATTTTTTTGGCAGTATAAGACCTTCTTGGTGTTTATGCATTTATAGTATATATATATATATATATATATATATATATATATATATATATATATATATATTCAAGCATTTTTTTTGTATGTACGTATGATAATATATATATATATATTATATATATGCATGCGTGTATGTATGATATATTCTGTATGTTAGTTTGTGTGGAGATATTCTCATGTGTAGCCTTAAGAAATCTGTTACCGATTTGACTTATGTGTGACAACCCGCCTACTAAAATAATAGATGGCTAGCCCATTACTCTAATAATCCCAGGAATCATAGATGGTCCATTCTCAGCATCATTGTCGATTAAAATAATAGTACGAGATAACCACCAAGCATTTTAGGAAACGGACTGTCAATGTAAAAGAATTTGCAAGTAAAAGAAAAACACTTAGACAATCCCATTTATAAAAACGGTGGATATCAAAAATCAAAAAATAAAGAGCGACAATATAATAAATAATCACCGAATAAGCTGTCGGTGAACAGACCAATACAAATAATTACACCGAGTATCACATTTCAATATTTACAATATAATAAATAAGTGCAACACTTGGGCAACACGCTCGATAATTTAACTGAACATAACTAGAGTACAATAGATAGAGGTGTCTAAAACAAATGACCTACAACATCCGCAATGTGCTGTAGCTCCTTGACATCCGGAATGGAAATGTAAATATGGGTGTCCATGCGGTAGAGCACCTGTACGGCAAGTAGTATATGCAGAAACAAGAAATATAAACGGGTCAGGACTCGGGTTGATATGATTACCATGTGACTAAAATGCATGACAGTTATGCATGTAATTCTCTCGCATTTAGCATAATATAAATCTCACCTCTCAATCTAGCAGCAACCTAGCGCAATATCGTGAGGTGATCTAGTTAACCCAAGTACTAAGGGCTAACTTCTCCCCAGTCTCAACACTATGCCCTATTCGTGCGTGGGGTGTCTCGTAATGCGAAATCCAAACAAGGAACCCCCCCCCGATACACTACTACTTAAGCAAGGTTGATCATTGAGATCCATTAGACCCTAAGCACATAATTAATATATATGTAAGTGTGTGCATATCATCTACAACTACTCATGGAAATAAAAGCAAATCCATTTACCATTTAAAAGCAGAATTCCTAATTCTTTCTTTAGGAATATATATATAAATGGTACAACATTTTATCAAATGTTTACCATTTCAATCTCATAACTCTTTATGTACCATTCCTATTTCTTTCTTAGGAATATACATAAATGGTACAACATTTTATCAAATGTTTACCAATTAATCTCATTTATACGATTTCTTTACCAATTTTATTTCCTTTCTTTCATCCAGGAAGAATACGTTTTTAAAGCCAGTTTTATTAACATAAAAATGATTTAACCTTTTTCGTAAAATCCCACTTCCCTTCTTCCATCTAGGAAGTGTAAATCAAAAGTCATTTTTATTAGCATAAAAATACTTTTGTACCATATATCCCATTTCCCTTCTTCCATCCAGTAAATATAATTAAAGCCAATTCATTATCATGAATTGCTTTAATAATCTAAGACCGTCCCTCCGGGTTTCCCCACTGGACGTGCCCCTAAATGGCTATCATCTTCCAGGGCCTATCTATACAAGATAACCTGGGAACCTACCAACGTCGGGAAGCGACCATATTGTCTGCGGGAAAGTCAAGACCACACCCAGAATCTCCTAACCAGCGCAGTATAATAAATGCCCATATGGCCTAGGGACTATATCCACCCTGCGTTCATTAGTCAGGGGGCTTCACCACACGTACGCAACTCCCCTTATGATAGCGATTTAGGGAGGTGTGTAACCATAAGTTAACACTTATGAAAATCCTTTCTTTTTCCTTTTGAAAACTTCCACTTTTACGTTCTCAAAATCATTTGTACTTACTCATTAATACCACATATTATCATATGTTTTTCTTATTCTTAGTGTCATATTTTTATTAATAGTTAAGACCCGAAGTACCATAATCCTCAAACTAGTCTCCAAGAGTTCATAAAATTTCATAAACCCTCAAAGTAAGCCTCCTTCAAGGAGTATCTCCCAAGAGTCTCAACTTTTGCATTTTATCTCCAATTTTTATCTTTCGGTTAATCTCCAATTCTATACTGACATTAACCTAAGCAACTAGCCCTCAGGGTAAGCCTAATCATCCCATTTTATCCTAAGACATTAGTCTACCCATAACAACTCCCTAGGACTCTTAAGTACTTCCCAAAGGAAGGTTCCTAAGCTCCTATCATAAATTAAAGAAGCTAGAAGAAACTAAAGAAAATAAAAGTGAAAAATAGGGTACCGGTCGACCGGTAAGGGGACCGCGGTTGACCGCCCTTTAAGGATTTTGCCTACCAAAGAAAGTAGTAAGCTCGTTTTGGCATGACCAGTCGACCAGTCCTGGGACCGCGGTCGACCGCGCCTATCAGATCCGCGAAAAACCCTTCTTCTCCAAGGCCAAAACCGAACCCTAACACCCATAATCCTATACTTTCTTCATTCCCCTCCACCAACAACATTACCCCAACAATTATACACCAAAAGAAACCCATATAATAACCTCAAACCACACAATCTACAAGATTTAAAGATTTAACACCAAAATCAACCAAAAACCCATTTATGGTTTAAACCTCCAAAATTAACTATACATGCAGATTTATCACATTAAATCAATATCTAGCAAGTAAGAAACTTGCCTCAAGGTTCGTAGTCTCTGATCCTCCTCCGATAGCAATGGAATCCGGCCCAAAATCTTCATTTTCTCTCTTTTTCTCCATTTCTCCCAACTCTCTCTTCTCTCTCTCTCTCTTGGCTTCTAAAATGAAAAGAAATGAGAAAATAAGAGGGGTGAGGGAACTTATACGGGTTTTAAAACATGATTCCCCACTTTAATTGCTAATACACCACTAAAATGACTCATATCTTCATAATTCAGTCATAACACCCCAAAAGTGACTGAAACTCAAAAATACAACGTGGCACTTATTTCGACTATCTCGACTGTTCCAAAAACAACCGCACCCCCTATTTTGGCATTCAGGATAACGTGAACAAATTTTATGCTCTATATTCATTTTATTTTATTAATTATACTCCAAATTTAAAATGAGTCATAATCGTCGTTTTAAATATAACGACTCAATAATACACAACATGATGCTATTTACCCTTTTCATACGGTAAATAGACGAAACATAGTAAATATTATCCCTTCATATTACGGGAAACAATATTTACTCCAACATCCCTATTTTATAAAATTAGCCCATCGGGCAAAATAATATAAAATAGTAGTTCAAAAATTTGGGTTGTTACATTATGTTGGCATGAGTGTATATATTATATTATATTATATATATATATATATATATATATATATATATATATATATATATATATATATATATATATATATATATATCTTAGCTTGTGCCTTAGCAGGTCATTGCCTAAAGCCTTCCTTTCTTTGGTTTCTCAAAAATGGCGCCACATGTCCCTATGACATGACTTTAGCTTCTAAAGCTTTTGCAAAAGACATCTATTATATAATTATCTGTTAACAAGTTGATCTCCTATGGCCGTAGGCCTCTACCGGATTTGACGCCCTTTTTATTTATCCATACCTGTGTTGTCAGATTTTATAACAGTTGGTAAGGTCACAAGTCAGTTTCATAATTATGACAGTCAGTACTACCGTTCTCTACACCCCTTATTGCTGTACGACGACGCTGTCTTCGGTAATAGTTTAATACCATAAATTGTTCTGCTGAATTTTCAAACGTCGACGTCTGATTTCCATTAGTAGTTGTACCTGCTAGTTCTTAAATCTTAAGAATATTTTGCCATCATAATTTTTTTATATACGGTCCGATTGAATCTATTCCATTTACCTCGAGCCATGCATTCTTCTGTCTTTAGCAGCTAATATATTGGGCCACGCTCCTACTTGATCTGACTGCATGTGTATTTTTTTAAAAGATTTCATTGTACCATGTTTATCATATCTGACATTTCTTTGACAGGAGCTTTGGACAGTTGAAATAACTTATACTATCAGAATTCTATTATCTGTTGGACTAATTTTTTTTACAGAAAATATATGGGTCATCTACCTACCCTCTCTCAATCACATACGTTTAAGATTACCATTTTTTTGCTACAACAGCTATATTTTTATGGAAAAGATAAATATAAAGGATTTGCATATCAGATTTGGAGAGGATTTCCAGCTACCTCATTTTAGCAAAATCTGGAGCATTTAATGCTCAAAATGCATGTCTCTAACAGCTAGTTTTTGACAGACACATTTAAAGCTTTGAAGAACTGCATTTGAAGGGTGATTTTTTTTAATGAGATTATGATCAAGACTTGAAACATTATCAAGAGCATTCAATTTAGTACTGAGCTACACATTCAAGAGAGCCATAATTTTGTTATCTGCTCAATCATTGAAGAAGATGATTTGTACCTACTTCAACATCATTTATTGAACTCTCAGAAACTCAGATTACAGATTGTATTTTTTTTAAAGAGTTTCAGTATTGACCTTGTACTACAAAAAAATTCATATTTGTTGTGAAGCTTTGTTGAAGCTTCGGTTTGTACTGGTAATTGGTTCCTACTCGTAAGTGGGCCACGGGGTTTGAAGCTCGGAGTTAGCCTGCAAATAGTTGTACGCGGTGGTTTGATCCTACCCGCAAGTGGATCAGATTTAGTGAAGCGCAAAGGAGACAGGGGCTCTAGGCTCGTGGACGTAGGCCGGGATTTGGCCGAACCACGTTAAATTTCGGTGTCATTTATTTTCCGCACTTTTATTTATTTATTTGCTCATGCTTGGTTGAGTTAATATTTTCAGCACACCATCTTGCAAATAAATTAATTCTGATATTTAACTAAATTAATTTTAAGGTTAAAATATTTTTATAACAAAATAATTATCTTCAAAATTTTACTTATTTTTAAATATGAAAATTAATTAGTTTTCCTAGTGTGTTAAAATCTGCATTTCTAGTTATTTATAATTAGTTGATTGAATTTATTTGATATTGTTAAATTTATTCTTTACAGTTTTATTAATCTGAAATTTGTCCAAGTGATTAAAATTTAATATTTTTCTAAATCTTAATTTGACTTAAAGTTTGTAAAAACTCAATTCACCCCCCCTCTTGAGTATAATCTGGGCAACAGTAATGAACATAGTAACGATCTAAGAAGATAAGATAATAAGTGTAATATATCATCCATCACGCATATTTACTATAATCGTAGCTAAATTCCAACATTTAATTTAGAAAATATTTAATGTATTCCGAAGTTCAAATAGTTTAACAAGAAAAATATATATGGGGGCGATCAACTAAAATTGGAAAGGCAAATACAAAAATTATTACGAACTCTCACCATCTACTGAAAATAACATCTTCAACAAGATCCCTATTGGTGAGAGGTTCTTTGATAGGCTCAAAACATTCGTGCATCACACCAAGAGCAACATGAAGCTTATTGTAATTATCCGTTAGTTCCTCAATGTCAGGCGCGTCATGATCACAACTGTTAGATCTCATGTACTTCAATAAAGTCCACGTCATATTATCTACCCCCACTGGAATTGGTTTTCCCAAAAGATCATGGAGACCTAAAAATATCTGCAAAGATAATATGCCCGTATTAAAAATATATACACTATTATGTATAAGAAGATATACACCAATAAATGCCAACTCCAATATTTCTATGTTTCAAGGTTTATTTACATTATGCTGTATAAAGAGGAGAAGGCTGGTCTGAACTACCTGCTCACATTTATTATTACAAAAACAATTTACATTAGGATAACTGTCCAAATTTTCTAGACCTTATCTCCTTAAGCACCCTATGTGATCTTCATGAAACTCATTGAACATTAGAAAGACATTAAAAATTTATGCTAATGCATGTGTATAATATAACTTATCTACAAACAGGTCGAAGGTTACATTGATGCTCACACTGGTAACAGTTGAGCACATTATTATCTGTAAATAGTTTAGTGTCTTTACTGAACTGGCTTTGCCCGCAGATTCCACAACAGCACGATGGGCAGAACCAATCACCATTTGGAACCTCCAATATAAGAAAAAAAAAGTTACATCAAAATTAATCATTCATATATAAATATAAAAATAAAAATTCAGCAATTAAGCATCACGTGAAATCTCAAAAGCACATACTTCCAAACCGAGGCAACTCGTATGGAAGGAGGATGGACATTGATCACATAAAACTAATTCACCCCCATCGTGACAAACAGAAAATATGTAATCATTTATGCCATGATGCCAATTACTCTCCCCCTCGTGTGGCTTTGTTCTGAACCCTCTCGCATTAATATCACTTTTCAATTGCAACGTGCACTCTAACATGGACCTGCCATCCTTAAGAAAAATATCTGCCGAGGGTCTACAAAATGTGCTGCCAGCATGAGCTTCAAAGCTACTGAGAGTAAAAACATCTTCGCAGCAACTGCACTTGATTCCATCACAGGTAACCCTCCCTTTCGCCATTGTACAACCATCCCATTTGGAACGGTAATGTACTTTTACCTTAGGTAAAACAATCTTATTGTCTATCAACTATGATAAGACGGTTCGAGGGGTCTGGTGAGAGTAAGTGGGACCCACCACGTGTCGAGCTATTCTGCTTGATCGCAACAAAGACCCCTCTCCCTTCTTTGATAATTTCAAGAGAGCGTTTTGATATTTTGTTGGAGGAAAGTGAGAACCAATATGTACTACACCATTATTTCTCTTCTTTCCTAGTTTTTAATTCCTTGAAGTTTGAGTTTATCTAGTGATATATCAGGAGACTCTACTGACCACTAGCACTCATTTTCCTCACCATAGGCATGAGCGTCCGAGTAGGATATTGCCCCATCCTTTATATATTGTTTGCAGGCTGTTAAAAGTGAAATATACTTCTTTCCACTAGGCGAACAGTAACGCAATTCCCTCCTGGTACCCTTCCTAACGTAAAAGAACGTCCACCCGACAACAGGGAGGTGCTTCTTTGCTTTCAGTACCAAATCTTTTAACTAGGGACCTCCCTTCACGTAGTCCTTTCCCTCTAATCCAAATGAGCAATTATCTAATACATCTTGAGGGAAGTATTCAGGCTCAATAAAAACAACATCATCATCACTAAACAACTTCCTCTATCTCCATGCCTTCTTGGGTACTTGTGGTTGTCCAATGAGTGGAGGTGAAATCGTACTATCAGGCAGTGCAACAGTAGATAAACTTTTCTGGTCATCTTGGGGAATCAGAGAGAGAGTCCCTGAAGCAGGTCCCACCAATTCCATATAAGCCGCCCGAAGCGTCATGTAAGACTTACTAGAATCAGGCGAGGTGTAACGGAATAGTATTGGACCATTTAATCCCGATTCCAGAAACTCAATTTTCCACCCCAAATATGAGAGATGCTTCCTACATGTCGCCGCAGTAAGGGCCCCACCCTTGGGCTTTGATCCGTTGAGGTATTCACTAATTGCCCCAACACTCCTTACCTGTGCAAATGTCAGTATAACTAAACTTAAAACTCTGAGATGAAAAAATAGCTAGAAATAAATAAGAGAGTGTTTTGATATATCCCATACACTTTTTTTACCGCACATCTCCAAAGAGAACATTGCATATGAAAAAGGAAAAGAGTTGATGAATAATGAAACATATGAAAGTGTTTACCCAGTAATATCCCTAATTCAGCATTTCACGTGCGCTATAAAATAGAAAGCATTTATTAAAACCAAAAAACTTGTACAACATGTAGAATCCTAAATTCATGTACAATAAACGGTCTCGGTTCTATTCGGTTTTTAGGCGGTCCGGGTCGGTCTCGGTTCTATTCGTTTCGTAAATGACTAATATAAAAAATATAAAATTCCATCCATCCAAGTCTCTTTATTATTTCGATATAAATTTCTGAAATAAGGTAGAAAAAAATATTATTACACAAAGAAATAAACATCACGAAACTTCTAAAACCAAATCCCAAATCCCCTATTTCAGTTGAAAAACAACCAAAGGAAATGCCTTATGTTGAAAGTCAATGCCTAAAAATTTGGTAATTTGGTTATACTCTAATGTTGGAATCAGTGTAGTGTGTTAAATGGGTTGGTATATATGATTGTAATTTACATGAATCTAGTAAATTCTACTGTTAAAAAAAGTGTACAAAAATATTATTACACAAAGAAATAAACATTGGAAAATGAGAAGTGAGAAAAGGGAACCTCGACTTACCGACCGGTGGGAAGGGTTCAACCTCGACTGTTGGTTGGTGGGTTTATGTCGGTGGGAGTTCTCTAGGACGATGTGGGTTTGGGTCTGCAGGGGTTATTTCGACCGGATTGATGTTCACGCCGGTGCTGGTTTATATCATCGGGGGTTGTTAGGGCGGACCAAAGGGAAGGAAAGAGAGAAAGTAGATGAAGAAGAAGAGATGGTGGGAGGAGGGAGGCGTGCAGCTGCTGAGAGTGAGAGAAGTGAGAAGGAAATGGGTTTTTATCTTTAGGGTTCTATTTTGTTTTTGGGCTGGGAAAGCACTAATACGTGGGTTGGGCTTGGTTCGGGTATGAAATATAAGCAACTAAGTATATTTAAAATATATAAAAAATATATACAAATATTTAATAAAAGCGGTCCGGTCCAGGCCCGCTTTTTAAGACCCAAGACCGAGACCGAACGGAATAATGCGGTCCTCCACATTTTCAGACATAATTAAAATCGATTTTAAAAAAACCCACAAAAGTATGTTCGGTTCGGTTCAATTTTTTCGGTCCATTCGGGTTCGTGCACACCCCTAGTTATTACTCTCGTGTTAAATGAAATGAATAAAAAGTAATTGTTTTCAGTGGAATTTCTAGTTAACTAGGTGTTGTGTTGTGCGTGCGTGGGGGCGGGACTATGTGGTCTTTGCCAACTGGAATAATAATCTGGTACTTCTGACACTATTTTTTAACTGAATTTACCAATCTTCCACTTCAGAATATATTTTGTTATTAAAATAAAATGATAAGCTAGTCTCGTCATCACGTGATGCACAGTTTTTTTTTCTATTTTTAAATATTAAGGACATGTTTGATACAATAGCTAGAATGAAAATATTTGTAAAGTAATAAAATAGAAATAAAAAAAAATCAAATTTGTATGCTTTAAATAATTGTACAATCTTGATAGATGAAAGAAAAATTTGAAGTAAATTTGTGCAATCAAACAAATCTGAAGTTTGGAAAATATGAAATATTTCATATTTGTCATGGAATATGTTGTTTATCAAACACACCCTACATAAATAAATTTATAATAAAGCGCATCCATTTTAACTCAACCTAATATGTGAAACTCACACAAGATTCGTCATCGCTACCATGTCTCCAGAAAATAACTGATGAATTATGGCACCCACTTAAATTACAAATTGCAGTAGTAATAATAAACAAAAAATTTAAGGAGCAAGAAAAAAACATCCCAAATAATCACTACCCATTCATTTATTAAACCCTCCGAGCTTGAACGTAAACCCTCGTCCATTCATCTTCCTATCAACCAACCATTGTTATAACAATTTCTTATACCATTAGCTTCATATGATGTGTTATAAAACCTTGAGGAAGTGATTATGGTCGTTTTCCATCATTAATGGGAGCAATGGAGCATCAGGCACGCACACAAAAAAAAATCAGTCCTTTAATCTCGAGGGATAACCTCAAAGATGGAATCTATAGGCCTACAATCATTTACTTTACTCATTTTGATCATTTAATTCATGAAATTAACACACATTTAATGTTGGAAAATGAAATCCCCATACTGAGTCGGTTCATTAATATAGGGTCAAGAATGGTGACATAACATAACACTTTATCATCGAACCTAGTGGGAATATTTTCAAATTTGAACTTGCAAGCTCGGAACTCTATATGTCTTCTCGCATTTAACTTAGTTGGGTAAAACATATTTGTAACTAATTTAGTTAGATACAAAGTTTTACAATCTTCTTGTTCTTGACTTGTCAAAGAGTTGAAGTCATACATGAAGTAAATAAGTAACGTCGACCAAGTGTAAAGAATGTATTCCTGCAGCTAACTTGGCCGGGGAAATATCTTCTTGTTCGTGACTTGTTTATACGAAGCCACACATGATTTTTTTTTTTCTTATGCAACTGTGCTGTGGGTGCATCTGGAATTTGACAAGTTCAACCTGATTAAGTATGTTCTATTGATCCACAATCAGTAGATAAGGTTAACTTGATTAGGTATGGTTGAGCTGTTGATCGGGCTATTGATCCGCAAGAGCTGAAGACCAAGAGACATTTTTATGTATGTGATTTTTGGTGATGTATATCATCGTATTCTGAAAAAAATCGAAAAATTTAAGGAACGAAAATCCAATTTCATTGATAATAAAACATAATGCAAAAGAAATACAATGAGGGAAATTTCTTGACTTATTGATAATACTTTCGGAGGTGGTCAGAAGTCTAAGGATTTCTGAATTCTTCGCCTTCCAAGGTCTCGATCCGATATGTTCCTGATCGGATGACTGCTGAAATGCGATAAGGGTCATGCCAGTTGGCCTCAAGCTTGTTATTCTTCTGGATAACCTTTTTCAGAACATAGTCGCTTTCTTTTAAATTGGCTGAATTGAACTTTTTGTGTAAAAGCGAGCTGTTTTGTGTTGATATGCAGCATTTCTCATAGTTGCATCCTTGCGAACTTCCTCCAGCATATATAGATCCAATCGTCTCATAAAATCACTTGTTGAAGAATCAAAATTCAGAACCCTGTGTGTTGGTAAGCCTATATCGGCTAGAACCATGGATTCCATCTCAAATGCAAGCATGTATGGTGTTTCCCTATTTGTTGTTCTTGGTGTTGTTCGGTAGGCCCAAAGAATAGAATGCAGTTCATTAATTCGGTTTTCTTTAGCAACATGGAGCCTTTTCTTCAATCCATTGAGCAAAGTCATGTTTGTAACTTCTATTTGACCATTTCTTTATGGATGGCCTGGTACAGAATGGGATTTCTGGATTTTGGACTGGACACAATATGCTTCAAACTCTTTATTATCAAATTAGGTTGCATGGTCTGTAATAAAGGCATAGGGCAACCCATATCTACATATGATGTTCTTTCATATGAATTGATACAATTTTTCATATGGAATCTCAATCAACAGTTTTGACTCCACCCATTTAGTGAAGTAGTCAGCAGCTGCCGACAAGGAAACTTGATGGCCCATCCTGAATAGATAACGAAGCTTGTCCATGCCACGCTGCAGTCCAATAACTATGACATTACTCCTCTGGAATTTTCTTCTGATTCATAAAGTTTTTTCTTTAAAGCATAATTTTTATACTGAACCAGGGCACCGACCGCACCTACATCCTTATTCTCCGCAAGCTGTTCCTTTAGGTCAGATATTTCACATCCTACAAGTCTTGAAGATCATCCTTCAACTTTGCAACCAATGAAGATTGATCTTTCTATGCTTCAGTTTTTGCCTTTAATACTTTGTAGACCTTTAAGAACACTCGGCGAGCTTTCTCGCTCGCATCTCGTCCGAGCGGTTTGTCAATATTTTTATAAGAGGAAGTCTCCTCAATAATAAACTACAAATAACAGAGCAAACAAGAAAAAATGGAAGATAAATCGGTAAAGAAAAATGACATTTTTCATTAACAATAAAAAAAAAAGGTAGGCAGAGCCATTACAATATAAGGAAAAGGAATAAAAAAGTACAATGCACGAGCAAGAAAGGAAAAGAAAACTCTAGAACTAAAAGCTTCACTTCTTTACCTAATCTTCTGTATCGACTTCTTTCTCCTCAAACCTCTTTACTTGTCTTGAGGCACCAAGGCCTCCATTTTCTTGGTAGGATGACTCATCATCAATAGTAGGAGGAGGAATTGGCTGGTACCTCCTGAACACCTCAAACTCAGAGGGGACTCCTTCTTCCACCAATGCCTTATCCCATCCTTTATTAAAGTTGGCCTTCCAAGCATAGGCAATCTGAACCTTGGCATCATCGTACGCCTTGGTCCTGCCTTGCTCGAAGCTTGAATTTTTAATGGAAGAGATCCCATCCACTTACTCTCTTTCTCGTAGGACTCTTGGGACATGTTCATGGCCTCCCTTGAATTTTGGAGGGCCTCTTGTCGATTTGACCATCCAACAGTTCAGTAAACTCTTCCACAAAGTGCAAAACATAAGATGAAGGAATTTAGCAAAAATAACCTAAAAGAGAAAACTGATGAGACAGAGGAAGAAAGTCCTTACCAATGTCAGATTTCAGAAGCTCGCAAGGACAACGGGTTAGGTCCCAATTCCCTCAAACACTCGTAATCACGACGAGCACTACCCCCTCATTAGATATGGGGTTAGGGCTTGTTGGTAGGCCATGAATTGGGCCAAAAATAGGTTAGGGGGAGAAGGGGTAACACCGCCCCTCTTTAAATAAGCCATCGAGGCCTTCTTTTTTTCCTCTTCCTTTTTTTTCTCCTCTTCTTCTTCTCCTCCTACTTCTTCTCCCCGACAATAAAACAAGGGTCGACGGACTTGGAGGATTCACCCTCCACCCTATTTTGGGACTTAGCCCTGATGAAAATACTGATGTTATCATCATCATTGATCAGAAGGACCTTCTTTTTAGTAGGGGCCATTGAATCCTCCTCCTCGACCTGGATTAAATCAAAGTTGAATGTTTCAAAGGAGGAAGAAGTTTCCTCGCCAGAATGAGGGTGTGTAGGTATCTCAATTACCGGTTGAGAAGTAACTCTGCTGGTGGTGTTTGTATATTCAATCAGAAAAAACATCGACCTGGGATGATCACCGTCAGGAATAATAACTCTGACCCTCCAAGCTTTCAGTAGGCCAGCAACTCTGATATCACTGAGGGAGGGTTCCATGTTTTTCTTGCGACCTATTAATAAAGAAATAGAAAAGAAAAATTAGCAACAACAGAACAAATAGTAGAGAAACAAGTAAACTAGAAGACCAGGTGTTAACCTATATGATCATCCCTCCAGTCAAGGCATAAAAACCCCGTGTAGTCTTCACCCTCAGGGAGCGGTGGATGTTGCCAGTTCCTGGAAATAAACCCCTGATCCCAATAACCTTTGTTAAAATCAAGGAGATTAAAGACCAACACCCTTTCATCCATCCTCGCTTTCAAGTAAAGAAGGACCTCAGAAGTGCGTGACCAACTATAGTAGAAATTGATCTTTAGGATGCCTAGGTTGGTCCTATAGAGCTCATTTATACGATTCACCCCATTAACTGTTCGCAAGATGTTTGGAGGAACACTGAGTAGGAACCACCCCCCAAAATTCAAAAAAATCTAAAAATAAGGAATTTGGGGTAAATGTTAACCCCCCTTGAACCACAACCAAGGTGTGGATCCAGTGCCCCCTTTGACGTCTCTCACATCTTTAGGTATGGGGGCAGAGTTTATAATCTTTCCATGAATAGTTGACGTGTCTGGAAGAAGATAACTATCATTACTGAAGAAAAATGCTAATAAGAAGAAGAAGAAGAAGAAAAGTGCAAGAGAAATTAGTGAAAATGAAGACTTATAAAGATGGAAGAATGTGCAGCTCATAAGATTTTTTATAAAGGCAGAAGATTAATGGTAAAGTGTCGATTTGGAATGTACCCACTCCTATTTGAATCCTTGTGCACAATCATACGACTCAGTTCCCAAGGCTAATATTGGCGCTTCACCTATTGCCTGGACGAGCGTACCTTTAAAACTTTGACATAATTACGAAGCTATCATACCGGTTCAAATTCACCAAGAGGTTTCAAATATAGTTGGGCCCAAAATGGTTAATAAAATCTACTGACCCAAATAGATCTTAGACCAGATATTTTAGGGGCAATTGTGGGGACCCAAATGATCAATTAGGACCAATTAGAAAACGGTCGACCATACCCATCAGGGTGTGGATATGTCTAGCCCAAATACTCAAGGGAGTTGGCAATTATTTTATCACGTGGATAAATACCAGAATTTATCTCAACTTCGATAAGTTCAAGCGATTACCAATAATCTCGGATGAGATATTCATGAATCACCCTATGAGCCAATCACAAGACATAAGAGTTCCTTAAACAATTCAACCTCTACAGTTTTAGACCAATATAAATACAGCCCAGACCCCAGGGCTAAGGGAATGTAACTTTGACAATTTGAGAGATATATAAATAAAATACAGTGACCTCTTCGTGGACGTAGGCAAGTTGCTGAACCATGTATATTTTTGTTGTGTGCGATTGATTTACTTTCTTATTTACTTGCTTTATGGGAATCATTCATTGTGATTATTTTTCACTCACATATATGTATATAAATATCACATCTTGTACACATACATACATACATACATACATATATATATATATATATATATATATAACTCGCTATATACATATAACCGCATCCCCATAGCTGAGACCTCGCGGATGCATTCCCTAGCATGTTATCAGGCTCCAGGTACATCACGTACCATTCCTGGTCCATCGAGTCAGAATCTCACCACCGAACGCAAATCGTAAACACATAACTGGAGGCGGTCATAGACATACATCCGTATCCCACTAGACTCTAAACTCACATACAGTGGTCATGAAATAATCATGTGACCTGGGGAACCGTCCCAACACCTGATGGCCCATGCTAGGGTGGGCCACCCACTACGCACAACCTCCAACGATAGCATCCATAAAGTAGGTATGTTCAAATATATCAATAATAGAGATATATCCACACACACACACACACACACACACACACACACACACACACACACACATATATATATATATATATATATATATATATATATCCTAGTGTATGCCCGTGCCTGAAGGCACGATGAAATTTTCCAAACTACGTAATCGCGAAACGGCGATAATTTTTCTAAGTATGTAATAGCGAAACGCAAAAATTTTTGAAGTGCATAATTACAAAACCACAAAAATTTCGTTCCTCGACAAAACAAAGTGTAATTTAAAAAAAATTGTCCACAATATCCTTTATTTATAGGACTATCCTGCCAAACGTTAGTGTTCACAATTGGTAATAAAATCTCATGTCATGTTTATTTTAGCAAAGTTCGTTTTTGGTTAAAAAAAACATTGGGTCGTGTTTGAGATAGGTAAACAATAATATTTCATGTCGTGTCGTGTTTAATTGCAAAACAAAAACTACGTAATTGCAAAAAAAATCGTTACTCGACAACAAAGTGATATAAAAAAAAATTGTCATTCAAAATTTTCTAAAGCATATAATACAACTTTGCTCAAGTGACTCACAATACATATTACCATATTCCTACTCGGTTGGCACTATAATAAATAAACAACCCAAATCCATGGAAACAATATTCGTTTACATTAAAATTACAAAAAAAAAGTAGTAAAAATAAATGTACAATATTTTTGTTCTAATTTTAAAAAATTTGGGCAGAGTTTCCTTTATTTATAGGACTATCCACCATGTTTAAAAAAATAAAAATACTCAACAACAGCAATACTACAATCCTCGAGGTTCATATTGGACCTCATTTCAACCACTTCATCAATTTGACAATAATCAAATATAGACCCCAAATATATGTACATTATAAACCACTATTGATAAGTTCCTCTGAATCTAGTCGACCACGTAACTTGTTGAGTTAAGAACCGTACGCATCACCGTCAAGTGCACAGAGCTTTGCACGCACCCACACCCTAAAACATGCAACATCAACATAAGATGTATGCACCACTGTCGGTACGCATCATATAAAAACCATATTCATAACTGGAAAAAATTCAAGAACCTACCTAAAAAGTAGGAGAACTTACCGATATGAACTTCAACATAAACTTCTCCAATTCTCCAATATAAGTTTCTTGGTTACCGGAATATATAAGAAAAATGATAATGTGACTCAATTTATATCCACGGTGTCATATATAAAATGCAATATTATTTGTATAATGTATATATTAAGGCGTGTATCAGCTAAGACTATTGACAACTATTGAATAAGATGAAAATTGAAGATTTAGTGAGGTGGGTTGGGTTAAAACATTACAAATGCAGTAAACAAAAACAATGAAAAAGCAGTAACCAAATTAATAGGAATAGATAGGATGTCATCCAAAACTGAAAATAAAAAATAAAAAACTTACCTTTGGAGATGGACTGGCCGGAGCAGCAAGGTGAAGAGAAGAGATGGCCAGCAGTAGGGGTTGGCGGTGAAGAGAAGAAAGGCAAGGCAGCGACGGGGGAAGTGAAGGCATAACAGGTGGGGGGGCTTTTGGTTTTAGTTATAGGTTAAAAACGATCGGGTCTTAAGCCTTTTCCCCATAATGATATTAACAACTTATGTTGTGTGAAAATCATCCCAAAATACATACTCATCTTTGTTTGCACATGGGGTTTGGAAGATGACATAACATAACATGATAACGAAACCGATGTAATTGTGATAAATAATATATATGCATATTCATATATGCAATATGCATATGCAATGCATAAATGCATGTGAATATATATGGAGCTGCATATATATGCAGTATGCATCTACATATATATGCAGCATATGCATATATATATATGCATATGCATATATATGCAACTGCGGAGGAGAAGTAGGGATATCCGAACATGAACAACAACGGAGTGAGGGAGGGGTTCTGTTAGTGATGAACAACAGTTGATGGAGATCCGAATAGCAGCGGTCCACCAGATTGAGGGGTTCTTTGTCAGGAAGCAAATGAATGGGGGGAGAGCAGGGCGGCAGCAGCAACTAAGGTTAACTTTACAGAGTCGTATTATGATCGCTGAGATGATATAAAAAAATATTATATGCTATCACATTGAAATGATGAAAAGAACGATGAATGAAATGAACTAATCACAATGACAAAATTAGAATTCTTTCCAAGAACGATGTTTTCAGATCTAGTGAAAACACCACATTTCAATAGAAATGTTTGATGAAAATAATATGCAAAGGTAGTTAATAAAAAACAAAGGGTGTGGTAATATCATTAATATGAACTTTGGTGTCTCATAATCCATTTGCATGCATCCATTGTTCCACACCATTCATCCATAGTAGTATCCACACACCTAATTAAGAATAAATAACCCAACATGAGTGAATGACTTGAATTCATGATCGAGTAATCAATAAACCGATAGTGGTGTTGTACCAAACATTTGACACACCATATACACATATAACCCAACATGGAACACATACCATAAACCACATAACCACCAATGAATCACGCACCCCACCCCATACCGATAGAACAACTATAGATTTCTTCACGTGTATATATATGAGGCTCATATACAAAAACTAAATGTGATTTTATTGTAATGGTAAAAAGTCAATTAATAGAAACTAATAGAGCAGTCAAATGTTTATCCAGAACTGGCATGTCATGGTGATGAAGACTCTAACTTGGACAGTAGAATCCGAGGGTAATTATCTGAGAACTGATGCATCTTGTATATAAAAAAGTCACCCCTGTTTCAATAGAACCAAAATGCAAACAATAGTTAATAGGATATAAAATAGTGCACATTAATTTAATGAAAGAAAATAGAGTTATTTTGAAGAACAATGCAGATAGTTGGTAGCATATTAATGCTTTAGGTTTATTACGAAGCAGTAGTAGCAGCATAAGGGTTGCAGCAGTAGCAGTATGTCGAGGTCTGCTGAATAGGGGAACAAAACATGCACTTGACCTATAAATGAACATGCATATGATCTGAAAATGAACATGTATATGACCTGCAAAAATTGAGTAACAAACAGAATATTTGTTGTCTCATACAACCCAAGCTTGGCCCCATGTTCTTCACATCAAAAATTGTTAGCGATAAAAATTGACATCTTGACGCCATGGAGAATTAAAGCCTAAGAATCATATAAGAACGTAATTTCAGTAAAAAATTAAAATGTAAAGAAAACATAAACGAAACTCAAAGCTAGACTACGGTATTAACAGTAACACCAAACTTCAAAAACTTTAACACTGAAAAGATAACATACAGAGGTTCATTTCTTTTAGTTCCAACCTCACAATTAAAGTCATGAATGCCAAGAAGCAAATGTGACAGAGGATGGCTTAATTAGAGAAAGAACAATGTGTCAATGGCACTTATGTGTTGTGGTAAACAAATGCGACACACGACTGATAAATTTTAAAAATACAACTTTGGCAACTTAGCAAGGTGTCTCTGACATATATGTGTTGTCTCACAGGCACACATGATTCTAGACTCATTCATACATATGTTTCATGTCATTTAATGAAAATCAGTATATTATATTGATACGGTATATTATAAAGAAAATCATGAACGTACCTTGGCACAATGCAATGTACTTACGAAAACTCTTAAATGTGCCAATCCTGCAAGTATTCAGTAGATTACTGATAGACAGGATTTCGTCGCGACGCGAGAGTCACCTACGCACTGGTCGTTTTATAATCGGCTCACCTGAACTATATAAAAACCTAAATTACGACTACACTCAACTGGTGAGTACAACGGTAAGTCGAGTATCGAAAATCCACAGAGACAAGTTGCTAGAATTTAAGTGATTTAATACTCCGAAATAAGAGTGTAAAAGGTGATTACAAACTAAAAGAAAAGATGCATGAAAGGTAAATGTTAATCTAGGCAAGGTATTGAAACTAGATTATGAAAGAGAGTAAAACTATAGGCTGTGTCGAATATCCCTCACCCGAGTTAATTAGTATAAAATGGTTACAATGGTCGACGAGTTATTTCAAATGCGTCTTGTTTCAACAGTTAATTAAATCAAGGGTTGTTATGCCCTAAATCATCATAAAAGCCTAATAAGATTTTGGCGTCAACAAATATCCAGAAAATTACACGTGAAAGGTCGTAAGCACGGGACATACATGATATGCCCCGTCATATCTCCTAGGCGTAATAACTAGGACAACGCACCCAAAATAGACCCGTAAACTCCATCACCAAAGCAAAGCAACGCGTCAACCCAAGTGAGTTCAATTCAAACACAACCTAATTTAAATTACCTAGAAAGCATCGTAAAAATACGGTAAATAAACGCGATAAATCTATACTATAAAGCGTGTAAATCAAAGCATGTAAACCTAAATTAGAAAGATTGTAAATTAACTAGAAAGCAAGAAATGAAGAAATACAAACTATATTAATGGAGAGGATGATGAATAGTCAACATTCAGGCCCAAAAGTGTGTCAATCCAAGAAGAAATGAAGAAGAACTAAGCAAATCACCCAAACCCTAACCTATTCTATCCTAAAATCGTGTATATAGTGCTCTATCTTATTACAACAAAATTACTTTATATAGTAAGTTAGAATGAAAGAAAAGAAGAAAGAAAACAAATGCAAAATATCTGCTGAAAAACAGGGGATCGATCGATCGACCCCTTTGGTCGATCGATCGATCAAGGCCAAATTTCGACAATTTAGAATGGTTGATCGATCGACCAGAATGATCGATCGATCGACCAGAATGATCGATCGATCGATCAAGCAGGGCAGAATGCAGCAGCAGCACACTGCATCTTTTCTTCTCCTCTTTTGATTCATTATTTTTTCCTCCGCTGAAATTGCCGTAACTTCTTCGTTATGTATCGGAATCGCGCACCGTTCGCGGCCACGTGAAGATAGCGAGGAGGGATACAACTTTCATGATATGTAGGGCCAGATGCCCAAGCTGTGAAAAGACTAAAATGTCCTTGAACGTGCGATTGTGTACAAAACTTCACAGGAATGCGTCCAAACTTCATACTTAGTACCTAAGTACCAACAAAATCCCAATTATACCTCATATAGCATGTTATCGATATAAACCGAGGTTGTCTGGTTAACTGGATTAAATATAGAGATTAAGATACCCGAGGGGGCTAAAATGCGTAGGTTCGGAGGATGAAATACGCAATATTTGCGTATCATCACACCCCCTAACTTACACATTGCTAGTCCCTAGCAATGAAATAGGATGCAACAAGAACTACAAGCAAACGAAAGGCAGGAGAAAGTACAAAAGTATGGTATACAAGTATAAGTCCACTTTTGCGGGCGATTCGATTGCATTTAGCATATACAATAAGTCGTTAAACCCCTAGGTCACCCTAGTGGACGAGTGTCGTCTCGTGAGGGTTTCATAGATGGTACCCACAAACATCACATGGTTTCCTCAAAATATGCCCAACCCAACATGCGACAAGCCCAACAATGGCGAAAAGGATTTCATACGCATTATTAGCAAAGTGAATGAATTCAAACAAAAGTCCAAATCATTAACATTATAGAATGCACCTCATAGAATTGAAACCTTAAAATGTGGGAGGGGAGCGAGCACATGCAAAGTGTGATTTGGCGAAAAACTTATATAAATCGGATACTAAATTAAACCAAGCATATATTCAATCCTCACGGGCATTACACTCATCAAGTGAATTCACTCTAAATAGGGAGGTAACACACAGAACATGCGGGCAAAAGAGTAAATGGAAATGGAAACTAGGTCGCACACATATCGCAGATGAATAACGCTATATATAAACTGAAAAACTGTGATCTCAATGAATGGATACCGCACACTAAAAGAGGTGAAATGCATTTTCACAGATTATCACAATTATTATGACTTTTAAATTACATCAACCTAAGATCACATAGGACTTTAATAGGGTTATAATGTAGGTATGGATAGGGTACGAAATGAAGAAATGTATGTACGGATTCAACTTGTTCAGAATGAAAACTCAGGATAATGGGATAATGCGGGCAATATCAAAATTGGAAAATAAGTTCGAAAAAGGCATTGAATATATCATCGGGGAGAGTAATCAAAGCTTATTGAACACAATACAACATTTATAACTTTATCTTTCTTTTCTTTTCTTTTCTTCTTTTTCTCATTTTCTCTTTTGTTTTCTTTTGCTTTTTTCTTTCTCTTTTTCTTCACTTTTTTCACATCGCTCTTTTCTTTACTTATCAAACTCTCATATGCCTAAATTGCAACCGACATCACAACAACATCATTCAATCCCAAGTAACATTCCAAACAAAGGTATGGAAAGTGTATGTATTATATAAAACTCAAATGTAGAGTTGGTTATGGGAATGGGGTATGAAATGAAAGGCTATATTTAGGCTCAAACGGGTTAACGGGGGTAAACATATAAGGGTGAGGTCAAGGCTAATATGGGTGATATAACAAAGATGGCCTATGATCATTTCCCAAAGTTTACGCAATTCTCGAGTCAAAACAATATATGAAAATCATGCTCAAGTAACACATTTCAAGTATGAACTCAATTAATGAACGGTCAAATAAAAGAATAGTCAGATTACCAACGAATTCAACGTTTTCAATGAGAAAAGAATAGTATATACACTCAAAAACGACGAAAGGTACAAAGCTTACTCGGTGTAAGTATATACAATGCAACAAAAGATTACCGAGTTATAAAAATCTTAAACCAAATCAATATAGCAATAAAAGTGCATATGCTCATGGGATTAAAGTTTAATTCATGAAGTTATTCATAATATAAATAAGTGAGACTAAAGTCTAATAACTTCTAAAATCGAGAACATGCATCATTGGGTTGTCAATTGGATCGGGCAATTATTGAAATTTATCATCAGAAATAATGGCAAAATGCCCAAAAAAGGAGAAAAATAAAGAAACTATTTTTGAAATTTTTGAATTTTTCTAAGAAAAGCATACTAAGTAACTAACATGTGAGAAAAAACATGGACTAAAAACAGAAATGGATAGAATATCTCACACCCCCTAACTTAAAACTTGACATTGTCCTCAATGTAAATTAAGACCCAAGTCAAAGAGAGGAAAATAGCGATATTCCCAAAATTGGAGTGATCCCCATAAGAACAAGTCCAAAGAATCTACAAAACAAGTTAGTACCGAGCATAGCAAAAACAAATAACAAAAAGTTAACTAATTACATTAGACTAAAATAAAAAGAAAGAAATAATAAAAAGCTAACTATATACAACCTACTATTTAGACTTCACACTAACTATACACTAGTAGTCTAAATAGCTGAGGGTCCACCATAAGAACGATTTGACTTTGGAGGATAACCGGTGTACCCTCACATACAAACATGCCCTCTAAAAAATATGAATTCCGTTTTAACAACGAAAGGCATGTGTAAGGCGGAAGAAATGAACCATCGCCAATTAAAAGTTTTGGTGGGACGATGGGGGGCTTGGATTGCATGGGTGACAAAAACAAGTGGGGACTGAGAAAAGCCGAATATCCTCCCAATGATTTTGAAGTTGGAATGGGAGGCGGCGCACACGAAGTCACGAATACGATCGTGGAAGGCGACTCGAGCAAGTACTCCTCATCGGCGATAGGGTTTAAAACATTAAAGTTTGAAACCGAATCATCGGGTACATGTTCCGGTGGGATAATAGAGAATGAAAATGGGGATGAATTAAATTCAAACTCATGATATGAATCATCATCGCATGAAGTTTGAGTTTCGAATGAAATAATATCATTTTCAATGAAATGTTCTTCTTTGGGGGGCAAAGAAGAAATCATTTCATTGCAAATAGATATTACGTCATTTTCATCCTCGCTTTCAATATCTATTACGCGATGGGCAAAGTCTAGAATGGTTTGTTCCAAAGTAGGCACAAGTGCCTCATTTGGTTCAAAACATTCTTCGACCTCGAAAGTCTCGGAAGCAAAATCGTCGTCGGATTCAAATAATAAGTCCAACTCATGTTCCCACGAATGATTTTCTTCCCGATAACGAGTTTTAATTTTCTCATTTTCATACATACGCAAGCCCTCACTGATTGTCATGGGTCGAGGTGCGGATGCATGAAAATGGGAACTTTGAAAGTTATTATAAGACATAAACGAAAACTCATTATTATAGGAATTTTGAAAACTATTTGAATTCGTTGCAAAACTCCTATTATAAGGAGGTAAAGGCCCAAAATCATTGTCATCATCATCAAAATTCCAATAACCTAAGTTTTGACTTTCATTATACTCGCCCAAAGTCGTATTTGAATTTGTTTTTCTTTGGGATGCTAAGCATTCACCGAAAGTAATAGGCCTAGAATTTTGAGAATTATAACAAGGATTACCGAAAGAATTGGAATAAGACATGCTTACCCCAAAAATGGCTCGAATGGCGGATTCCACAAAGTAAGTGCGCGCGAAAAGAATTCGAGCGTTTCTAAGTGCTCAAATGTGGAAGTCATGCAAAATATTAGCAAATAATACAAATAGAAAGAAAATACTATGAAATACTAAATCAAATAAAGTCTAAAACAAACTAGTCCCCAACAACGGTGCCATTTGATAGACAGGGTTTCGCTGCGGTGCGAGATTCACCTACGCACCGGTCGTTTTATATTCGGCTCACCTGAACTATACAAAAACCTAAATTACGACTACACTCAACTGGTGAGTACAGCGGTAAGTCGGGTATCGAAAATCCACAGAGACAAGTTGCTAGAATTTAAGTGATTTAATACTCCGAAATAAAAGTGTAAAAGGTGATTACAAACTAAAAGAAAAGATGCATGAAAGGGAAATGTTAATCTAGGCAAGGTATTGAAACTAGATTATGAAAGCGAGTAAAACTATAGGTTGCATCGAATATCCCTCACCCGAGTTAATTAGTATAAAATGGTTACATGGGTCGACGAGTTATTTCAAATGCGTTTCGTTTCGACAATTAATTAAATCAAGAGTTTTTATGCCCGAAATCATCATAAAAGCCTAATAAGATTTTGGCATCAACAAATATCCCGAAAATTACGCGCGAAAGTTCGTAAGCACGAGACATACATGATATGCCCGTCAAATATCCTAGGCGTAATAACTAGGACAACGCTCCCGAAATAGACCCATAAACTCCATCACCAAAGAAATGCAACGCATCAACACGAGTGAGTTCAATTCAAACACAACCTAATTTAAATTACCTAGAAAGCATCGTAAAAATGCGATAAATTGAAAGCGGTAAATAAACGCGGTAAATCTATACTAGAAAGCGTGTAAATCAAAGCATGTAAATAAAGCATGTAAACCTAAATTAGAAAGCTTGTAAATTAACAAGAAAGCAAGAAATGAAGAAATACAAACTATATTAATGGAGAGGATGATGAATAGTCAATATTCAAGCCCAAAAGTGTGTCAATCCAAGAAGAAATGAAGAAGAACTAAGCAAATCACCCAAACCCTAACCTATTATATCCTAAAATCGTGTATATACTGCTCTATCTTAGTACAACAAAATTGCTTTATATAGTAAGTTATAATAAAAGAAAAGAAGAAGGAAAACAAATGCAAAATATCTGCTGAAAAATAGGGGATCGATCGATCGACCCCTTTGGTCGATCGATCGATCAAGGCCAAATTTTGACAATTGAGAATGGTCGATCGATCGACCAGAATGATCGATTGATTGATCAAGAAGGGAAGAATGCAGCAGTAGCACACTGCATCTTTTCTTCTCTTTTCTTCTCCTCTTTTGATTCATTATTTTTCCCTCCGCTGAAATCGCCGTAACTTCTTAGTTATGAATCTGAATCGCGCACCGTTCGCGGCCACGCAAAGTTAGCGATGAGGGATAAAACTTACATGAGATTTCGGGCCAGATGCCTAAGCTGTGAAAAGACTAAAATGCCCTTGAACGTGCAATTGTGTACGGAACTTCACCGGAATGCGTCCGAACATCATACTTAGTACCTAAATACCTATAAAAGCCCAATTATACCTCATATAACATGTTATCAATATAAACCAAGGTTGTCTGGTTAACGGGCTTAAATATAGAGATTAAGATCCCCGAGGGGGCTAAAATGCGTAGGTTCGGAGGATGAAATACGCAATATTTGCGTATCATCAATTACCAAAGGAAAAAAAATATTGAAAAATAACAAACACTTTTGCTTTGCGCTTGAGCTCTTGGATGGAAAATTATTCTTCTTAGTAACAGGGTGATGTGTGATGTAATCCAACATGTAATGTAATGTAGTATGGAATCTCATCACATTAAAAAAAGGCAGGTCATCACATTCAAAAATTATATAGCCTATAGCTTTCGCTATTGAAGTAATGGGTGGTTTACCTGGTAATTGACATTAAAAGCTTTCCTATACATAAAAAATTCCTGAAAAATAATCTGCAGAAGCATAAAAATAGATCTTTGGGATTGATTACCATTAAGTGTGATACCTCAAAAAGATTAACGGTGAATCAAAACCTCAAACCAAAATTCTTGCATTTTGAAACAAAAAATAACACTTTAATAAGAGTAAATATGAGTTGCATTAAAATAGATCATTTAGATCAAACAGGTAGTATACAAAGTTTAAGTAAAAGAGCCAAAAAAATTTATTATAGATCATATTGATATCAAAACAGTAGTTTCTACTATCTTTACTCAAGTCCATTAAATTTTGTTCCCCGGATATTTACAAATGGATATCAAGAACAAAATTAAGAATGTCACCACAAATTAACACAAAATACTACTGGATAAATCACTTTACCAAAATATGCCATTTAATAAAATAGGGAGGAAAAAATTTCAAATAAAATGTTCACAAATAAAAGAGGTAGTTTTGATATAAATCATAATCTCACCTCAAGTTCAGACCCAAAGGTTTCTCTATAGACTAAGATCTTTTTAGGAACACAACCACGATTCACACACCTACACCGCTGAGAAAAATCAAGATAATATACGATTTCATATATAAAGCATAGTTGTAAAATCGTGAATTGTATCACGAATTAACTATAGATGAATCGGGAATCATATCATGAATTTAATTAATCATTAAATTGGGTAATAAAAAAAATAATACATTACATGAAAAAATTAGTTTATTATACTGTTACATTACATTATGCTCCTTAACACACAGCTCTTGAAGAAAAAAAACATTCAACCTCAATTTTGGGGCTACGGTTTCAACACATAGTTTCTACACAATAACAACCCCCAAACAATATGTACACTGCAAAAAACCATCACAACAAAATCAAAGAATCATATAATCAAACAAACTAAAGTAAGAGATGGACTGTTTTGCAAATTCACCTTTTGCAATTGTTTTGTTCATTTATTAAACCAATTCATTTGCAAAGTCACCTTCTGCAAATTCACCTTCTGCAAAAAAAATATATATATTGATTTCAACACAAAAAAACATTAAGCTATAGAACACACAACTCTTGAACCATTAAAGTGTGTAAAAATGTGTAAGGAGGTGGCACACATCTAGACCGTTAAAATGTGTACATAATTCAAAAACCAAGCTATTTATATATAATTCTCTCGTAGCACTAGCCCAAAATTCTCGAGTCTATCCTCAACTCCCAAATATTCAAGTAGTCATTTACTTTATATAAATTCATTATTATCATTATTCTAGACACTAAGTTGTTCTACTCCATACCGTATCCAAACTCTATCCGAAATCCCACTCCGATTTCATTAATTATATCCCGAGTGTCATTCACCCTAAAACACTCATTTCCCGTACCTGAATTTTATTCCCGACTAATGCCAAGGAAATTATAATTTCTCTCATATTTTTCTAGAAGTTCTAAGTCACATATCGAACTCCCTAAATTAGTTCTAACCCCAAATGGTCCACACAAAAAACCCAAACAATCAAAGTAGGCCATACAGTAGGTCTGAATCGGTTCGGCTTCCTGACCTGAACCGATTCGCCTGCCGAATCGATTTGTCCCTCAATGGTGAATCGATTCGATTCAGGGAAATGAATTTAGACGGGATTCATCATCTCCCTTTTAAACATAACAATACCTATCATCACTCCAACTAAATATTTACTCTTTCTATCAATCCTAAACATAATCATTCTCATTTTTATGTCCGAATTCCTCCGATAATCAATCAATTCGTGGGATCCAATAAATTTATTCAAGAATCGTTCACTTTCTTAATTAAATTCAAAGGTTTGATCAATTCTCATAAGAACCATTCAATCACATCTTTTTTCATAATTCAATCTCAGATTTATTATGGGATTATAATTAAATTATCTTTCTATAATTTCGCTCCCTAAAATCCCATTTTTGTCATGTAGATCCCACTCTATAATTCATATTTTTACACCAACTATAATATAAATTATTGATACAACACAATACACCAAAGAAAGATAAACACTTGCCTTTAATCGTAGATAATTTTAATTTTTCCTCTAAAGATCCTCTCTAGGCATTGGTTCTAAGCTCGACAACTGGTCCAATCTCTTCTCGGAATGATGTTCTTGGCTTCCTCTTGAGTTCTCCTTTCCCTTATTTCTCAAGTCTAGGTCTCCTAGGATGATGGAATGGATTCCCAATCCATCCAACTTCCCATCTTATATCCCTAATACCGAAATTAGGCTATAGATTAAGTACAAAATGACTCGAACGCCCGTATGCGGGTTCCAATTAGTCTAAAAAGTCCCCAGAACCTGATTACAACCCAGAGTACCCAATTCTGACTATTTCGACCCATTCTGGATCATCGGCGCATGCGAAATCACCATTCGAGTTACCTAGCATCATTTTCCTATCTCATTCCCAGCATGACCCCATACGCGCATCCTGAATGAGATACCGTCAGAGTCCATCGATTTTACTCACTTACGACGTAATGTAAAATAATACGTTTCCATTTACTTATCACACAAATATATATAATAATGCATAAATATTAATACAAATATTCTCCAATTAGCATTTATTCAATTCACTATATTTCTCTAATTAATTAAATTACGAGGACGTGTATAATTTAAAATATTCCCCCAAAACGTGGTGTTACAATAAGTCAAACTCATTAGATAAAACATAAGCATTTTCAGCAAAGATTTCAGATTCAAGCATGTATTGAGAAGTAAAAGCCATCAATTAATTATTATATTCATATATTTCACTATCACTATTTGAACTATCATCCCAAGTTTTAGAGATATGAGCCTTGCCATTTAGGTTTTGAAAAACATTTGTTACCATAATGACCATGCTCATTACATTTCTTACACTATATATGACTCAAATCTTTACTTTGTTCCTGTTTATCAAAAGATTTCTATTCAAAATTCATTTCATATGGTCTAATTGAGTAATTAGGCTAATTTATTCCAAAATTTAACAAGCTTCTTGAAGTGTTTTGACATAAAAGTAATTAAATTATCTAAGGACTCAAGAAAAATATGATCATCATCCATATTAATCAAATAAGACGCATAAGCAAAGCTACTATCAAAAGATCTAAAGGTTAAAGAGGACTGTGTAGTGTGTGCTTTTAATTTCCCTATTTGATTATCAATAAGTATGGTGTCTAATTCAAATGTCCTTATTTTGCTACATACAGTTCAGGAGTCATGTTGGGGTCATCCATTTCTCCAACTATAAGCTTTAAAGAGGTTTAAAATAAGAATTCAGGATATTTAAAAAAACTTTGTAAAACAAAAGCACCGAATGTTCTGATACCACTTGAAACTTGGGAGGCCTAGAACACAAAAGTGTGAAAGCCAAAATAATCTTTTAACTCTTTGATAAAAATCAGTTTGAAAACTTATGATTGAAACTAAACTTTAACGCACAGAATCAAAAACTTATATTATTCATAAGATGTCATAGGCAAGATTAAAATAATATATATATATATATATATATATATATATATATATATATATACAAAGATGGAGGTGAGGTGAAAAGGAAAACACAGTCATTTGGATTATGAGGAAAATACCAGAATAACTCGAAAAAAACTCGGGTCACTAGGACCACCCCTTCAGAAAGTCAGAACGACCCTTCTTCCAAGCATTCAGATCATTCAGGGTATCATCTAGAACCATGCCGCAAAATTATGTTGGTGTTGATGCAAAAAACTAGACTAGGCCTAATTAATTTATCACAGATAAAAATAAGTAAAACAAATAAGACACAAGAAATTTTAAAGTGGCTCAGCTCAAAGGAATAGCCTATGTCCACTGTTATGTATTGACTGTCATGAGTTGTTTTTCGATCCCTTGAAATGAAGGTGATAAAATGTATTTATAGCCCAAGAGGGGTCTTGATATTTGTCATGTGAAAGGATGGAATGCCTTCATTCATTAAGCATGCACATCAATACATAATGAGAATTAATTATATGAACGTTGTCGCTTCATAGATAATACATGCTGTAAGACCGTTGGATCCTGGTTGGCTGTACAGACTGGATTTGCGCCCTGTTGGTCGGGCTTTTCCATCATGCTGACTGGACTTGTGCCACATTGGATGGCACATGTTGGCTTATAATTGGTTCATGTAAGGCGGTGAATTTTGGTACCAACAGAAGCCCCCAATGTTTCATACTTGGAGTTTATGCGAAAATGTGGAATATTATGTTTTGGTAGTAGCTCGGTCTATTTGGTTGGCTGTAGAACTTCCAGACTTGTGAAATTTTCTCACTTAATTGACTGTTTTTTAGCGTGAATGTCAATTTTGTAAATATTTCAAATTTTAGTGAACATTGCTGAGGTATCATCGTCTTTTCATCCGTTAGCCGCCGTAAATCCAACCGTCGTTTGCTTTAATCATTACTTTGCCCAGTTTTCGATGCGTCTTATAAAAGGGTGGTAAAAACTTAGATCATTTTTGACCTCTTACTTCTGATTCTGCTGCTATGTTCTTTGCTTTGTTAGATCATTTTCTTTTTGATCTTCAGTTCTTACTGAATCCTTAACTCTTTGTAAGAATATTTATTCTCTTCTTCTTTGTTTTCTTCATCATAGTTTACTCTATCGAATCACTTGATAAGTTCAGAACCGATTTTAATATTCCATCTTGGGTTGTATTAGAACATCCCACTTTTCCTTTTGATTTTTTCTCTCTTGTTGAGGGTCATTGGTTCCCCTCTATCTTTATTGCCGAATATGGCTTCACGTTTCCTCCCAATCCTTTGTGTTTGGAGTTTTTTCAATATTTTGACATTGTACCTACAAGAGTGGCTCCTAACACATGGAGAGTTGTTAATGGAGTCGATAAGTTAAATCAAATTTATGGAACCTATCTAGGGATTTCAAAAATTATATTTTGTTATAAATGGGTAACTAGTGATACCACCTTTTATTTGAAAACTAGGGATGCTAGTAAAGCTTTGGTAGTTAATCTCCCTGATTCTAATAGGGATTATTTCGATCACACGGTCGTTGTAAAAAATTGGCAACATGCCCCTTTAGTTGGAGGTGATAAATACCAAGGACCTATATGCCCTCTCTTTGGAAACAGAATATGTTGTTTTATGCTTAAAATTTTTTGACCCGTTTATATTTGATAAAATGTCATACTAACTTTTATTTTGTAATTTTTACTGCAGCTGAGCAAAAAAGAAAGTTCCCCAAATAGAGTGAAGTAAATTTGAAAGAGTTAAAGTTCATCTGGGCTCTTCATAAAGTGGTTGCTGAAGAGCATGTTAGGTCTACCTCCTATCTGTTCTAGTATAAAAACATTGTCTTTTTTTTATTTCCAGACCTGCTGCCTCTCCTGCTCTGGTAATTGATCTTAACCAAGAGGTTGTTATTGATTCTTATACTCCCCTGTCTGAAATCATGAAGAAGAGGAAGTTTCCTGACCTTTTCAGCAGTAGTGCTTCTAGCTCCCCATCATCTGTTGAGGGAGTCAAGTGTAAAATAGGGGATGTTATGAATCCCCTAGCTCGAGTCCCTAAATATCCAGCCCCCAAAGTCCTGGTTCCTAAGGATGTAGCTCCTAAAGAGGTTGAAGTTCCTCTGAAGAGACTTAGGAGACGACTTACAAAGAAGCAAGTCGACCAAGTGGCCGATCAACTCTCTATGGATTACTTACCCTCCTATAATGTTGTTCCTCCAATATCTATTACTCCTGGTTTGGCTAGGAGATTGATCTAATCTGGTACTCTTCCAGACTACAGGGGGTGGATGCCATGCTCCCGAGAATGAGGGTCTCTGAATTGGATACTCAGAACCTTACATCAATAAGTAATTTCTATTATCTTGGTTTGGTTATCATTTACATTATTTATATGCTCACTTTAATCTTCATCTTTTTTAGCTCTTGGTACACTTTAAAAATATGCTGGGGAAGAATGATATAATTAAGGATTCTTCTTCTTCTTCAAATGAGGTGGAGGAATCCTTGTCTGGTCTGAAGAAGTCTTTGCTTGAGTCTCTGTAGTCCTTGGAGATTGAGAGGAGCACTTAGGAAGATAAACTGAAGATAGGTGAAATGATTCGTCAAATATCTGATACAAATGCCCCTGAAGTTGAGCATAAGGCTAAGGAAGCTGGGCTCCAGAAAGAGGAAGTTGTGCGCAAGAAAGACGAAGCTGAGCATAATAAAAAGGAAGTTGAGTGGAGGGTAGAGGAAGCTGAGCACAGGGCAAAGGCTGTTGAAAAGCTTATATCTATGCTAGAGCCAAGAGAAAGTCTATTGTGAAGGCTTCCTTCAGCACTGGTTGGGATAAGGGCTGGAACAAAACCATTTATGTTGCTTCTGTTCAGATTGAGTATGTGAAGCAAAAATGTTTTAGAGATAGTTGGGTTGTTGCCCTTCAAAATTTGAACACAAATGGAGACTCTGAACTTTTTAAGAGGTATATTCCTGATCCTCCTCTAGTCATAGAGGATGAGGTTGAATATGAAGCTTCTTATGAAGAGTCTTGATTTGTGGTTGAGTCTTCTGCTAAATAACTTGAAGTCCATGAGTCTTCTATTCCTTCAGTCGAGCAAATTGAGCAACTCCAGTCTGTAGCCCCTTATTTTGAGCAGAGCAAGAAAGTTGAAGATGATAGGGAGAAGGTGTAAATTTGTTCAGAATTTCCCCCTTTTTCTTTTGTTATTTCTTTTTCCTTTATTTTGACTATATTTGAACTCTTTGTTATCAATAAAAGAACCTTTTGTTGTTCCTTTTTATCTCCTGTCGATTATACATGTTCTCCATTCTTATTATTGATTGGTGATTATTTCTTCTTGCTAGTTTATTGCAAAGATGGAACAACTGTCTCCCCATGATATCGAGCTATCGAGGAAATGTAATTCTTTTTTTAATGCTATCCATATGGACTTATCCAAAGAAGAAATCACTCAGTTGCTCGGTGATAATGCCTCAGATAAGGTTAAAGAATCCTACAAGTATTTGAAGTACTACTTGATCGGGAGGTAGCAAATAATGTTGCCTATTATGAAATGATAGAAGAGCTTCAAGAATAGTATAAGGAATCCAATGCATTGACGCATCAGATCTATGAGCAGAAGTATCAAAGTTTAAGTGTAGATCGGGGTTTGATAAATTTGTATCTGTTTATAACGAAAAAGAAGATTTACTTAAGCTTAAAATTGAAGAAACTAGGACTATTGCCAAAATCCTAGAAGAGGAGAATAATAATTTGAGGGATGAAGTGAATCTTCTTAAGTCTTCCTCTCTAGTTGTTGTTACTACTGATGATGAAGGTTACTCCTTTATAGAAGCTGAGAACGCCAAATTGAGAGATGAATTAGAGGCCTTAAAAAACATTAAGTTTTCTTTTTCTTCCCGAGCTAGAAATATACATGGTCGATGAACTACAGAGGAAGTTAGGACCCAACAGGCCCTTTCTAATCAAGCTACACAACTAAAAGCAAAAGATCAACATATCGCTAAGATGTCCCAAAAGCTGCAGACCTTATCTCAAAAATTGTCCACTCAATATTCCCAATTGGAGGTTAAGGCTGGGGTACTGAAGAAGCTGCAATCACACGTTGATAAATTAACTTTTCAATTCCATAAATAGCCCAAAGAATTTTGGATGGGTGGGTATAATGAAGTTTTGGGACATTATGACGATAGACTTCAACAGGCTCAAAATGAATCCTATAAATGGGGTTGGATAAATACTTTAATTGTGCTAAAGGTATATGGTAATGACTCTCTATGGGATTAGTATGATCTGGGATTACTGCAGCTTGACAATTGTCCATTTAATTTGGATATCAACTGATAAGTCATGAATATTACATTTAGTACCCTTTATTCTTGCACATTCTAGAATTCTTGTGTCCATTAATTCCAATATTTAATCTCATATATTGAATAACCTTTGTTTTATATGTTTATATGTTTTATGAGGTATATTTGAGCTTTTGTAGGTATTATGGATGCATAGTGTGAAGTTGGATGCATTTCGAGATTGTTTCATCGCAAAAGGAACCTTCAAGGGATATTTGGTCTTTTCAAACTCGCTATTTTTTATGTAATTAAGTTACCAACATGAATATCATCAAATTATCTTCGCTTGTCCACTGAACATGCGAAATTCTGACCCCAAATGAGGTAGTTATGCTCGTTTTGGAAAGGTTTCAGTGTTTTCTTCTACTTCAAAGCATTTTGGTAATTTCATACTAGATAATTTGGAGGGTTTCAAAACATAATCATGTAGATAATTTAATTATCTTCGCGTTGGTTCAAACCACGCATCATATCGATTCGGTATGAGGAAGTTATAGTCGTTTTCATGCGACGCGTCAAAATTGGATTGGAGAGAAAAGTGGGTTGTCAACAGCCCAAGGCAAAACTCCAACATGCGGTTGATCGATCCAAACATGAGGTCGACCGATCCCATCATATTTGGACAAAAAATGACTTATTCTGGGTTTTTTGACTTGGTTTTGTTGGGGGTTTGTTTTGGGGTATTAATAGAATGTTGTAGGGTTCTATTTGGAGGAGATAATTCATTTAGGTTAGTTTTTAGGTGATATTTTTGAAAGCTCATCTCTCCTAGGGTTCCATCCCATTTTGTGTGTAAGTTTCTACTATTCATCTTCTTCCTCTTTAATAAATCTTCCATAGTTTATTTCTTGTGTTGTTAACTAGTTTATAAGCTTTGATAATTAGTTTTGCTTGTTTTAATTTACATAATTGCTTTAAATACATCTCTTTCACCATACTTTCTATATAATTTAATATAGGTTGTGTCGGATTGAACTCACCTAGGGTTGATTTGGTTTCTTTGCTTTGGTGATGGAGTTTTACGTGTTTATTTCAATTACGTTGTCCTAGTTATTACGCCTAGGAGATTTAACGGGGCATATCATGTATGCTCCGTATTTATGAGCTTTCATGCGTAATTTATGGAGTATTTGTTGACGCCCAAATCATAGTAGTCTTTTATGCGAATTTAGGGGTGTGACAAATCTTGATTTAATTAATTGACGAAACGATATGCAATCTTAAAGATTCGTGAACCCATATTACCATTTTATACTAATTAACTTGGGGTGAAAGATATCCGACCTATCCTATAATTTTTATTCCAGTTTAAATACAATCATGCTTAGTTTATCTTTTCTTTATTTTTAGTTAGAAAATTATTTCTTTCACTTTTATTTTAGAGGTATTAAATCCATTAAATTCAACCAACTCGTCTCTGTAGATTTTTGACGCCCGAACTTGGCATCTATACTCCCATTTTGAGTGTAATCATAAGTTTAGGTTTTTGTATATAGTTGGTGAGATGAATATAACAAACGACTGGCGTCGGTGACTCGACATCGCAGCAAAACCCTGTCTATCAAATGGCGCCGTTGCTGGGGACTTGATGTTTTATAATTTATTTGATTTAGTATTTCGTACTATTTTTTTTTTATTTGTATTTTTTGCCTAACATTTTTGTAGGACTTCTACATTTGAGCTCCAAGAACTGCTTGAATTTTTCGCGCGCGCATCATTTTGTGGATTTCGCCACTTTGAGCCATCTTTGGGGTAAACATGTCTTATTCCAATCCTTTCTGTAATCTTTACGATAATTCTAAAAATCCCCATAAACCTATGACTTTTAGTTAATACTTAGAGTCCCAAAAAATTACAAATTCAAAAATGACTTTGGGCGAGTATTACAAAAGTCAAGCTTTGGAGTGTGTGTATTTTGAGGATGATGATAATGATTTTGGGCATCTAATTCCTTATAATATGAATTTTGAAACAAATTGCAATAGTTTTCGAAATTATTATAATAAGGAGTTTGAGTATAGTTCTGATAATAATTTTCAAACTTCTCATTTCCAAGAATCCGCACCCCGACCTGTGACTTTCGTCGAGGGTTTATTCATGCTTGAGAATGAGAGGTATGAAGACCGTTATCAGGAACAAAATTGTTTATGGGAACATGAATTGGATTTATTATTTGAATCCGACGATGGTTTTTCTTCCGAAACTTTTGAAGTCGAGGTATGTTTTGAACCAAATGAAGATTTTTTGCCTACTTTGGAACAAACCATTCTTGACTTGGCCCATGGTTTAATAGAGAATGAAAGTGAGGATGAAATGGATGTAGTATCCATTTGCAATGAAAGTATTTCGTCTTTGGATCCCAAAGAAGAAAGTTTCATTGAAAATGACCATATCTCCTTTGAAATTCCATCTTTGAGCGATGATAACTCATATCTTGAGTTTGAGTTTATTTCCTCCCCCTTTTCATTCTTCGTTATCACACCGTCACAAGTACCTATAACAACCCGCCTAATGGGATACCAGGCGATCACTCCTATATCAAATTACGACAGGAGTCACATATGGATCATTCTTAGCATCACTGTCGAAAATACATTTAATTACTAATATCCTATTAGGCGAGCGTTAAAAACTTTTACTTAACTACTCTTTTTAACGATTAAAATAAAACATCCACAAGTTAATGCGTAAATGAAACTGAAATGAAAATGAAATAAATTAAAATAACCGAACACTCGGTTCAAATAATACAACCATATCGAATGCTATACTGAAAGAATAAATAAATTCAATTGAGCCATTGGCTCGAATGTTTATACAATACCTCCTATCTAGAGTACAAGAGAAGAAGCGTCTACCAAGAACCCTCAAGCATCCACAGCTGCTGCAGCAGACGTCTGACTCGAAGGAAGTATCATCCAGGTGTCCCTGTGTCTAGACACCTATATATATATAATATAGAATCAAAGGAAAGTAGATAAACGGGTCAGAGCCCGAATTTTGAAAATATTTTGCAAGTGCATAAATGCTTTATTTTTGGAAAAATAGTTTTATCTCATATTTAAGTTTGTTATCGCACTCCCATGAGATAACCCCTCACCTCTCCTCTAACAGTGCACTCCTAGCACATCCCTCTAAACATCCTAGTCTAGCTACCCTGCTAAACTAGTCTATCACCCAACTACTATCTACCCTAGATAGTCCAAGTGCTAAGGGCTAAACTTCCCTCCATTCTCAACACTGCACTAAGTTCGTGCGTGGGGTGTCTCGCAAAGCGAAATCCAAACAAGGAACCCCCCCGATACACTACTACTTGGCAGGGTTAAGGGTAGAGATCCACAGGCCCGTAGCACACAAAAATGCATATATATATATATATATATATGTACATTTACAATATCCGTCCGGATAATATCTCCCGGACTGAGGTTTACCAATTCAATTATATCTTTATAATACACATCCGGATCTACCTCCCAGACTGAGGATTCATATACAAAGTATTTATCAATAATTATCATTTTCATTTCAAAACCCTCCATTTCCTTTATCATATCAAGGAAATGTATTTAAAAGCCAATTCATTAGCATGAATCGCTTTACTATAACATATACTTTTAAAAAGCCAATTTTATTATCATAAAAATGCTTTTCCGTTTTAAACCATCCCATTTCCCTTTTTACACTCAGGAAATGTACCCAAAGCCATTTTCATTATCATTAAAATGCTTTGATCATATCATATGCTTCCACATCCCTTCTTCCATCCAGGAGTGTTACCGAAGCCAAACCATTAACCCATTTCCCTTTTTATACTCAGGAAATGTAAATTAAAGCCAATCCATTATCATGAATTGCTTTAATAAATCTAAGACCGCCCCTCTGGGTTTCCCCACTAGACGCGCCCCTAAATGGCTATGACCTTCCAGGGCCTATCTATACAAGACAACCTGGGAACCTACCAACGTCGGGAAGCGGCCATATTGCCTGCGGGAAAGTCAGGACCACACCCAGAATCCCCTAACCAGCGTAATAAACAAATAAACGTCCATATGGCCTAGGGACTATGTCCAACCTGCTCAATACCCAGGAAGGCTTCACCACAACGCGCGCAACTTCCCTTCTGATAGCGATTTAGGGAGGTGTGTATAATCCATATTTTATCAATTATGAAAATCATTTGTCTTTCCATTTTGAAAATATTCATTTTTATATTTTCAAAACCATTTCCATCATATCCTATATATATACTTTAATCACCTAGTATATACATATACCATATATTCCTCCTAGAATATATAACCGGCCATAATGGCCTATATCATCTAGCGATGGCCATAATCCCAAAGATTCCCTCCAGTAATCACAATCATGCATTCATATAAGCATGATACTAAACCCAAAGTATTTTCTTACTTTAATAAGTAATACATACTTAAATCCCATCTACGGATTCATTTGGATATCTCCAATCATACCATTTCTCATTTAGCGAATATATAACTATACTCCCAAATCTATTCTAATCCACTCATTGGATTCACCCGACCAAGATCAATATGATTATGTTATCTCTTCATATCATAATCCTCTTTATTACTCAAATTTAGAAAGCCCGCCTTAAACTCAAAGAGGAGAAGTAATAACAATCTCCAAAATCTTGGGCTGAAAACAGGGCACCGGTCGACCGGTCCTGGACCCCCGATCGACCGTGGGTGGCAAGTAAGCCTACGAAACAAAGCAGTAGGCCCTGTCTCCTTGACGTGGGTGGCAAATAACCCTATCCTAGCCTACATTACAACCCTATACAGGTCCTATGAGATCTTAAGGTGAATTTAATTGAAAAGTCATAATAATTGCGATAATCTGTGAAAATAAATTTCGCCTCATTTAATGAGCGGTATCTTTCATTGAGATTCCACATTTTTTCATTTTATATATAGCGTTATTCATTTGTGACATGTGCGCAGTTTCCATTTACATTTACTCTTTATGCTGGCATGTCCAGTGTATTACCTCCCATTTCATAGTGATTTCATTTGTTGAGCGTCATACCCGGTGAGGATTGACTTATTGTAATACCCCATATTTTCGAAGACTTAAATAATTATGTGTTTATTATTTTTGTGGGATTAATTAAATTAAAATGTGAGAATTAATTATTAATCCCGATTAAATTTTATTATTTATTAACGTGACGAGAAGTTAGTAATTATTAATATTACTGTGAGAATAAGTAATACGGAATGACGATTTTATATAACTTGTCGTAAGAAAGAAATACGACAGTTTGGTATATTAAGTCGGGGATGAGCGTGTGAGTCGTGTCAAGACTAATTAAGTGAAATAAAAAGGTAGATTATATTAAGTAACTCGTATGTTCATTTCAAGTGCACCATTGAGTTCAGAGGGGCCGAGATAATAATAAAACTCTACCCGAGTATTTTATTTGGACTTCGGGACATTTTTAGGCCAACCCGACACCCGGTAGGGGTAGTTTTGTAATTTGGATTTTTTGAGGAATTAAATGGACGAAAATTAGAGGAATAATATATCAACTAATTGGTGACAATTAGGGTTAGGTTAAACCAAAATCAAGAGAGAGCCACAGTGGGTGAGGGAGAGCGGATTCCAAAGGAGGAGAAGCTATGTTCACCACCTTGTACAACCACCACCACCATCGTGTAGATCGAAACGTGAGGAACGCATCCATACCAACAACATCAACGGATCAGGCCTTCGAAATCGAGGTAAGTGTTTATTGATTTCTTTCATTAGCGATAATTATGTTCATGTTAGTCTAGGTTAATAAACCTCGTGATGAAATTTAATTTGGGTGAAATTGGAGAACTATATCATTAATGAGGGCTGATTTGATAAGGATTTGAATACCATATGTAGATAGGATGATGCCTACGAAATTTAGATGACCTCTATGAACAAATCTGGGTTTAATTTGAAGTTATACATATTAATTTAAGAACTAGGGTTCTTGACAATAAAATTGGGGATTTCGAATTATATGAATAATTGGTGATGATTTGATGATTCTAGGTTGTTGGAATTCATTTACAAATGTTAGGATTCGATTTGGGAATAATTGATTGGAGTTTTGGATGATATTTTAGAGGTTTTAGGGTTGAAATATGGTGAAGAACGAAGCTGTCTATGGTTGAAGATGAAACAGTCCAGGTCGTGAGATCTCGCTTGAAGTCGTTCGAGCGAGATTGGTTATCGTACGAAGTCATTCGAATGACACGTGGAAGTCATCCGAGCGAGATCTGTTCAGGTTCGAGCGAGATTTCTAAATTTTAGGAAATTTCCTGTTTTGCCCCTATTTTAGTAAACAGTTAATTTGAGTGAGGAAAATCAGTGTCCGATGAACCCAGAATAGTGCAGAATTATTGGGAGTTGTTTAGGTGTATCGATTTAAATATTCGTGATGGTGAGATTACCTTGGAGATTACGAGAGAGAGATAATCATAATTGTAAATGCGTTGAGAGTATTAAGTGTTAAATACTAACGATATTAGTCCTGAAGAAATATAACTTATAAGAATAAAAATTAGTGGTTAATTGTGGACTCATTGTGATTTTGTATTAAGGATTTTCAGGTGACATATTATCCTTAGAAATATATTACGAGAGAGGGAATATCGTAACTTAAAATACGTTGGTAGTATTTAGTGATAAAAATACTACGTTGTAATACCCCGCATTTTTATCGATATTTATTTATGGGATTTATTAAATTAAATGTGAATTAATTGAGAATTAATCCGGATAAAATACTAACGAGATGTGAGTTGGTATTTGATTATAATGTGTATATATGTCAATTTATAAATATTGAAAATATTGAAATTGTCGCGAGACTGAAATACGGCAATTTGGGAAATTTTGTTGGGACGCGCGTGACAGTCGCGTCAGGTAGTTAATTATTTAAATTAAAAGGTGAGTTTTATTTTTATCAACCGTATGGTCATTTTGAGTGCGCCAACGCGTCCGGAAGGGTCGAAATAGTTAGAAAACACTAGCCGGGGGTTTAGTTTGGGTCCCGGGGCATTTTTAGGCCATACCGGCAACCCAAAAGGGTAGTTTGGTAATTTCGGAATTTTGGGAATTAAAACCCACGAAAATTAGAGTTAAAAATCTTACTTAGTCTTAACCCACTAAACCATTTTCCAACCCCAATCTAGGTAGTGGGCTACGGGAGAAGTTTAGAAACCTTAAACTTGCCAAAAACCAACCCCCACCTCCATTGTCATTTTGAGAAGAACTTGTAGAGAGAGAGAGAGAGAGAGAGAGGAGAATTCTTCAGAGAGAGAGAGAGAGGAATTCAACCATCTTCAACCAACAACAAATCTGAAGAACATAAGGCAAGTGGTTTAGTTTCAATTATTACAATGAATGTGTTCTTCCATGTTTAGGTAACTATCGAATTTTGTCTTGGAAGATTGATATAGACCCATGAATTTGAGGATTAAAACTATGAACTATGTTAGGAATTGCATGTAGACATATTCTGGACGAATTATGAATTCAAATTATAACCCTAGATGATCTAAAAATGTATTAAAGAAGAGATTTTAATTGTTCTTGAAAGAAGTAGAAAACTAGGGTTCTTGATGAAGTTTTGATCCAAATAAAGCCCTTAGTTGATGAATTAAGGAGTGGCTACCCGGGCTCTGACCCTTTCGGGCTCTGACCCGTTTGCTTTCAAATCTATTTTTTTGTAAAAACCTTTTAGGTGCCCAGCCACAAGGACACCATGCATAGTATTTCCATTCAGGTGACGAGCTGTAGCTGTTGTGGAAGTTACAGGGCCTTGACAGTAGACGCCTCTTTTCTAGTCTTGATTCCATATTCAGTTTCATCATTGTAGGGCATGTCGCCCATTCCTATTAGAGACATTTTATCTTTCAGTTATTCAGACTTTGGTTTGTAATTAATTCAGGATACCCTATTTTATTCATTTCAGTTGTGGGATTGTTGTGAGGAGTATTTCCTCCAGACTTATTATTATTTGTTGGTTATTCTATTTCTTCTTTATGGTGAATGGTTATGTTATTCTTTCATAATTCTTTTATTGCATGTTAATCAGATTTAATTTAAAGTCTGACACTTACTTTTTAAATACTAGGTGGTTAGTAATTTTTAAAATGTTTTCGACAGTGATGCTATTAAGTGAACCAACTTGGCATTTTGTATTAATTTAATAAAGGAGTGGCTACCCGGTATTTAATTAGTCGGGGTGCCACATACGTATGGAAAATGACACTTGGTTGTGTATACCATTTGATTGGATGGGTTGTGTGGATACCTATTACTTGCTAGTATTATGTGTATGACATACCTAGATGCTTGTTATCACAGGAGGTGGTGTAGAGATAGTATTATACCGAGGGGATTTTGACTTGTATCTCAGAACATAGGACTGTGAAGACTTAGTTGTGAGTTGGCGATACGATGCAAATATTGCGTATTTCACCCGTTAACCTACGCCTTATTAGCCCCCTTGGGTATCTTAATCCCTATGTTTATGCTCGTTAAACAGACAACCTCGAATTTCTATGTTAACATTTTTTGCAGGGGTTAATTGAGCTTTTGTAGGTGTTTCGATGCTTAGTATGAAGTTTGGATGCTTTCCGAAAAAGTTTCGTCAACTTTCGCAGCTTCGGGGGCATTTTAGTAATTTCATCATTCGGATTTGAATCCCGATCTCTTCACGGAAGTTGAATCCCTTTGATTTCTCTTCGCGTGGCCATCGACGGTACATGAATCCGAGTTGTAATGAGGGAGTTATGGCATTTTTAGGATGGTTTTATCTTGAAAATCACACTGAAGGTCACATTCAAGGCTATTTTAGTCATTTCATATTTTGGTTTTTTAGCCTAATGTTTTCTTGGATATTTTAGTCCTCTGAGTTATCTTCGCGTAGCCTCAACCGTGCCTCATTCCGAGTTATAATGAAGAAGTTACGGCATTTTCCGTAAAGTTGGACGAAGCTGAGAATTCAGCACTGTCAGGTGCGAATCGATTCGGAGGGTGCGAATCGATTCGGCTGAAAGTCCGCAAATATCTGTTTTTAAGTGGATTTTGGTGGGGTATTTTGGAGTAAAAGAATTGTATTAAGTGGGAGATCTTTTTTTAGACTTGATGTAATTCATTTTAGGTTACAGGAGGGGATTTTGGTAGTGGAGCTTCTCTCTCTAGGGTTTGCACCATTTGGGTTTGTAAGTAACACTATTCATCTTCTTCCTAATTAATATAGTTGTATTTCCTTTTCTTGTTTTGTTTTCATTGATGTAATTCCATTTCTTGCCTAGATAATTAGTTTTAGTTATTTATTTCTTTCTTTAATTAGTTAATTAGTTAATTAGTTGTTTAAAGTAGTTTAATCCATGTATTGTCCGTAGATAACGGGTTGGGATTGCGTTTCCGCCATTAATCGGCGTCGAGCTCTGAATGTTAGGTAAAAACTGCATTTAATTGAAACCGCGTGTATTAAAGTAGGATTGTTATGCGTTTAACTTTATTTGTCACGCAACTTTAGTGTTTATAGCGACAATCCGAATTTAATCCGCGTGTGACCATTTTTTATTAAATGTTTAATCTCGCAACTTTGGGTTAAATTCCTTATTGTGTGATGTTTATGCTTAATTGAAAATGCACGATTAAATATTTTCAAACCGAAATTCTAATTATTAGTTGTTTAGCCCATGGTGGGGATTCGATCCCGACTCTCGCTTTATTAATTGCAGTATAGTGTTAACTTCTTCCTTTTTCTCTTTTGTCACCATTCCCAACGATCACCTTTTCATTTATTTATTTTATACTTTTATTCCTTACCTAATTAAACAATTAACATCTAAAATTCAATCACTCCCTGTGGATTTCTTACGATACCCGACTTACCGCTGTGCTTGCTTGTCAAGTGTAGTTGTAGTTTAGGTTTTTACATCGCGGCGGCGAAGCACACAACGATTGTGTCCTCACACGAACACACTTTTACCACACGATCAAAATGGCGTCGTTGCCGGGGAGTGTGTTTTAGATTGTAATTGTTTTATTATTTAGTAGTATTTCTTTCATTCATATTTGTATTCTTTATTTTCCCGTTTCTTTCTCACTTGTGCTAGATTATTTCGAGAAATTGAAATTTTGGTGCTTGTCGCTTTTATTAAATAGATTATTTTGAAATGTCTCTCTATAACTCTTTAGATAACCTTAATTGTTATGAGAATTATTTTCCAAGTTATACTCCCAAAACAATGAGAGAATGCCTACAAATTCTTGAAGATGAGCGCATTGAGCGTGAAATTCAAGCGTATGTAAGTAATCCCTCATCGCCTTGTGAGGGTAATTTGGAATTCCGGGAATCCGTTAGCTATGAGCAACCCGCACAAGAAGATGAAATGTCTTCTTGTTCGTTTGATTATGAGTTAATGATTAAGGAAATGAATGACCAATCCGAAAGTTCTCAAGCTTGGTTTCTAGAAAACGATGCCATGCTTGATGAGATTATTTCTTCACAAAATCGGGTTGAGGTTGAAACTTGCATTTCATCTCCACCCCTTTTTGTTAAAGAAATAATTGAGAGTGAGCCAAGCTTTAGCACTTTCGATTTTCAACCTCTTATTAATGCTTTCGATTGTATTGAGGTTGATGGTCCTTATTTTCCTTTATTCCCTACTATTCCCGAATAATTAAATTTATCACGAGAATCGGTTGAAAGTCTTGAGGACTTTGACCCGATTCTTGAACGAGTTTGTTATTTTGAGATGCTTCATGTCATGGGCTTTTCACTTGCACTTGCCCCACCTCCCCTTCCAATTGAAGAATCTTGGGGATGTGATTTTGATTTTTCTGAGACTAATGTTGTCTTGTCCCCCATAGTATCCAAATCCCCCATCGTCCCTCACAAATTTTTAATTCACGATGGTTCATTTCTTACCCCTTACACATGCCTTCCGTTTTTCAAACGGAATTATTATTTTTCAGGAGGCATGTTCTCTTTGGAGGGTCCACCGCTGATCTTTCAAAATCAAATCCTTTTTTGGGTGGACCCTCAACTATTTAGACTTCTAGTGTATAGTTAGTGTGTAGTTTAAATAGTAGGTTGTAAATAGTTAGCTTTTTAATTTTCTTTCTTTGCTATTTTTCTTTCCTTTTTATTTAGTCTAGTGTAATTAGTTAACTTTTTGTTATTTGTTTGTTATATTCTCGGTACTAACTTGTTTTGTAGATTTCATTGGACTCGTGCTTATGGAGATCGCTCAAATTCTGGGTAATATCGTTCTTTTTCTCTCTTTGCGTTGTGTTCTTAATGCGCATTGAGGACAATGCAACATTTAAGTTAGGGGGTGTAGGATGTTCTATCCATTTCATGTGTATTCCATTGATTTTCTTACTTGTTAGTTACTTAGTATGCCTTTTTGTGAAAAATTGAAAATTTTCAAACATATTTCTTTCATTTTTTCTCCATTGTTGGGCATTTTGCCTTGTTTCCGATGATAAATTTCAATAATTGCCCGATCCAATAGACAACTCAATGATGCATGTTCTCGATTTTAAAAGTTATTAGACTTTAGTCCTTAAATCATTGATATTATGAATAACTTCATGAGTTAAACATTATCCCATGAGCATATGCACTTTCCTTGTCATATTGATTTGGTTTAAGATTTTTATAACTCGGGAATATTTTGTTTCATTGTATATACTTACACCAAGTAAGCTTTGTACCTTTCGTCATTTGTGAGTATTATACACTATTCTTTTCTCATTGAAAACATTGAATTCGTTGGTAATATCACTATTCTTTCAATTGATAGTTCATTAATTGAGTTCATACTTGAAATGTGTTACTTGAGCATGATTTTCATATATTGTTTTGACTCGAAAATTGCGTAAACTTTATGAAATGATCATAGGCCATCTTTGTTATATCACCCATACTAGCCTTGACCTCACCTTATATGTTACCCTCGTCAACCCCTTTGAGCCTAAATATAGCCTTTCATTCCATAACCCCAACCCCATAACCGACTCTAAATTTGAGTTTTAAACCATACATATTACCTTCCATACCTTTGTTTGGAATGATACTTGGGATTGAATGATGTTACGGTAGTGTTATTGCAATTTGAGCATGAAAAGAGTGATGAAAGAAAAAGAAAGAAGTGAAAAAAAGTGAAGGAAAAGAGAAAGCAAAAAGAAAAAGAAAGAAAAAGAAAAAAATGAAGAAAAGAAAGAAAAGAGAAAGTTGTATATTGTGTATAGTTCAATAAGCTTTGATTACTCTCCAATTGTTATATCTAATGCTTGTTTGGAACTTGTTTTCCAACTTTTGATATTGTCCGCAGTTTCCCATTATCCCGAGTTTTTGTCCCGAACACTTTGAATCCGTACATACATTCCATCATTTTGTACCCTAGCCTAACCTACATTACAACCCTATTATAAGTCCTATGTGATCTTAGGGTGAATTTAATTTAAAAGTCATAATAGTTTTGATAATCTGTGAAAATGCATTTCGCCTCATTTAGTGTGCGGTATCCTTTCATTGAGATTCAAGTTTTTAATTTCCTATATAGCGTTCTTCATCTGTGACATGTGCGCGACCTAGTTTCCAATTACATTTACTCTTTATGCCCGCATGTCCCGTGTATTAGCTCCATTTTCATAGTGAATTCATTTGTTGAGCGTAATGCCCATGAGGATCGAATGTATGCATCACTTTATGTTTATCCGGTTTATTTAAGTTTTTATCAAATCATGTTGTGCATTTTCTCTCCCCCCTCCCACTTTTAAAGTTTCAATTCTATGAGATGCATTCAACCTGTTAATAACAACAGACTTTAGCTTGAATTCATTCAATATGCTAATAAATTGTTTGAAATCTTTTTCGTTGTTGTTGAGTTTGTCGCATATTGGGTTGGGAATATTTTGAGGAAACCATGTGATGTTTTTGGGTTTCATCCCTGAAAACCCTCACGAGATAACACTCGTCCACTAGGGTAACCTAGGGATTTAACGACTTATTGCATATGCTAAATGCAATCGTTTGCCCGTGAAAGTGGCCTTTTCTTTTTATTACTTTTTCATCCCATTTTGTACTTGTGTCCTTCTTTTGGTTTGCTTGTAGTTCTTGTTGTTTCCTATTTCATTACTAGGGACTAGCAATGTGTAAGTTAGGGGGTGTGATTCGACGCAAATATTGCGTATTTCACCCGTTAACCTACGCCTTATTAGCCTCCTTGCGTATCTTAATCCCTATGTTTATGGTCGTTAACTAGACAACCTCAGATTTATATGTTAACATTTTTTGCAGGGGTTAATTGAGCTTTTATAGGTGTTTCGATGCTTAGTATGAAGTTTGGACGCTTTCCGAAAAAGTTTCGTCGACTTTTGCAGCTTCGGGGGCATTTTAGTAATTTCATCATTTGGATTTGAATCCCGAGCTCTTCACGGAAGTTGAATCCCTTTGATTTCTCTTCGCGTGGCCACCAACGGTGCATGACTCCGAGTTGTAATGAGGGAGTTATGGCATTTTTAGGATGGTTTTATTTTCAGAATCACACTCAAGGTCACATTCAAGGGCATTTTAGTCATTTCATATTTTGGTTTTTTATCCTAATGCCTTCTTGGATATTTTAGTCCTCTGAGTTATCTTCACGTAGCCTCCAACTATCCTCATTCTGAGTTATAACGAAGAAGTTACGGCATTTTCCGTAAAGTTGGACAAAGCTAAGAATTCAGCACTGTCAGGTGCGAATCGATTCGGCTGAAAGTCCACAAATCTCTATTTTTAAGTGGATTTTGGTGGGGTATTTTGGGGTAAAAGAATTGTATTAAGTGGGAGATCTTTTTTTAGACTTGATATAATTCACTTTAGGTTAGAGGAGGGGATTTTGGTGTTGGAGCTTCTCTCTTTAGAGTTTGCACCATTTGGGTTTGTAAGTAACACTATTCATCTTCTTCCCCGTTAATATAGTTGTATTTCCTTTTCTTGTTTTGTTTTCATTGATGTAATTCGATTTCTTGCCTAGATAATTAGTTTTAGTTATTTATTTATTTCTTTAATTAGTTAATTAGTTGTTTAAAGTAGTTTAATCCATGTATTGTCCGTAGATAACGGGTTGGGATTGCGTTTCCGCCATTAATGGGCGTCGAGCTCTGAAAGTTAGGTTTTGGGTAAAATTGCATTTAATTAAAACCGCATGTATTAAAGTTGGATTTTTATGCATTTAACTTTATTTTTCACGTAACTTTAGTGTTTATAGCGACAATCCGAATTTAATCCGCGTGTGACCATTTTCTATTAAATGTTTAATCTCACAACTTTGGGTTAAATTCCTTATTGTGTGATGTTTATGCTTAATTGAAAATGCTCGATTAAATATTTTCAAACCGAAATTATAATTATTAGTTTTTTAGCCCATGGTGGGGATGTGTTCCCGACTCTCGTTTTATTAATTGCAGTATAGCGTTAACTTCTTCCTTTTTCTCTTTTGTCACCATTCCCAACCATCACCTTTTCATTTATTTATTTTATACTTTTATTCCTTAAGTAATTAAACAATTAACATCTAAAATTCAATCACTCCCTGTGGATTTCTTACGATACCCGACTTACCGTTGTGTTTTCTTGTCAACTGTAGTTCTAGTTTAGGTTTTTGCATCGCGACGGCGAAGCACACAACGATTGTGTCCTCACACGAACACACTTTTACCGCTCGATCAGTTGGTAAGTCGCTGACTATGGGAGCGTAGGTATGTGTGTGACCCATAGGTATGTGAACTATGTTCACCTCCATTATGTGTGTTTTGTATATATGGTTCGTGGGAGACTTCCGAACCGATAGTCCTTATTTGAGTATGAGAGGTACCGGGACATAATAGCAGAGTATGCAATGCACTACAGTTATAGCCTGAGGGTGATGTCTTTGTATATATATAAATAGTGGTAGTTATTTATATATATTTGTGTTATACTTACAATGTGATAATTATAGGCTATTAAGATTGGGTTAATGCATATATATAATAGTGAAAGATGTATATATATATATATTCTTTTGGTATATCTTGTGACAACCCGCCTACTAAAATAATAGGTGGCCAGCCCAATACTCTAATAATCACAGGAATCATATATGGTCCATTCTCAGCATTACTGTCGATTAAAATAATAGTACGAGATAACCACCAATCATTCTAGGAAACGGACTGTTGATGTAAAAGAATTTGCAAGTAAAAGAAAAACACTTAGACAATCCCATTTATAAAAACGGTGGATATCAAAAATCAAAGAATAAAGAGCGACAATATACTAAATAATCACCGAATAAGCTTTTGGTGAATAGACCAATACAAATAATTACACCGAGTATCACATTTTAATATTTACAATATAATAACTAAGTGCAACACTTGGGCAACATGCCCGAATAATTTAACTGAACATAACTAGAGTACAATAGATATAGGCGTCTAAAACAAATAACCTACAACATCCGCAATGTGTTGTAGCTCCTTGACATCCGGAATGGAAATGTAAATACGGGTGTCCATGCGGTAGAGCACCTGTACGGCAAGTAGTATATGCAGAAACAAGAAATATAAACGGGTCAGGACTCGGGTTGATATGATTACCATGTGACTAAAATTCATGACAGTTATGCACGTAATTCTCTCGCATTTAGCATAATATAAATCTCACCTCTCAATCTAGCAGCAACCTAGCGCAATATCGTGAGGTGATCTAGTTAACCCAAGTACTAAGGGCTAACTTCTCCCCAGTCTAAACAATATGCCCTATTCGTGCGTGGGGTGTCTCGCAAAGTGAAATCCAAACAAGGAACCCCCTCGAAACACTACTACTTAGGCAAGGTTAATCGTTGAGATCCATTAGACCCTCAGCACGAAATCAATATATATGTATGTGTGTGCATAAGATCCACAGCTACTCAAGAAAACTTAAATTGTTCCATTCACCATCTAAAAGAAGAATTCCTAATTCTTTCTTTAGGAATATATATATATATGGTACAACATTTTATCAAATGTTTACCATTTCAATCTCATAACTCTTTATGTACCATTCCTATTTCTTTCTTAGGAATATACATAAATGGTACAACATTTTATCAAATGTTTACCAATTAATCTCATTTATACAATTTCTTTACCAATTTTTTTTCCTTTCTTCCATCCAGGAAGAATACATTTTTAAAGCAAGTTTTATTAACATAAAAATGCTTTAACCTTTTTTGTAAAATCCCACTTACCTTATTCCATCCACGAAGTGTAAATCAAAAGTCATTTTTATTAGCATAAAAATACTTTTGTACCATATATCCCATTTCCCTTCTTCCATCCAGGAAATGTAATTAAAGCCAATTCATTATCATGAATTGATTTAATAATCTAAGACCGTCCCTCCGGGTTTCCCCACTGGACGCGCCCCTAAATGGCTATCATCTTCCGGGGCCTATCTATACAAGATAACCTGGGAACCTACCAACATCGGGAAGCGGCCATATTGCCTACGGGAAAGTCAAGACCAAACCCAGAATCTCCTAACCAGCGCAGTATAATAAATGCCCATATGGCCTAGGGACTATATCCACCCTGCGTTCATTAGTCAGGGGGCTTCACCACACGTACGCAACTTCCCTTATGATAGAGATTTAGGGAGGTGTGTAACCATAAGTTAACACTTATGAAAATCCTTACTTTTTCCTTTTGAAAACTTCCACTTTTACATTCTCAAAATCATTTGTACATACTCATTAATACCACATATTATCATATGTTTTTCTTATTCTTAGTGTCATATTTTTATTAATAGTTAAGACCCGAAGTACCATAATCCTCAAACTAGTCTCCAAAAGTTCATTACATTTCATAAACCCTCAAAGTAAGCCTCCTTCAAGGAGTATCTCCCAAGAGTCTCAACTTTCGCATTTTATCTCCAATTTTTATCTTTCAGTTAATCTCCAATTCTATATGGACATTAACCTAAACAACTAGCCCTCGGGGTAAGCCCAATCATCCCATTTTATCCTAGGACATTAGTCTACCCATAACAACCCTCTAGGACTCTTAAGTACTTCCCAAAGGAAGGTTCCTAAGCTCATATCATAAATTAAAGAAGCTAGAAGAAACTAAAGAAAATAAAAGTGAAAAACAGGGGACTGGTCGACCGGTAAGGGGACCGCGGTCGACCGCCCTTTAAGGATTTTGCCTACCAAAGAAAGCAGTAAGCTCGTTTTGGCATGACCGGTCGACCGATCCTGGGACCGCGGTCGACCGCGCCTATCATATCCATGAAAAACCCTTCTTCTTCAAAGCCAAAACTGAACCCTAAAACCCATAATCCTATACTTTCTTCATTCCCCTCCACCAACAACATTACCCCAACAATTATACACCAAAAGAAACCCATATAATAACCTCAAACCACACAATCTACAAGATTTAAGGATTTAACACCAAAATCAACCAAAAACCCATTTATGGTTTAAACCTCCAAAATTAACTATACATGCAAATTTATCACATTAAATCAATATCTAGCAAGTAAGAAACTTACCTCGAGGTTCGTAGTCTCTGATCCTCTTCCGGTAGAGATGAATTCAGGCTCAAATCTTCCATTTTCTCCCCTTTTTCTCCATTTCTCCCAACTCTCTCTCTTCTCTCTCTCGGCTTCTAACATGAAAAGAAATGAGAAAATAAGAGGGGTGAGGGAACTTATACGGGTTTTAAAACATAATTCCCCACTTTAATTGCTAATACACCACTAAAATGACTCGTATCTGCATAATTGAGTCATAACACCCCAAAAGTGCCTGAAACTCAAAAATACAACGTGGCACTTATTTCTACTATCTTGACTATTCCAAAAACAACCGCACCCCCTATTTTGGCATTTGGGATAAAGTGAACAAAATTTATGTTCTATATTCATTTTATTTTATTAATTATACTCCAAATTTAATATGAGTCATAACCTTCGTTTTAAATATAACGACTCAATAATACACAACATGATGCTATTTACCTTTTCATACGGTAAATAGACGAAACATAGTAAATATTATCCCTTAATATTACGGGGAACAATATTTACTCCAACATCCCCTATTTTATAAAATTAGCCCATCGAGCAAAATAATATAAAATAGTCATTCAAAAATTTGGGTTGTTACATACTCCCCCCCTTAGAGAGGAATTTCTCCCTCAAAATTCAGGCATACAGTATAACCTTAATCATATAAAAGGTATACTACTAAACTATCGTTCTATCATTCCTAGCAAACCCCTTGGTAGCGCGACGTCCCCTATTTGGATTTGGACTAAGGTCATCACTATTTGATCTCAGTATACATTCTCCGTGCTCTAACATAGCACCAAACCGTTCCTCATGAACTAACGATCCTACCTTTCTGCTACGGATGGAGATACCTACACATTTCGGCATACCTGACCTTTCTTCCTGAATCACGTTATACCCTTGCTAGGGAATAACTACACTAGGCCACACTCTCGTTACCCTCCTCCCAAGAATTGATCCGAACCATCGTACGGAAATTTGGTTCCGAAAAGCTACTACTTCACTTCTTCCTCATCCCACCACTAGTCTCTTCCCACTAGTAGGTGAGTTGGTTAATCACGAACATGAACGCCCTTGCTAAAGCGTCCCTTCGGTGAAACTCATTTTTTTTGGTGCATTAACTACTCCCATTCGCATTTCTATAGGAAAAAGGGAATATCCAATTGATAGTCCTTTACGAATACCAACTTCTTGTCCGTAAAAGACCTAATTCCTACCCAGGAATTAGTGCCTCTACTCAGGAAAAAACTACCGCTACGAGATCTAAAGCGAGGGATAAAACCTCTCACGGAGTTTGAGTCTGTGAGACGCATAAATAAAAGGGTTCATGCTCCGGTATTACTACTTCTCGTTCCTGGCAAAGACTCGATTGTCAAATCCATTTTCGATCATAAAAACACGAGTGCAGGAGTAAAAGTCAACACATACTTCAACTCCTTGAAAGATAGGTTACCAACGTAACGCTTTATCTAGAAAAGGCCCCACCTTCTAAGGCCTATCGTTACGAATCACTTAAGATCCTAAACTCCTTCGTCCTAGGGACTGAATCCCCCTTATAGTTAACCCACAAACCTATTGTGGTCAACTCCCTACCACCTTCCTAAAACAATATTACATGCCTTAAGGACATTGCGTCCTAAAATCCTAAAGTCAATCTATCTATCTAGATCTAGGCGTATAACTGTTATCCTAATTATATCCCTAGTGTCCAAGACTTTTCCCAACTCTCGACATTCGCTCAGTTTCGTGCGTGGGACGTCTCGCCGAGGCGAAATCCAGAGAAGGAACCCTCCCGTTACACTACTACCTTGCGTCGTCGATCGTCGAGAAGTAATGGTCTAAGACACATGATCGGGATCGCTAGAATCCTAACTCGTCACTCTACAAATGCTTCTCTACTCCTAAGTCCTACCATCGCAAAAACTTATAATTTTGCCAACCTGACATTTACTTTCTGCAAAATGCCACTAACACTTAATCCCAATATACATATATACATCTTTTATAGATGGCCTTCTCATTAAGGCATAACCATAGGTCTCAATTCAACTTTCATATCATAGTCTTCCCCACATCGATCAGAGGAAAACTATCACAGTGCTCATATCATGCACTATAACTTAGCCTTCTAACCACTCATTTACGTGATTTTTGGCTAAACCATTCCAACTCAATCTTAACCAACAGAAAAGTAAAGAAAGAAAAGAAGAGAAAAGAAAAAGCGCGTCTCTCCACTCCCAACGTCGTTAAGGTTCATGCGTGGAGCGTCTCGCCAAGGCGAAATCCAAACAAGGAACCCCTCCACACAATCCCCTTAACTAGTTGGTTGTGGAGATCAGGCAACATCATACACAATCAGGGCAAACAAAGTAAGCAAGCAATCAAAAACAGATAAATAAAGACAAATAAAATAAAAATGAAAATGAAAACTAACTACACCCCGTAAACCACCTCTATAAAATCTCAACATGTATCCAAGAGAGATATTATAGAACAACTAGTCCTTCTCTAGAAATAGGAATAGGATAGCCTCGCGATTTATTCGCTCGCTATCGCACCCACAAAACCAAGCATATCTCTACTCGTATCACATATGATACAAGTAGCACATACTACCCATATCATCACTCGCCCCATAACGAGTGAAAGAAAACACAAAACTTCCTTATGCTGAAAGTTATATAAATACATTCACTATATTTACATCCATAATACTACAAGCTCGATACACAAACCCGAATCTAGGGTTAATATATACTACTCCATCTTATCATAAGGAAATGCTCCACCCTCAACTACGGTGAAAATTTTCCGCCAACATACTTGCCAATCTCTTGGCCACTACTAATGGTTCCTAGACACATTATGCTAGTCTCATCCGAACTAAACTACTTCCATTTCTAGCTATCCTAGAGATCACTTGCGTAGTTCCCCTTAACTCCTTTAGCAAAGAGAACATACTACCAGCCTCCCCGGCCTTAGTTCAGTGAGTCTCCCCCAGGTGGAGGTCCACCGATGGGGTCCCATGAACACTACTTCTCCAAGAGTGTTAGAAACACTTACTTGTGAGCCCATCGTTTCCATTGAAAGGCTCTCTTTGTATTAACCTTATTTTGGTGCACAGTTTCCTTAACTGTAGCACCCTCTATTCACTGCCGGCCTCTAACCGAACCTTGTGTGAATACCTGAGAATCTACTTTCTCATCATTCCTGACATGCTAGAGAAACTTACTATTGAAAATATCTAACGCGTTTCTCTATGGGCAAAACCTCCTGTTCCACCAAAATATGGCGACTACCTTTCTCGCCACATCAATCTCACTCATACCGATGAAAGACTTTCCATCAATCTTCACACCTGGGCACCTCTATACCTCACTCTATCCAACCGTAATTCAACATGTGGTCCTCGTCAAGGACTTATCGTCTTCAAATTGATGTCGCCTGGAGTCCCAAGCTTAGCACTACTCTCTACCTGCAGCGGTACCTGAAAAACTACATCCACTGTACTTAGTAGTCACGGTAGCAATATAAGATAATGCTACAAAGGGAGTGACCTCTAAAGAGTCCCTAATCCCCGATTACAGTTCACAACGCTTAATAATCCCGTCTCATAACGCTTTTACAACGGCCTTCCATGACGCCCATCATCTGATGACCTATGAATCTCACACGAATGCGCAAGAGATCTGCGGGGTTCTCATAACCTAGCAGAAGAATGAAATCTCACAAGAGAAATGCCAAAACAAGAGAAGAAAATCCATATTTTTCATATATATTTTTGCTTCATTTGGTTATATTTTGCAGATGGAAAAGAAAAACAAACAAAAAATACAAACGGGACTTCGCCCGAACCCTTAACTTTCCCTCTCAAGCCCTCAACCATCGCAGAGGACATTCTTTCCCCGATGACGAGCGATGGATCCTCCACTCTCCGAATCCGAACCCTCATCTGAGGTGGCAGGCGGAACAAAGCAGGAAGGAGCCGACTTCTGGATATAATCCGACATGGAGGCCATCAAGTGCTTGATATCCCTTAGCGAGTTAGTCGGCACCTGAACAAATTGCAAGCAAAAATAGCAACAACAAAATACAAATCAGTCACTAAAGAAGCAAAGAAAAATCAATAGAAAAAGAATAAAATAATCCTCTTCCTAGGAGGAGCCATGGAATCCTCTTCGTCTGGATGGATAGAGTTGACATTCAGGGACTCGAATGAGGAGGATACTTCTTCATTAGGAAAGGGAATCTTAGGAATATCATCTACCAGGCAATCATTAAAGCTTCCGTTAGTGTTGGTATATTCTAAGAGGAGTGAGGCTAATCATGGATGTTCACCGTCAGGAAGGTATTCTCTCAACCTCCAAGACCCTAACAAATTAGCATAGTTGATGTCATTAACAGAAGGTTCCTTGATCTTCTTACGAGCTGCTCAAAGGCACAAACAAAAGGCATTATCAGAAAATTAATAAAGCAAAATGATAAACAAAAAACAAGTAAAAGAGAAGCGAGCATTAAGCTATTTCACCCCCAGTCTGGGCATCGAAACCTAGTGTATTCTTCGCTCTCAGGGAGTGATGGGTGATGCCATTTTCTGATAATAAACCTTTGATCCCAATACGCCTTATTAGAATCAATAAGGTTCATGACCAATACCCTTCTGGCCTTTCTTGCCTTCAAGTAAAGAAGGCCATTTGTGATATGAGATTGGGTGTAGCAATACCTGATCTCTGGGATACCAAGGTTAGTCCTATAGAGATTATTTATCATGTTCACCCCATTGACGATATGCAAAGTATTGGGGGCACACTGAGTTGGGACCACCCTGAAGAACTCAAAAAATTATAAGGAAATAGGGTTTGGGGTAAAGGTCAACCCCCCCGAATAATGACAAGGGCGTGAATCTAGTTGCCCCGGGGGTACAGTCGATTGTAACCCAAGAAGGAATAAAATAAGTGTTCCTAAATTCATCGACACTTTTTCCATGAAGAGTGTTCAACATTTTTATAATAATTAACTACTACAACTTAAAAAAATAAATAAAGAAAATAAAGAAGCTACGAAGACAATAGACGATGAAGAAGGGGATAAAAACTTACAAAACGGATGAATGCATATGAGAGTTATGGAGTCTTTTGTTAGTAGAAGATTAGGAGTAGAGATGATGATTTGGTGTCAAGTGTAGAAGCAAAACAAAGTTAGAAAGAGCTTGTACAATCATAAGGTACATGAATCAAAGCAGTTTTTGACGCTTCACTTTTTTACCGGACGAGCGTACCCTTACAACTACAACATATTTACAAGTTTGGCCTGTCTGTTCAAATTCATTGAAAATGGATCAAAACGAGTGGGCCATTCACAAGAATAAAAGCCTCTAGCCCAACATTTTTTACCAGCAATTTTAGGGGAAATTATGAGGACCAAACCGTAATTGGGCCTAACCCAGGCCTGTTCGACCAAGCCTAGTAGTGCTTAAGGCACGTCTAGCCCAATTTGCTAATAACAAGGATTAATGCATGCATTTATCATGCAGATAAATACAAAAGTAGTTAGTATTTAAATTAGGTCACATCGGTTACCCAAAATCTCAAATGAGATATTTAGGGAATCACCACATTAGCCAATCTAAAAACCAAGAGAGTTCCTTGACCAATTCGAACACTATAGTTTTATACAACTATAAATACAGCCCACACCCTAGGGGCAAGGGGGAAGTGATTTTCATACTTTGAGAGAAACTAATACAAATACAGTGACCTCTCCGTGGACGTAAGCAATTTTTCAAATCACGTATATATGTGTGTTGTGTGTGACATTTACATGATTTTCCTTTAATTGCTTTATAGATTCCATTAATTGTGAATATCTGCACTCACAATCATATTAAACTAATATTTTCATGTTAACTTTACTATTTGTTTATTCCTTATTCGTTTTAATTGTTATTAGGAATTCGGTATTCATTTAAAATGACATGAAATGTACTTTGAAACCTTCTAATTATTGTATTGGCAAATCAAGTTGTAAGGATTAAAAGTCATAATTTTTTATGGGTTATGCTTGCACTAAGATGTTTTGATAATCCATGCTTAAATACATTTGCGAAACTTAAAACTTGTTATTTTCTAAGTGAATATATATACTTTAACCGTCCATTGGAGATAAAAATATTTTGAACTTAACAGTTATATTTTAACCGTCCATTGGAGATAAAAATATTTTGAACTTAACAGTTATATTTTTTGAATTAAACATGATGAGAGTCGATTTAATTTGAGTTATAAAAAGGGAATGACAACACTAAATTAATGTGAAATATTAGTTACGTGATAAATGGATCTCGAATCCTAATTTTTTCCATATTGTTTACAATTCTCGTGTGTTGCTCTCATATTAACGTATTTTCTTTGATTTAGTTCTAGTTCATAATTATCGTCTTTATTCTCTACTCCATTTAGTATTTTTGGAGAGTTGCAATAATTTTAAACGTTAAATTTGATAAATCCTTATGGGTTCGACCCGTATTGGTCGAAACTATTCTGTAATACCTTGTGCACTTGTGGTAATTAAAATAATTTGACAAAATGGATTAAATGAAGATATTCTACATAAGAATAACAATATTATTATTAAAATTGATGAAAACTTTGGTATATTGGCGAGCTTAGTAGCCAAAACTTTATTATTTCTCTCTTGGGTTACGAAGATTTTATACATATAGTGAAATTCAAATATCCGTCACTCCTAAATTAATACTCTTGCTTTTATTTCCTGTTCATCTTAATTAATAGTTGTGTTTTAAAAAATAATGTATAAATTTAGTTGCGATTACCAATCATAGTAATTAGTATCCACAAGAGAAAAATGATCCAATTGAATAAGTTGCATTCAAATGTATTCTCTATACCCAATGGGCCCCATATGCCTCTATGTATGACAACAATCCTACTATATCGTTAAAACATGTTTAACAATTGACCATGTTTTAACCTTGAGTGCTTCTACGCCGACACATAAATTTGACACGTCTAGTGCAACACACTAGTGTGTCACATCGGTATTGGCTCGTGAATGGGATCCACACTGGTCCCATAATAGTGAAGAGCAAACATGAGCCAATACCAGAGCGACATGTCAGTGTATCGCACCAAACGTGTCAAATTCGTTTATCGGCCTAGAGTTATCCTTCGACCTTTTCTAGTTTGTTTCTATGTATTTGCCGTTTTTCACAAAGAATAATCTCCTAATTATATATTTACAGGTCTACGACTGTATTTTCTTTAATGATGGATGCAGTTTGGTGACAGAAGACAATTTCGTCTTAATATATAATCTGATTATTGATATAAAGCACAAAATCTCAACTTTTTTTAAATTAACCTACCTTTATGTGTACTCGTAATTCACTTTCATTATGGAAATAGAATTCGTAAAGTTTCACATTGCCTTAAACTTTTGACAACATTTATTTCTTATTGTAGAAACTTTTTTTAGAAGTTGTCTCCTTAGCTTCCAACTAGTGAAGTTTTAATAGGATATTCAATTGTTTATTAATTTGATGATACCCTCATGTGCAATAGTTTCATCATAGGTTTATATAAAAAAATGTCTCATAATTGTACAAATGTTTTTATGTTACCATGATTTGTTAGCGCTAAGTCTTTTTTGTGCCCTATATTAATGTTGTATTACAAAGATTAAAATATTAGACATAACCTCTACATGCCGACTGATGTTACTCTTCGTAAAAAATGGTAAATTACAAAATGAATCCTAAAGTTAAAGGTCAATTTCGATTTGGCACCCGATGTTTCAAAAGTTGCAATGTTAACACATATTAAATAATTTGTACAATTTTAGCCTTTAGTCATACCTCGAAAGGACACTTAACGAAGTGGATGTATGATTATAGAGACAGTCTCATGTGCGAGAGCCCATTTGTAGGAAACTCGTGCGAGATCATTTTTAAAAATAAAAAAATGATTTTTTTGTGTGGGTGCTAAACATTTCAGGGGATTCCTAAAAAAATCAAATCAAAATAATTTCTTTTGGTATTTCAAAAAAATTGGTCAATATTTGACATTTTTTATTTTAGGAACTCCTAAAAGAATCAACACAAAATAATTTATGTTAGTATTTTAAGAAAATGAGTAAATATTTGACAATTTTTAAAAATAAAAAATATAATATATATTTATTATTTTTAAAAATGATCCCACACGGGAGTCCCGTAAATAGGATCCCGCACCTGAGACTATCTCGATGATCATATACCATTATTTCAAACATTCTGTTAAGTCTCCTGATGAAGATATGATGTAGGGTTAATATTGAAAGAATTTTGAAACACAAGGGTTAACTTTGAAACTTTTGAAACACCGGGAACAAAATTGAAAATGACAACAAATTTGATGGTTGATTTTTCATTTTATCCTTAAAAAATCATACTAAAGTGATTTTTGAATTAAGCTCCTGATTTTTTGAGACCGAAATACCCTCTTTGTTCACCAATTTATCTTCTTCCCCAAATTTCAAATCAACAACCCTAATTTTAAAACCCTTAACACTGAAATTTGGATTAATTTTAAAACGCACTAACATAATCGTACCTATAACAAACAAGAGATGAAATAACTTTTAGAAAATTTGGGTTAATTTGAAAACATGCTAGGGTGGCTTTTTGCTATAAGGGTCTCAAGATTCATCTATTTAAGCTAATAGTATCATTCAATTTACCAATACTTAATGGGAAAACCAGTAAATTCCACGTTTTAAATGAATCAAACTCTTGAATCAACACCCACAAAAGAGATTTTTTCATGCGGTTGAATCCACATGCAATCAATTTTCCAAATTCAGGATTACTGTTGTAAGTGTACATTATTCAATTAAGGAACTTTTGTTATTAGGGACTCAATATATATGTAAAGAAAATAATATCAGTCAATTTTCACACATACCAACTAAGCAGATTGAATCGATAAGGCTGCACATGGGTTGATTCGAAGTCCCACCTTGTGTCGCATAGTGATCTTGGAATTAGGGAGAGACAATGAAGTGGTGAAGAAGACGAAATCTTTGTTGGGTATATTGGTATATATATTTTTTTTGAATGAACAAAATAAGTTAGGGTAAGTGGCCTAGTGGTATATTTATGGGGTTTGGTGCTTAAGGTCATGGGTTCAATCCCTAGGAGGGATACTAAACATTAATAGTCTTTGATTGGGCCTTGGGCCTTAGGGGCTTTGGGCTTCTCTTGAGTGCCCATAATTTTTACCCTTTTATTAATTCATTTTTAATTTTGGACTTAGTCTCCTATTCCAAGTAAACTACCTGTTACTGGAGAAATTAGTGGGTTAGTTGGCTAAAATCCCTACCCATGTTTTTTACCAAATTTTGTATGTAACAACGACTACAGCTTTGAGAAAAGATACAGAAAAATTCTCTCTCTCTCACTTTCTCTGCAAAAATAATTTTGCGGCTTTCTAGTTTTCGTTATTTTTTTGGGAGTGCTGGAGTATCCTGAGAGTTCAAAGATTTAACACAAAGTTGGTGTGTAAATCTAATCGTTAAATCCTGGGCGGTGTATGTTGATGAGGCTGACAACTACAAATATCAGCAAGCAATTTCACCTTTAGGACTTTCTGTCAAACACAAACCTCGATCGATAAGTCCTTCTAATTTTATCTATTTCGAATTTGGGTTTTTTCGTTTACTCTGCGTAGATTATTTCCAACAGTCTAAAAGTGAAATTTTTGGTTGTTATTTTACAATCTGCTATGGAAAATCCTAATGCAAAATACTCTGAAAACCTGAACTGTTTGATGGAAAGAATTTTAAGAGATGGCAAATGAAACTGCAATTTTACCTAACAACTCTTAAGGTTGTTGACGTTATTGCATCTGATAGACCTCCTACACCTGAAGAACTGGTTGTTTGGAAACAAGGGGATTATATGTGTAGGAATTATATACTGAACTGTCTCTGCCTTGAATTGTATGATGTTGATTAGTCATGTCCTACTGCTAAAGAATTATGAAACTTACTGGATAAAAAATATGCAACTGAAGATGTTGGGTCTAAAAAAATTGTGGTCGGAAAATTTTTGGATTTTAAAATGGAAGAGAATAAATATGTTATGTCGCAATTGGAATAACTACAAATTATTAATCATGAAATTCTGGCCGAGGGTTATAATATATGTGAGGGATTTTAGGTGTCTGCTATAATTGAAAAACTGCCACCTGCTTGGAAAGATTACAAAAACAATCTGAAACATAAGAAAAAGGAGATGTCACTAAAAGATTTGATAGTTCGTTTGAGATTGAGGAAGATAATAGGAATGCAGAACTTAGCGAGAAAAATTCTGAATTCAGTTCTAAGGCTAATTTGGTAGAAGGAAAATAAAATGGAAACCAAAAACAGAACCAGTCTAAGCCTAACCATTCAAACCAGAAATATGGGAACCATAAACCAAACCAGAATTCGAGGTCCAACCATAAATTCAAACCTAACGATAGGAATAAAAATTCTAAACCTCAGTTTAAATATAAACATGTAGATCAATGCTATGTATGTGAAAAACTAGGTCATTACGCTAAAGATTGCAAGTTTAGGAAGAGTCAAGATGTGAAGCCTCAAGCAAATGTAATCGAGGAGGGTAATTTTTCTACTGTTGTGACCGAGGAAAATATTGTGAGTAATATGATAGACTGGTGGCTTGATTCTGGTGCCACCAAACATATTTACAGCACGAGAGGTGCCTTCACTACCTTCATTGATGTGGGTGATGATGAATGTCTGTACATGGGAAACTCCTCTTCGTCTAAGGTTGAGGGCAAGGGAATCGTAGTTTTAAAGTTCACTTCAGGAAATGTTCTTACCTTGAAAGATGTTTTGTATGTCCCTGAGGTTAGGAAGAATCTGGAGTCTGGTTTTATCTTAGTTAAGAAGGTTTTTAAAATTGTTCTAGAGAGTGATAAGGTAGTTGTGACTAAGGGAGGTGCTTTTGTAGGGAAAGGTTATGTTCATGAGGGTCTTTTCAAACTAAATGTAACCATGGATGATAATAATAAAACATCTACTTCTTCTGCTTATTTGATTGACTATTGTGATATGTGGCATTTTAGACTTGATCATGTAAATAAGGAATCCATTAAAAAATTAATGTTTTGGGGAAACATACCAAAATCTGATATTTCTACCAACTCTAAATGTGAAATATGTGTTGAATCAAAATATGATAAAAAACCTTTTCCAAGTGTCGAAAGAAGTTCAACTGTTTTAAGTTTAATACATTCTGATCTTTGTTATTTAAAAGGTTATGTGACACGTGGTGGAAATAAATATTTTGTTACTTTTATTAATGATTACTCTCGTTATTGTTATATTTATCTCCTTACGAGTAAAGATGAGAGTTTCTCAAAATTTGTTTCTTATAAATTAGAAGTTCAAAAACAATTGGAGAAATCCATTAAAACATTAAGATCCGATAAGGGAGGAGAATACACCGGTGATCTTGATAAATATTGTAAAGAAATTGGAATAATTCATCAAGTTACTCCTCCTTAATCACCCCAATCTAATGGTGTAGCTGAAAGAAAAAACTGAACTCTTGAGGATATGGTAAATTCTATGTTAAGCACTTCGGGATTACCTTATAATATGTGGGGTGAGGCACTTCTTACTGCTTGTTATATTCTTAATAAAATACGTTTTAAGAATAATGATAAAACTCTTTATGAAATGTGGAAAAATAGAAAACCTTCTTATAAACACCTTAAAGTGTGGGGGTGTCTTGCTAAGGTTTCAATACCAGTACCTGCGAGAACTAAACTTGGCCCAAAGACTGTTGATTGTGTTTTTATAGGTTATGCTAAAAACACTAATGCTTATAGGTTTCTTTTAAATTGATTCTAAAAATCAATATATGGATAAAAACACTATTTTTGAGTCAAGAGATGCTGAATTTTATGAGGACAAATTTCCTTTTAAAGTGAGAAGTGAGGGAACTAGTAGTTCTGTTCCAGTGGATCCTAGTGTTAGAAATGAATCTCCAAATTCAGAAGATTTTGAAATTAGGAAAAGTAAAAGACCTAGAATAACTACTTCTTTTGATCCTGAATTTTTAACATACTTAATGGAAAATGACCCCGTCACTTTTAGTGAGGCAATGTCCTCACCGGATTCTATTTTTTTAAAAGAAGCTATAAATAGTGAATATGTTTCTATTATTTCTAACAACACGTGGGAGTTAGTTGACTTGCCTAAAGGATGTAAAACTATTGGATGCAAATGGATTTTTAAAAGGAAATTAAAAGCTGATGTTTCTACTAATAAATTTAAGGCAAGATTGGTAGCTAAACGCTATAGGAAAAAGGAAGGAATAGATTTCTTTGATACTTACTATCCTATTACTAGAATTAAATCTATTAGGCTATTAATTGCCATTGCTTCATTACATAATATGATAATTCATCAAATGGATGTTAAGACGGATTTTTTGAATGGAGATCTTGAAGAAGAAATTTATATGGATCAACCCGAGGGGTTTGTAGTCCAAGACCTAGATCAAAAAGTGTGTAGACTTAAAAAATCTTTATATGGACAAAAACAAGCTCCTAAACAATGGCATGAAAAATTTGATCAAGTAATGATCTCTAATGATTTTAACATTAATAAAGCGGAAAAATGTATTTATAGCAAATTCAAGGATAATTCTGGTGTGATTATTTGATTATATGTGGATGATATGCTTATTTTTGGAACTGATATGGATGTAGTTAATAAAACTAAAAGTTTCCTTAATAAGCAATTTGATATGAAAGATTTGGGTGTTGCTGATGTTATACTTGGAATTAAAATCATTAAAATTTCTGAAGGAATTATTTTAACCCAATCTCATTATGTAGAGAAAGTTCTTAGAAAATTTGAACAATTTAATTCTATTCCTGCTAAAACACCTTATGACCCTAGTTGTCACTTAAGGAAACATTCAAGTCGTGGTGTATCATTATTAGAATATTCTAGAGTTATAGGTAGTCTAATGTATCTTATCAATTGCACTAGACCTGATATTGCATATCTTGTGGGTAGACTTAGCAGATACACTTGTAATCCTAATAATGAACATTGGGATGCTTTTATTAGAGTTTTGAGGTTTCTAAAATACACAATAAATTATGGTATTCTTTATATTAGATATATTGCTGTAATTGAAGGCTTTTGAGATGCTAATTGGATTTCTGATAATGATGAATGTAAGTCTACGAGTGGCTATGTTTTTGCCTTGGCAGGAGGTGCTATATCTTGGAAATCTACCAAGCAAACGTGCATAGCTAGATCCACTATGGAGTCAAAGTTCATAGTGTTGGACAAAGCAAGTAAAGAGGCTGAATGGTTAAGGAACTTCATATTAGATATTCATTTGTGGCCTAAACTAGTTCCAGCCTTGTCCATTCACTGCGGCAGTCAAGCAGCGATCTCAAGAGCACATAATAACTCCTACAACGAAAAGTCTAGACATATCATGAGAAGACACAACATAGTGAGACAACTATTGACAGATGAAGTTATAGTAATCGACTATGTCAAGTCAAAGGAAAATCTGGTGGATCCATTGACTAAAGGGCTAGCTAGAGAGCTAGTTTATTAAACGTCGAGGGGAATGGGCATAAAGCTTATTAATATCTAAATCACCTATAATGGAAACCCAACCCATATGACTGGAGATCCCAAGATCTGGGTTCAACGGGATAACAAAGTTATACGAGTGATTCGTGGGGGTACAAATTTAAGTTTTACTTAAAACCCATTCCTATGATGTAGTACCTCTGTATAGATGGAGGATGATATTTAATCTCTTAATGCTTTCTATAGTTGTTATTCAGTGGGGGTGTGATATTCAGTACACTCTTGATAGAAGCACCTATATGAGTGTGGTAGTGGGGTCGTTCCTATGAGAATTAAGGTTGATTCTCTAGAGCACTCAAGAAACCTGGGCATGCTCAAGGCCGAAACGAGCACAACTGTGGGAACTCGATGATAATTTTTGGGAGTCACATGTGTATTCTATTAACCTAAGTTTACAAGAACGGTGAAATACTTCAAGACATCAGTTCACTATCAAACGGTAAACTCAATAGATTAACACAAAGCAAAGGTTCAAGTCGAATGACACCTTTGCCTTATATGTCACTCCTTATGATACTCCAGAGCGTCGTTTTATTTTATTTATTTATTTATTTATTTCATGTAGGGGATTGTTGGGTTTATTGGTATATATATTTATTTTGAATGAAGTAAATAAGGTAGGGTAAGTGGCCTAGTGGTAAGTTTATGGGGTTTGGTGCTTAAGGTCATGGGTTCAATCCCTAGGAGGGACACTAAACATGAATAGTCTTTGATTGGGCCTTGGAGGCTTTGGGCTTCTCTTGAGTGCCCAGAATTTTTACCCTTTTATTAATTCGTTTTTAATTTTTGACTTCGTCTCCTATTCTAAGTAGACTACCCGTTAGTGGAGATATTAGTACTCACGTTTTTTACCAAATTCTGTATATAACAACGGCTACAGTTTTGAGAAAATATATAGAAAAATTCTATCTCTCTCACTTTCTCTGCAAAAATAATTTTATTATTTTCTACTTTTCGTTATTTTTTTGGGAGTACTAGAGTATCATGAGAGTTCAAAGATTTAACACAAACCTGGTGTGTAAATCTGATCATTGAATCCTAGGAGGTGTATGTTCACGAGACTGACAGCGACAAATATCAACGAGCAATTTCACCTTTAGTACTTTGTGTCAAACATAAACCTCGATCGGTAAGTCCTTCTAATTTTATCTATTTTGAATTTGGATTTTTTCATTTATTCTGCATATATTATATCCAACAATCTTTGTCCAAAGTAGCAACATTGGGTTATGTCAAAATAAATATTTGTGAAGCCATCAACCTTTGGGGTTGTCTAATTATGACATTAATACATGGGTTATTTATAATTATTCATTTTTAGGAGGTTGAGTCTAAATACGATATTAATGCCTCATAGCCTCCTGGTAATAGAAAAAAATGTGAAAACTGAAGAAGAAATAATTCTGTTAATTCAATAAACTGAAGTATTGCTTCTTGAAAATTCAAGAAATAATTCTCCTTCTTTTTAATAGAGACACGTGGAACACTAGATGGATGAGGACGACAAGTCTAGCTGATAAGCAACTTTGCCAATTTGTGTAATGATGATCTGAAATGGGCCATATAATTGAGGTGCTGACTTCAAATTTCGCCATAAGGCGTTGGAAATTTTGTTTATATGATTGCAATCGTAGTTACACCCAAACGCCAATTTTAAATATCTCCATTCACGGAACTCTGGGAATGGGAAGGGGTTGTAACAAGCCAGGGGAGGGCACATGTTCAGATTTAGTGCACTAGCACACACATAAGGCTACAAACTCCCTGACATCTGGGTTTTTTCTGGGCTAAAATAAAAATCTCTCGATCCTCTGTATTGTGGCATTTACACACTATGCCCATCTCTCGTAGTGTGGATTTCTCGCAAAATCTTCATCTTTGTGTCTCCATTACTTACTGCAAAAAGTTTATGATAGTATCTTAGAAGGCCATTCTAGTAAGAATAATGATCGGAGTTTTTGCGTGCCAATACGATTTTTGCCACAATAGTCTTTGCTTCTATGTCCCCTTCCAAGCTCAATGTCAGCCCACAATCCTTTTCATAAGTGGAGAAGCCTCTCTTTCTTGGTGATAGAGCCTTGCTCACATATGTAATAGGTCTATTCTCTTATACCAATACAACTCTCGTTCCATTCCCACCGGCATCCGTTTCCACAGTGAATATTTTATTGAAATTAGGCAGGACTGTTGCGCTAAAGCTGTCCTATGTTAAGCAACCAAGATTATAAAACTCACTTCGGAATTTTACCAAACACTTGGTGTGCGGAAAACACCCAAGACCTTGTTCCCAAAATGAACTAGTGTGCAAACTCCCAATCAATTCAACCAAGCATCAATGATGAGACAATAAGAACATACAAGCAATCATCAAAGCAAAACAACAACGATATACCGTTCACCCAAATTTGGGCTACATCCATCAAGGAGGATTTCTTCTTTCTGTAGATAAATGGAGGAACCCAAAGGTTATACACACACATAATTTATCTCTCTTAGAAAGTCACTCACAACCTCACAAGAACTCACCCCTCAAATGGGAGCTCTATCTCTCTTTAGCTTTGATAACTCTCAAAAAATAGCTCTCAAACTTGTCCTCTCTCAAAACCTAGAAATGACACTTGTATTTATAGATTTGAGCCAAAATGGAAAATTTGTAAATAAACCAAAACTGAAAAATAGGAGAGCCAAAATCAACAAACTCCACCTTGGCGATCCTGACGATCCAACCAATCTCTAGAATGCTGAAATTGAACCCGCTTGAAGACTGTCCCACCATCTACCAAGCTAATGCGATTCCCCCAGGCAATCCTCAGGATCCAACCGAACTCGGAATGCAAACATCAAATCCTCTCTAAGATCATCCCAACATCTAACAAGCCAATATGCTCCACCCGACGCTAAGCCACCTCAAACTTCAACCATGAAGTGAGATACCGCAAGTCTTCACTCCAAGACTCCAAATGACTCCACCCACCGAGGAACCAAGTTCTAAACTAAGAACTCCCCTGAATGCTTCCCATGTAACCATACGGTGAAGCTCGCTCCTCATGTAACCCGGTGAGTACACCCCCACACAATACATATAGCATACACCTTCTTTACACGAAACATTCAAACACATCAACACCATCTTCCACCTTGAGAAATAACCACGGATGAGAGGGAAAATTCCTCACCTCTCATACCCTCTAAATCTCACCCTCGAAAGATATACCAAGTCTTTGTCACGAAAAACTCCCATTTGCCAATGCTAGCAAACAATAACTCATCGACCTTCCTTGAACTAGCTACACACACCTCGAATCCATCACAGTTCTACACCTCCTCGATTCGAATCGGCCAATGCATGTGTGCAACTAAACCGCGTCAACATCACCCGTTGGCCCTGGAGGGGGACTGCGATCCATCCCCTCCACTAATAGGTATTCTCCCATCACTACCGTCTACTCTTGGAAAGCTAGCACCCAATGTCTCCACTTTGTTCACAAACGAGACATGCCTCGAACGTTCGATCACTTGTGCACACCGCTTCCCAATCTTCCTCGAAGTTTGATTTAGACGATACAACTCCTCTCTCTCCTCTCCCCTCGCTAGGACAATACAACCGCGTGTGACTTTCAAGACTCTACCCGCCACCGACACCCGGCAACCCTTGGAATCCAAACCGCTAATGGATATCAAATTCTTTCGCAACTTTGGGACATAGGCCACACCAGCCAAAGTGCGTTCCACCCCATCGAACATATTGAGTTTCACCGTCCCGACACCCTCAATGAAAACCTTCTCTCTGTTAGCCAAAGACATGGAACCTTTTCCATTTTCTGTGAAAGTCTCAAAATATTCCCTCTTGGAGCAAACATGATCCGACGATCCCGAATCTAATATCCAATCATCTTGGGAAAGAGAGTTAACCTTGGAGATTGTGAGAAGTTCTCCAAGTTCATCTTCATAATTCGCACTCGCTACCGTTGCCCTCTCGGAATCAACCTTGCCCTTAAACTTGTCATTCCACAAAGGACATTCTCGGATCATATGACCCCATTCCCGGCACTTGTAGCATTTCGGCCCTTTACCACCAACACCTCTCGATCTAGACCTACTACCGTCATTAAATCCCCGGTTGAAGTTCCTCCCGCCATTTTGCCCACCTTCGTCTCTCGCCATAAGGCCTTCATTATGGGAATACCCGTCACCTCCACCTTCCTTCTTTCTCATCGTGACATGAGATTGAATATCTTGCACAACCTAGTTGCATTGGAGCGTAGACTTCCCAAACATGAGCGTGGTCACAAAATGCTTGTATGAATCGGGTAATGATGCAAGCAACAACAATGCTCGATCCTCCTCAATTAATTGAGCGTCTATCCGGTTCAAGTCATTTATCAAGGCATTAAAAACGTTGATATGCTTCATCATATCCTCACCCTCCTTCATCTCAAGCTTGAAGAGTTTCTTCTTGAGGAACAATTTATTTGACAACGACTTTCCCAAATAAATCTCTTGAAGCTTATCCCACATGCCTTTAGCCGTGGTCTCCGCTATCACGTTATTCAACACATCATCCGTGATAAGCATCTCAATACACGAAGCTGCTCTTTGATCAATGTCAATCCACTCGGCATCGGTCATGCCTACCGGTCGTCCCTCTACCCCCCAACAATGCTAATTGCAACCTCTGTTGGACAAGAACGCCTCGCATTCGTCTTTGCCATAACTCGAAATTGATCTTCTCATCAAAAGCCTTCATGTCCGTCTTCATTGAGCCACTCGATCCATAACTGAAATCCCATCTCTTAGAGCCTCCGCTCGTAGAGGTTGATTCTCGAGTACTCTCCACATTTTCCGTCATTTGGAACAAAAACAAAAGCTATGCCAAAATTGATTCAACCTCGAACCAAAATACCGGGCAAACAATGCAACCATAGCTCTGATACCACTTGTTGCGCTAAAGCATTCCTATGTTAAGAAAACAAGATTATAAAACTCACTTCGGAATTTTACCAAACACTTGGTGTGCAGAAAACACCCAAGACCTTGTTCCCAAAATGAACTAGTGTGCAAACTCCCAATCAATTCAACCAAGCATCAATGAAGAGACAATAAGAACATACAAGCAATTATCAAAGCAAAACAACAACGATATACCGTGGTTCACCCAAATTTGGGCTACATCCACCAAGGAGGATTTCTTCTTTCTATAGATAAATGGAGGAACCCAAAGGTTATACACACACACACAATTTATCTCTCTTAGAAAGTCACTCACAACCTCACAAGAACTCACCCCTCAAATGGGAGCTCTATCTCTCTTTAGCTTTGATAACTCTCAAAAAATAGCTCTCAAACTTGTCCTCTCTCAAAACCTAGAAATGACACTTGTATTTATAGATTTGAGCCAAAATGGCAAATTTGTAAATAAACCAAAACTGAAAAATAGGAGAGCCAAAATCAACAAGGACTAGTACAGGAGTTCTGTCCATGGCTTCTTTGAGTCTTTCAAAAGATAGTTGAGCTTCCTTGTTCCACCTATATTGATCTTTGTTCAAATAATTGGGCAAGGGTCTACTAAAGTCCCATAGTCTTTCACAAACTTCTACTAATAACCAATCAACCTCAAGAATCCCCTTAAGGCTTTGAGGGGTTTTGGAGGTGGCCACTGCAACAAAACTGTTATTTTGCTCTCATCAGCTAATACACCTTCCCCGAAATTATATGGCCCAAATGTTCGACGCTTTCTTGAGAAAAAGAACACTTTAACATTTTAGCAAAAAAAATGTTAGTCACATATTTCTCAAATGAACTAAGTGGGTTTTCCAAGTTACGACTATATATTAATATATAATCAAGAAATACTAGTATTAATTAGTCTGATCATAACTGTATTTTTTGGTTGGGTTTTGGGGCTGAAATGGTTTGGTATTTAGAAGGATGGTATAGTCGGAAGTGTATTGATTTATGGAATTTGCTTTAGGGTGAATTTGATTATTTTAGCTTGAACTTTCTTGCAATCAACCAAGGCTGATGGCTCTATTTGAGGGTTGAAATTAATACACTGCACTTAATATCCTCTTTTAGTCCGCTTGTGAAACTAGACATAAAGTAATCATTAGTTAAACCCTTTTCTAAGACAAAACCAATGGTTGTAGTTCCTCAAACTTGTCTTAATACTCCTCAACTGACCCACTTTGCTGGACCATACACAACTCTATAATAACATTCTCATGACCTTGATCCGAGAATCTAAGTCAAATAGCTTTCGAAAATTCCCTCTAATAAACACCTTCCAAATGATCATAATATGATTAAAAACAATAGTCCTCTGTTCCCTCCAAATGCATAGAAGCATACATAACTTTTTGTTCTTTCTAACATTGGGCAGAACTGGAAATACCTTTGACATTTCTTGATCCAACCCCTAGGGTAAGTTCAATCAAATTTTGTGAAATCCATCTTTGTAATGTGATGGTTGGATAGTTGTTCTTCTTCACCTCTATATCTCACGCGTTGAGGGTCCGATAACAATGGAGGTTTAAACCTTCGAGTTTTATGATTTCCCAATCCAAAACTGGTAGTGGAACTGACAGAAACAACTTTAATTGTTTTGAATATTAAGAAATCCTTCTTGCAAACTGCTCAAGGTTCCTCTATGTCTAACATTTGTTTTTCGAACATCCCCTTCATTGTGACTTTGACTGTGTGATTCTTGTTCTTCCATGGCTGCAAGGATTTGTGGGTATGGATTGTCAGGCTCTAATACCAAAAGTTATCATGCCATTAGTATGGAATTCAAGAAGAAGAGTTTTAAGATGAAAAATTAAAGAGATGAGATTTATACAGAACAAGAAAAGATAATTTTTTTTATTAGAATGTCAATTAGAAAATATACCTTTAAAGTTGTTTCACCTATATTTATAACCAAGTATTTCTAACAAAAAACTAAATTACAATTCATGGATTACAATTGATTAACTGAGTTACAGTTCTATTGGGTTACACATAAAACTAACCTGCTGCAGGTGTGTCACTCGTAAGCTATGCAACACAGACACTCTCCCGGAAGCCACGAGTCGCGTTTCGTGTCAAAACATGTATTATGTGCACTCTTCGACATGTTACCATGTATTTGAATTTTGTTATGGTGATTCTGTTTTTTATGATTTTTAATGTTAAAGTGTATTCGAATTATGGTTTATATGGTCCATTTTCTTAATTTCATGTTAAGAATGCTCTAATATGGTATTTTATGGAAAAATACAATTCATTTCATTAATATATATATATTTAAATATGTTTTATATATTATACTTATCCTAGCGTATCGTATCCTAGTTTTTGGAAGAATCACGTGTCACGTGTCGAAACGCATATTACGAGTTCGTGCTTCATAGCTTGTAAGCATCTCCCACCCTTTTATCTTCTGTATTCAAATCTATACCTGACATAGAACATCATGTATGACTAAATTTTGAGTAGATAAAGATGTTAATGATGACTAGCAGGTCTTCTGTATGCTTTCCAATAATTGTTTCTAGTGCCACCATCCAAAAGCTACAGACATCACATTTTTCATCCACTACCAAAGTCTAGGGAAGTTCTGAAAATATATTGAATTCTAAAAAAAAAAAACAAATTAGAACAAATAAAATAATACTCCATCCGTCCCGAATTAAAGGCCATTCTTTGAAAGTCAAACACTTTATGGAAAAAAATCTCCAAATTTATTCTCCTATGAAATATGATTTTCTTGGGAATGCAACACATGTACTTGGATCATTATTGTCCCATCCTAGGAAGCACCGATTCTTCAAAATACCCATTGCACCCGCACCCGCACCCGCACCCGTACCCGTACTAAATTGTCGCACCCGTTCCTTAGTTTTCTGAATCGTCGCACCGATACCCCGCACCATTATTTGCACCCGTGCTATATACCCCATCAGTTTTGTTGACATGAGATACCTTGAAATCTGACATGTTTTTATGTACTATTTTCATATAGATGACAAATATTTCAACACAAAAAAAGAAAGAAAGTGGGGCTCTTGATTTGGGAAAGAGGGAATGAATAAAATAAAAACTAGTTTAATGAAATAATTAAACTTGGTCTCACAAATCGGTTTTAGCATATGATAAACTTTCAAGTTCATTCAATTAGATTTATGACTTTAAAGCCACTTGACATTGGTTAAAACCCCTTAGATAAATATTTGTTTGTTTGTTGGAACAAAGAAGTATATAAGATAAAAAAATATTAGAGTTGATTGAAATGAATAGTTCACATGGGGCAACATATCCATATGTTCCTGAAACTATTGTTCGATTACAAAAAATGGGGTACAACAATTTAGCTGTGCCAAAGTCAACCACGAATGATTCCAATTCGGAGTTCAGGAGTATATTGTTGCTATATATGTCAACAATAGATGGATAGCAACCATAGTACATGTAAGATAACGCATGTGCAATGCCTTTCATAATGTTCACTCTTCTAGTTCAATGCAATTTAACTACTTCAGTGTCATCTCATAGTGCAAAGAATAAGTTTCCCATTTCCATGTATTCAATAAACCAGTAACATGCATCAATTGTGCTAACAGAACCCGTAAAGCTTTACAATGTTTTTAGGCCTTATATTTGATAATACTTTCACCGTAGTCTTGAAACACTTGTCGAAGCCTACTTCCCTTTATTCCAATTGGTGAACTGTCTTCAAGGCAACTAGCTTGCCATTAGGGAGTTGTGCTTTATAAGCACTACTATAACTTCCAGTTCCAATGCAATATCTGATGTCAAAGTCAACGATTGCATCAATAATATCTTCATTTGAAATTCTTCCATCATAATTCAATATCTAGCACATAATACCATGCTTTCGTATTAATGACTCACTTACATTTTCTATTGCCTTATGCTGAGAAACAAGACTAGATCAAAGCATCTAGAAGCCAAGGAAAATAATGATTGGAAGAGCAATTGGGGAAAAATGCATGACTCTGTTTATCTTACTGTTATCGTCTTTACCTACTTCTGGACAATTCAATTGTCTCTTTAGGGCATTTTTTGTTAATATAATTGATGAGTGTTGGAAAAATTTACAAAGACTGGTGGGGATTGTGCCAGAAAGATTGTTGTGTGAGAGATCCCTGTATTCTTTTCTCCACAAATAGAAAAATTCAGAGGGTATAGGAACATTGAATTGATTTGAAGCAAGCATTAGATGGGTTAAATTTTTCAAGAAATCCAGAGTTAATGGCATTGGACCAAAGAGGTTGTTAACAATCAAGTGCAAGTCAGTCAATTACCAATGTGTCCCTATTCCAAAGGAATGAGTCAAGTGAGCTTATTATTAGAAAGATCTAAGCTGGCTAAACAAACTGTTGAATGAACGGGGCCAATCATATTATTTCCTCGAAGGTGCAAAGTGATTAAATTGGTCAAGTGACCCATATATTGAGGGATTGAATTATGAGATTTCAAGATTTGGAAATGAATTCTGAGGCTCACTTTCTAAAGCATGCTTCAAGAGACACTCTAAAGATTATCATCCGGCGAAAGTGCTTTTGTAAAACATAGTTGATCAATAGGAGATACAATCTAAAGATTATCATGCAGCCACAGTCTTTTGAATAACATTGTTTTACCAATTATAGGCATAGGCATACATTCAAATTCAGCGAGAGAGAAAAAAAGGCTTTTGTTTTGGAAAAACAGAAAAAAATCTAAATAGGAAACTCCCTTGCTAGAGTTTTTATTTTGTTTAGATATGGAAATTAAATAGAAGTACAAGCGAAATGAAATCATAATATAAATATAACAGAACTAGTTCGGGTAACACCCCCCAAACCAGAATATAAATAAGTACTAGTCTTATTTATTAAACATATGATAGGATGGCATAGCAAAGCCAACTGTTCCCAGTGCAATACTCAAATTTCATCATCAGTGTTTTAGGGTGAATGTTGCCACTAGTGTTGGCTCCTATAACTTGTGACATCTATTGTTATATTTTGAACGCTCTTAACTTTTTGTTCCAGCTCCTCAACAACTACCTATTCCGAGCAAACCATCTGGGTGAAATTAAGGCTCAAGTCATGAGCCTTAACAATGAAGTGCATGAGCTGGATGATATAGATTTGACTAAAGCTATAGCTCTGTCCAAGAAAGTAATTGGACTTAGGGAGGCTATGTTGAGGTACGTCGAGGCTTATAAAGTACCGCATCAGCCAACTTTTTAAGAGAGCTTCCAGAGAGAGGTGTAACATTGAGGAGTTAGTCGTATTGTATGTTATTGTGTTACGCTCCTGTGTAGTCATCATTTTCCCATTTCTTAATTATTATTCAATCATTTTCCCACAAAATTTTCAATTACCAAAAAGAGCCTAACTTTGAGGGGGTGTTTTTGATAGGCTAACAGATATTCAAAAGATAGAGATGACACTTGCACCACTTGTAATAATATATATGTATTGATATCGAATCTAACCTTAATTAAAGGATTTGGCTTCACCAAGTAGGTTTATGATGAAATCATGGAGGCATGTGGACAAGGAAGAGTTTCTGCTGATTTATTAAAAGATGTGTTAAACGGTGAAAAATGTCCCTCATCCGTTTCGCTGCTGCTCTAATGGTGGTGGACAACTTTTCATTTAATCACGTCCTCGAAAATGAAATGTGTGTTGCTGTAGAGGCTACAACATCAGTTGGTGGTGCAGTATTTCTAGCCACTATTGTAACTGCTGCCATGACCACTATTACAGTTGATATCTCTTCAGGGCCTTTTATTGTGGCGACAAGATGATTATTTGCTGGCATATTTGGAGCCCCCCTCTGCACTGATGAGTATCGATGCTACATAGCACCCTTGACTGATGGCTACAAGATTGCAACTGAATTGGTACATAACAAGTAAAAACCCTCTCAAACTGAGTGAAATGTTTCCTTAATTATATATGTAATCCTCAGGATTACGTTTCCTTCAAATCGGTTAGTATTGTTTCTCCACATTTGTATTGTATTATAAGGAGTAGGTAGTGGTACCAATGAGCTCTAACTCACATTTGGTATGATTACCAACCCCTCATAGGTGCTTGCAGGGTTCAAGTCCAACGGTGTCATAACCCCATTCGGGCTAATAAAATAAATTGGGAGAGGGTTACCCCAGTTGTGTAGTACATACTTTACTATTTCCACCAATACTAAACTAGCTGTGAGGTGACGTTGTACAGATAAGGCACCAAAAGTAGAGAGGGAACCAACCATTGTCAGATCTCGAACAAAAGAAGCTGCATAATATCCAATAAATGAACACTATGTATTGTATAGCACAACAGGACATTTGTAGCATAATATCTAATAAATGAACACTATGTATTGGTTGAATCCTCCAATATATTAAGTACTCCCCCATCCTCGATTCTCTCTCTCCCTCAACCTCATTTATCTTTTTTACTCAGTTACACTTGTGGCCTCATTGCAAGTGACCTTGTCAAGTGTAGTGACTATACTCCACCAGCAACTCTCGGGTAGAACTTGGGGCTCTATAGACAATGAATTAGTAGAGTTTGCTGTAAAAGAATACTAGCTGCCACACACAGGGATACAAATATGGTAGGACCAGTAGAAGGAATTCATATTGATTTACAATTATCTATTTATTAGATTCTGTTGCTTCTGTAAATCATACATAGATTGGACTAATCCTCAACGGTTATATAAATGTATACATTGTTAGTGGTTAGTACAGAATGTTGTGTTTCCTATTAGGGATATTATTTGATAAACATGATGAATTAAGTTCTTCGGGAGAAGTGCCTGCATAAGTTGACTTCTTGCTTTGTTTGTCAAAGGGGCATAAACACTTTTTTCTTCAAGATAGACTATTATATACTATATAAGGGGTAAGTGAAAAATCAACCCCTTAACCAAATGTAACTTTTCAAGAAAGCCTGGTGAATTATTTTTATTGCAAATAAATTCTCGAACTATGAGTTTTGTTACTAAGACGCCCCACCTCTTTGGAATTGATAGTGATACTTTTAGTTGCACGTAGTTTTCTCTTTTAACAATATGCATAGTTCTTGGATTTATTTTTGCAATAAAAATAGTTCAGGAGGATTTCTTCGAAAATCTATGTAGGTCTAAGACATTTTTGTAGTTTACCCTACTTATAATCCTCTTATGATTTATGACTTTTTATAATGAACGAGGCCAATATACTTTTGGAGAGAGAGCTGTAGATTAAAATTATAAGGCCAAGAGATTCCTGTTTTTTCAGAAGTCCATTTGGAATATATTGTGGAATGTATTTTTTTCAGATTAAAAGTTACATAACATGCTAACATTGGATGATATAAATTAGCACATTTTGGAGTTCTAGTATCACTGCGGGGGAGAAATTTAAAATCACTAAATCATACTTGTAATGACTTTTGTCTTAACAGCTGCCGCTGTGAAATGGCATGAAGATGTTCAGCTTGTGGCATCCTTCAAAGCTAGATATTTTTTCGATACGCCTTGCATCATTGGAAGATATTTTGGATCCGAGCATAAGCATTTAAATGCCAATTTAACAACAAGAACTATATCTTGTCCAACTGGTGGATCGGTCGGATATGAGATCCTTGGGTCTAACCCATTACAGAGTATTACATTTTGAGCGGATGAAAATGTTAATGATGAGAGAATATCTCTTGGATGTCTTCCCATTTTTGTTTCTAGTGCTACCACTCCAAAGCTAAAATCACATTTTTCATTTAGTACCATGGTGTAGGAAAATTTTGTATATATATAGTACATTAAAAAAAAGGTAAAATGTATGTTGGGAAACATCACAAAATTTAGGCTTCATATTGGGTTCCAACATATGATAAACTTTAAAGATCATCCAATAACAATTATGGCCTCGAAGGCCCTTGATGGAAAAAAATGTACTAGATATTTTTTTTAGAATTTCATGGAAAGAATAGTTCACGTGAAGCAATATATCCATAAGTGCCATGTAAAATATTTGCTCCGCCACAGTTAGCCATAAACGCCTACAGTTTGGACTTCAATAGGATATTGTTTCTTCATATGTCTTTACGAACAATTGGGGGGTGAAATCAAATGATGCATGTAAGATAATACGCTTTTAAATATTAACCCTCCATTACCAATCCAATTCGATAGCATCAAGATCATTTCTCAGGGCACATAATAAGGTTCCCTTTTCCATGTATTCATAAACTAGGAACATTCATCAACTGCGCAAACAAAACCCGTAAAGCTTCACAATATTTATCTGCTTATATATAACACTTGGACATCATTCCTAAAACTCCAATTAAAACTTGATTCCTCGGATTCTAATTTTGATGTTTCTCCATAGCTTCTACTTTCCCGCTAGGGACTTCTGCTTCATGAACTCTACAATAAACTCCAGTTTGACGCAATATCTGATGTCAAAGTCATTGGTTGCTTTAATAATATCTTCATATGAAATTCTTCCATCATAAGTCCATATCAAACTCATTTCCGTGCTTCATTATTCTTGACCCATTGTTATTTTTCTTTGCCTCACACCAAGAAAAGAATCTAGATCCAAGCATCCCCAAGACAAGAGAAATGATAATTGAAGGGAACATGTGGAAAAAGGGAATTTCTCTATTTATATTTTATCATGCTGATGTCTTCAGGTACTACTGTTCAATTCAATTGGCTCTTTAGGGAGTTGCATGACAAGCTGTTCGACGAGTTGGGGCACAATTTAGAAAGACTAGTGGTATTTTTCAAGAATTTACTTTCTTGACTATGCCGAAGAAGAAGAAGAAGAAGAAGAAGATGAAGAAGAAGAAGTAGTGGGTTTATTCATTCTTCAGTGCTTTTACTATTGATCTTCTCTGTTTATATACCCTCACTATCGTAATCTCTAACTAACTCCATAACCACTTTTGTAACTAAAGTTGCTGACATGTACTAACAAAATTAAAACTACTACAGCTAACTAGAATTACATGAACATGACCTTAGCATCGAAACATGGAAATGGGGTGTGCAGCTGCTGTGTGATGTAGTTCCATCTTGTATGCAATTGTTCCAACTTTCGATACGACCTTATAAGGTCATAGAACATAGGTGCTAGCTTTATGTTCTCCCTCATAGCTATACAGACTTGACTGTTTGGTTTCAAACGAATGTACACCGAATCTCCTTCTTGAAAAGACCTTTTGTTGTGATGTTTGTTTGCATACATTTTCATATGATTCTGGGCTTCCATCATTTATCTCTCAACAGCTTCATCATTTCCTTCATTTTCATATAAAACTAATTTACTTCAGGTACTTCGAATTGGGTAGTTGAGGTATTTCCAGGTGAGGGGGTTTATAACCATAAAGGGCTTCAAATGGGGTTGTTTGCAAGGAAGAATGATAGCTGGTATTATACCACCATTCAGCAAGGTTAATCCATTCATCCATTTTTTTGTCATGTCACTGCACATGCACCTAAGGTAGTTTTCCAAACATTGGTTCACCTGTTTTGTTTGGCCATCGGATCGTGGGTGGTGGGCTGTGGAATGGTTGAAATGGGCGCCTACCAATTTAAACAGTTTGAGTCCAAAAAGAGCTTAGGAAAAGAGGATCCCGATCTGAAACTCTTTTAGTGGGTAGGCATGAAGTCTGTGAAGTTGGTAAAAAAAAGGGCTATTTGGAGAGTCATATAGGGGTGAGTGATAGGGATAAAATGGGCATATTTAGTTACCTTATTTAACAGTTACAAGTATGGAATCCTTGTGGTCTGATTTTTGTAGTCCATCAATGAAATTCATGGAGATGTCACTCAATGGTTGATGAGGTATTAGGAGAGGTTGAAGAAGTCTTGAATAAGGCATATGCTGTCCCTTATTTCTCTGGTATGTGTCACACTCAGCCACTAGTTTTTTCACTTCTTGTTGGATTGTTGGCATGCTTTAACCTTTTCATTGTGGCATTAAATCCTGAATGTCATCCCGTACCTAACCCATGTTGCTTGTTAATGATCCTTTGCCTTAGGTCCCCCTGTGCTTCCCACAAATATTCAACCATGGAACCTTAGAGTATAATGTCTGTATGTGTAGGCTTCTATTGCCTCAGGTTTGTTTGCAATTTGAACTACAAGCTGCTAAGCTAACTCATCTCCCACCATACTTTTGTGTATTTTTTTAAACCATGTTAATTGTGAGGATGTAAGGGATTGGAATCTACATGTGTCCCCCACTATTCTAGATAAGGCATCTGCTAAATTATTTTCCCATCCTTTATTTTAGGCAATGATGTATTCAAATCCAAGCAGCCTTGTTAAGTATTTCTTCCACAAAATTGAGGATACTTTATGATCCATGAGATATTTGAGGCTTTGGTGGTCTGTCTTGATTTGGAAATTGTGGAATTCTGCGTTTTTCCTTTTTTAATTAAGGAATTTATTATTTTTTATGAGATGTTATTCAGTTATAGCAGTTCCTGTTATTTAGATGGTATGAGATTCAAATTTCTCCTATTTGAATTTCAAATGTGGTCAACTTGTAATTCCTGGTGTATAGGCGGTTTGATAGTTGCTGATTTCTTGGGAGGATAATGACACATTATTGTATTTTTTTTCTCGTATTTATTCTTGTATGTTTCGACAGTATTGGAATAAGAAAATAAGAGGCTTTCCTTCTCAAATCACATGGTATCAGATCACACAATCTGAACAACAAAAATTCATATGACTAAACACGACATGGCTGGAACCAGGGAAAGCTCAACTTCGGATGTTACATATGATTAGGGAGCTATCATCTCTAGAAATTCTGGTGGTGCTGAAGGTACGGTTCTTCCAATCACGGGGCACAAACTCAACGGAAATAACTTTCTCCAATGGTCTCAATCCGTTATGATGTTTTATGTGGAAAAGGGAAGGACGCCTATCTCACAGATGTTACTGTTCCTCCAGAGAAGGAAGATTCAAAGTTTAAAGTCTGGAAATAGGAGAACAATATGGTCATGTCATGGCTAATCAATTCAATGACCAATGAAATTGGTGAAAATTTCATGTTTTATGAGACGGAAAAAGAGATATGGGAGGCAGCAAAAGAAACCTATTCTAACAACGACAATACAATAGAAATCTTTGAGATCAAAGGCATCCTTCATTATCTAAGGCAAGATGATCTCTCTGTGACTTAATACTTCAATACCTTGGTTAGACATTGGCAGCAACTTGATATCTTTGAAGAAATAAAATGGGACAGCATTTAGGACAACACCAAATACATGAAACTCAATGAAAAAGAAAGAATTTTCAAGTGCTTATTTGGTTTAAATAAGAACCTTGATGAAGTCCGAGGAAGAATTATGAGCACAAAGCCTCTACCAACTATTCGAGAGGCTTTTTCAGAGGTTTGAAGGGAGGAAAGAAGGAAGAAAGTGATTCTGGGAAGCCAAATCAATTCAGTTTTTGCAGAAAGTTCTGCCCTCATTGCTCGAGGGGCAACACCTCATTCAATGATAATAGAGCAAGAAAAGGCAGACCTTGGTGTGACCACTGCAGAAAACCTGGACATGCGATAGAAACATGCTTGAAGATACACGGCAAATGTGCGGACTGGAAGTCTTCAAGACCACCACCTGAACATGAAAACCGAGGCTACATGGTTACCGTGGGAGAAAACTCCACTACTGAATCAATTCTCTTCAGAAAAGAGAAAATGGAGCTCACACAAAAATTGTTTTCTCAATCCCAGTTGAGTTCTGCAAGCCCAACCATTGGCACTGGTTCCCTTGCTCAAAAAGGTATGTTTTCATGTGCACTAAAGGTAAGGACCGAGAATCTAAGGCCCTGGATTATTGATTCTGGAGCCTCGGATCATGTGACAGGAGATGCTTCATTATTCCATACATTCAAACATTGTTCTGAAAAATATAAAGTTCGTATTACCGATGGATCTCTATCCATGTGACCAGGACGGTTCTATTGTTATTTCTAAGAACCTAATTTTAAGAAGCGTGCTTTTGGTTCCTAATTTGAGTTGTAACCTGTTGTCCATTAGCAAGATTGCAAGATACCTTAATTGTGTTACTAAATTCTTCTCTACTCATTGTGAATTACAGGACTTGGATTCGGGGAAGATGATTGGCAATGCTAAGGAATGTCCATGGCTCTATCTTCTCAAAGATAATGATCATCTTGAAGAAAAAACTCAAAGTGCATGTGTTTATTCAATAAGTCAGTCAAATAGGAATTGTTTTTCAGTTAATAATTTTAATAGTGCAATAATGTTATGGCACTATAGAATGGGTCATCCTAGTTTTCTGTACTTGGAAAAATTATTTCCCTCATTATTCAATAATAAAAATCCAAAATCTCTCCAATGTGAAATATGTCAGTTACCTAAATACGTTCTAAACTCCTATAATAGTCTGCCATATAAAGCATCTCATCCATTCTCAATCATACATAGTAATGTCTGGGGACCATCTAGAGTCAACAATATCACAGTTGCAAGATGGTTTGTCTCATTTATTGATGATCATACTCGAACAACTTGGATATTTCTCATGAAAGACAAATATGAAACTATAGCAATTTTCAAATACTTTCATCTCATGATCCAAACACAATTCCAAGCTAAAATTGAAGTTCTTAGGACTGACAATGCAAAATAATATTTCCAATCTATCCTACGAGATTACCTATTAAGCCAGGGTATAATTCACCAAAGCTCTTGTGTTGACACCCCTCAACAAAATGGATTAGCTGAGAGAAAAAATAGGCATCTTCTTGAAGTTGCTAGGTCTATTATGTTCACCACTCATGCACCAAAACATTATTGGGGTGAGGCAGTTCTCACTGCTACCTACCTCATTAATGGAATTCCATCTCGCGTACTTGAGTTCCAAACATCATGTTAAACTCTTTTACAAACCGTTGATTTGCTTATGATCTGTTGCAGAAAACCGTAAGGGTACCATTAAAGGATTCTATCTCACTGGATGGGATGAGATCTTCATCGGTGGGAGTAATGTGGGACCTGAATATCTGGATCTCATCAGCTACTACATTTCTTCTATTGTGGCCTCCAAGATTCCAATAGGTGCATTGGGCTAGATTCACCAGGGTGGCCTTGTTGAGGGATTTGACCTTCATTTTTATGTGAAGTTTGTATGGTCCAGTGAGAGCATGGGTCACTATGACAAGAACATCCCCAAGAAATCATTTGTATAAGATACCAGCTAGTCGAGATTTACAAACACATATTTTTTTTTAAATACTACAACGTAGAGTTATATTCTTATTCAGAAAATAAGATGTGCTGCACAAATTGGTGTACACATAGATGAGTATGCTTCGGATATAGTTATATAACCGTGCGAAGATGATCATAGAACCCATATTCTTGTGTGTAAATGGTAATATTGAGATTTGAAAATATGTAAGTATGAAGAAAACTAAAATATGGTTAATAAAAAGGCTCAAATCACCTTCTTCACCTTCAGCCCTGTCACATACTTTTTCACATCCCAAATGACATCACTGAATCCTATCTTCCCGCCTAGTATCCATATGGAGACACTAATAGAACAAATTAAATGAAAGTAAAGCATCAAAATAAACAGAGAAACAACATGAAGTTTTTTTGTTTCTTTTTATTTAAGGAAAACAAAACTCATAATAAGTGGAGGAAGTAAATAAATAAGACAAGAATAATGTACCATGAAGCATGTTTTTCTTCTCGTTTGGAACTATCTTATAAAGGGTTCCAATTACTGTAAATTCATCTCCTTGAATCCGGTTACCAATCCGGACTACAATGGAGCTTATGTATGAGGTCATTCTGCAGAAAATTATTCGTATTAGAATCATTTTTTTGTCAATTTTTATAATGGCATCAAGACTGTTAATATTATATTATTAATATATAATTTTATAAATAAAACAAATATATCCGAAACAGGGCTCAGATGATAATGGTTGTAAATTATCTTGCACGAAATAACGAAGAGCAGATATTTGCATACTGGCGAGGAACCTTTAGGATTCATATGGGCATCCCATTAAGCTTTTCAAATGCTTTGGTTGACTTCTATGAAGGTTCAAATTTTTATTTCAAAACCCGAGAACTCATTTACCTTTGTTCTTAGCTTCGAATTATAATTTTAACCAAACCCACCCATGAATATGAACACCTCACATATCTCATAAAAAATTAAAAACCAATTGTATTTTATGTATTTTGATAAACCAGTTTATCATTAGAATACCCTATAATGTGTTACCATAACTCAGGTACTACAATAATCTATTTTTAACTGAGGTAAAGAATAAAACCAGGATGAAGTGGTCATATCAATTTTCTAATTTGTTATTCTAAACATCAAGATATTTTACTTCGAGCTGTTTTGCTCTGATTTATCTTTTTCAAGAATCAAATGAACTGGCCTCCGTATCTTACCCTGCCTCACTAGTTGTATTTTGGTTTAATTATGTCCTCATGTATTTTTAATCTTCGTGTTTGGGATATGTGGTATTAATAAAGCTGAGAAGTGTTTCTCTCAAATGAGGGAATGAAATAATCATCATATACTTTTTAGGCTGTTAAAAGCATCATATCATATAACACTATTTTAGACTAGTTGAAAAGAGGATGGTTGAAATCATAACTACTTTAAACATAACTAATGTGGAGAAGCTAGTCGTGTATGTTTTATTATGTATCTGCCTGAATTTAATGGGGGCATGCATTATATTAAAAGAACTTATCGTTCCTCATTGGACATGCAGTATCATACTACCTCGTTCAAATACCCGATGACCAGTAGGTTGGATGAAATCGTGATGCATATATATGATAAAGCATGTGCTATGCTTTTAAAAATGTTTACCCTCCTCCAACGATCTAATTTGACAGCTTCAGCATCATCTGTCAGAATAAACTACTCCTTCCCATGTATTCATAAACAATGGGCATGCATCGATTGTTCAGGTAATAGACGTAAAGCTTCACAATATTTCAATGTCTTATTTTTTAAAGGACTTGCACCTCGTTCTTAAAACTCTTGTCAAAATCTTGCTCCTCTGCTTCAAAACAAAGAACTTTATTTAAAGAAACTATTTTATTGTTGGGAAGTTATGCTTTCTATATGCTTCTATAACCGCCGATTCCAATGCAATATTCGATGCAAAGTCATTTATTGTTTCAGGTATGTTTCATATGCAGTTCTTATATCATAGTTCCATATTAAGCATATATTTCCATTCCTCGTTGCTTTTTCTTCACTCAGATTTAATTTTTCTCCTGTGCTGAAAAAATATGAAAAATTCTAATAGGAAGAAAGCAACAAAAAAGTAGATGGGAAAAAAATTGATGAGGGAATAAACGACTCTTTTCTCTTATTGTTAGCCTGGGCATTGCGTGACGAGTTGAGAGTTGACTCGTAGAATAAATGGCAAAGAACATGGGTGAATGTGCAAGAAAAACTATTGTAGGAGAGAGATGAGTTCTTTGAGGCTGGAATATTAAAAATTCAGACAAGTAGAATATTCCACTCAAAATACTCTTCTTACCATGTACTTCAATTCACTGCATTCGTGTAGCTTCATAGAGAAAACATAAAAAAATCAGAGACTCCTTAAGATTCTGAATGCTGCAATATTTATTGAGCGGGATAGTTACATTTGGATTTGAAGAAATATAAAGTGAATAAAGATAGAACTCCCCAAATTCAGGACAGATAAATCATTGATTTCATTTGCAGAGAGAATAAGAAGGATCAGACTACTGCTCAAATAAAAAATGTTGGGTGGGATGAATCCATAATGTAATTTAAATTAAGGTCCAGACTACTAAGACTGCTCAATTGACAAAAAGATGAAGGTGTGTAAAATGAGGTAATTACTATTGAGGTCTAGATTACATAAATGTGTTAGATTTCCCAATTGTGCACGGATGCAATGGCCAAGTCGATTTACAACGATGTTTAAATCTGCAACAATTTTAATTTATAAATGTTGGGTGGGATGAAACCACTCATATAATTTGAGTTAAGGAAAAAATTGACCAATGGATGAAGGTACAAGACCAGTGATGTGGTTAACTTCTGACTAAGGTCTAAATTAACTAAATTTTTTATATTCCCCAATTCTACTGGAGAGACATGGCTTAATCTATATGCCGAGAAGTTTCAGTCTGAGAATCATTTTAATCTACCAATGTTGGGCGGGATGAAACCTTCTATATCATTTGAATCAAGGTACAGACCGGTAAGACTGCTCAATTGACCAATAAATGACGATATAGGGCCAATAACATGGACATGTTTATGACTAATGATTAGATTCACTAAATTTGTTAGATTCCCCAGTTCTGCAGGGAGGAGATATCCCAGTCGATTTGCAGAGACGTTTGGTTCTAAAAGCACTTTTAATTTTACCAATGCTGAGTGGGATGGAACCCTCAATATCATTTTAATGTAGAGACAAGTGTCATAGAATGGTCAATGTACAGATAGATGAAGGGATGGCATGGTTGAGACTATTTCCAAAAAGATAAATTTGTTTTAAGTTCCTCAAATTGCTAATGATGGATGGAACATAACCAATAATATTTTAATAACTGAGATCCAAATGAACCAAATTTGTTAAAGTCATTATTTTTGGCAGGACAGAACTGTTCATCTAATTATTATAAAGACAAGTCTATCATTGCCAATAACTTATAAAGGTTTCCATTTATGCTAAATTTATCCCCTTGAATCCGTTTATCAACCCATCCTACAATGGCACCTGAGTGCGATGTATCATTATGTTGAAAACTAAATGTGTATTAAGGATAGCTTTGTGTTCAATTTTTTTAATGTCCTCCAAGTGTTCATCTTATCCTATCAATATATAATTTTACGACTGAAAATAGTCTATCCGAAACAACGCTTAGATAACAATGATTTTAGTTCATCTTGAACAATATAGAAAAGAAGGATTATTGCATATTGAGGAGGAACCTTTAGGTTTCATATGGTCAATCCATTAAGATTTTCAAATCCTCTGTTAACCTTGTATGAAGGGGCAAATTGTTGTTTCAAAACTCGAGAGCTCATCTACCTCTGTTCTACTACTAAATTAGCTACTAATTATAATTTTGAACCAAACCCACCCATGAATATTAACACCTCACACAACTTTATCAATATCATACCCTAATATATTCTACCACAAATAAGGTAGTACAATAATATGTTATTAAATGAGCTAAAGAATGAAACCATAATGAACTGGTCATATCAATTCCCCAATTCTGGATATGCATTAATGAAGGACATAATGAAAAACACAATGTAAATTGTTGAGGACACCAAAATTATTCATTAGCACATCATGTACTATCATTCAAGGATAGGTGATAGTATGGACACCTTTGGTTGACGATACATTATTTTATCATCTTTTTGAATCATGTTATGGTGCTATAAAGTAATTATTATGGAAATAATTTGGGTCTTAAGCAATTTTACTTCGAGTTGATTACCCTAATCTATCTTTCCCAAGAATCAAATGCACTGGCCTCGGATTTTACGTTGTCCACCTAGCTGTAATTTTGTGTAAATATGTCGTCATGGTCTTTTAAGCTTCATGTTTGGGATGTGTGGTAAATCTATCCAAAGTTTGTCAATGCTGCCCAACAAACAAAACCGGTCCGCTAGAGGTTTAGTGTATTGGACAGTGTGATAATAGTTGGACTAGTTAGGCGGGTAGAATAACTAGGGAGTTAAAATACATGCGTTAGGTATGAACCATAAATGAGGGGAGATGCTAATCTCATGTGAGTGCGACACCAGATCAACATGAATAATTCTGCCGCATATTCATTATTTCATTTAAATACTTGCAAATATTTTCAAAATGTTTTGGGCACTGACCCATATCAAAACAAAATTCAAAACATTTTAGGTCCTCAACCACAGGGACGCCAGGAATAACTTTTCCTCCTAATAAGACAATGTTGTAACAACTATGGATGCGTGCAGGATTTGTTTAGATGACTCTATCTATTCTATCTAATTAGAATGTTTATTTCAGTTTTTATTTCGGGAATATCTCCCATAGTTTGGCAACTTTCATTTCCAGACTTAGTTATGTTATCTCATTTATCTGTTGGATGATTGTACTGGGAGTTTTACCGAGAGTTATTCAGTTACTTTATTTATTTATGCCATCACTACTCGTTATTATTTCATTGTGGTGAATATTTTTAACTACGGATGTTTTTATAAAGCAGGTTAATAAATTCTTAAAATTAGACACCGGACTTAATTAGTTATTAGTCATTAGTTTGGTTTTCAACAGTGATGCTAAGAATGAACCAGACTGAGAATCCTATTTCATTTTAGTAGAAGATTGGCGGGCCACCAATTATTAGAATAGGTGGGGTGTCAAATGATATTTTGTAAAATATGAGATACGTGGAAGCAGGTGTAAGAGAACTAAATATATGAGTCAAGATGCATACACATAATTAGATACAAGGGTTGTTCCAATACGTACGATACAAATAGGGTTGTTATATAATAATATGATGTTTCGAAACTCGATCTTCGTCTAAATCAACTAAAAGAATGACCAAATTAGGATTATCATCAAGAGCATACTATAACTCTTTAGGTAACTTTAATACGTCTACTTGAGTAGTCACACTTAGAGTATAATACCTTGACATTTTGAAAGGCACAAAAAAAGGCTCGTCAATCAAGCGACCTTCATTCCTCATCTTAAATAAATCTACCATTACAAGTTTAGGTAATATATATTTTATAACCATTCGTAGTGTCCTCCACCTTCACCCAGTCACTTTGGAAGATAATTTCTTGGAAGTCTAAGTAATCTAATTCCAGAATTTGTTGCACAATACCATAATAGGTCAACACCACGTCCTTTGGATTTTTATCACTTTTGCTGTCTACACAATAAATCAAGGCAAAAATTGATATCCCGCTATTTTGCGTTAATAGTTTTTCATCGCACGGGTGTGAGAAGATGATGTTTTGAGCCATTCTAATGAGAGTGAGGATGAGATTGCAATTGAGAAATAAGGGGATCTCCAAAAATCATTTAGTGATATTTACACTGAGGCGTTGAAGATGAAAATGATTAATAAGAATTTGTCTCTTAGGGTGTTAGATTTGGAGAAAGAGGTGAAAGTTTTGAGGGTGTGTGAGGCATCGACGAGTCAGCTAGAGAAGGTGAAGGTTTCTTTATGCGAGGAGTTGATCATTTTAGGCCGATAAAAGAGCAATTTAACTAACATCGTGGCAAGTCTTTTGAGATATCTTCAATATTCATTAGAGACTCATGAGAAACTTGAGGCCCGTGTATCATAACTCGAGATAGATCTCGACATGCCCTGGAGGTCAAGGTTACTTTAGAGGATACATATAAGAAGGTAGGAAATATTCTCCTCGATCCCACTTTAGGTAATGTTGAGAGGCTAGTGTGAAAACCCGCCTACTAAAATAATAGGTGGCCAACCTAATACTCTAATAATCACAGGAATCATAGATGGTCCATTCTCAGCATCACTGTCGATTAAAATAATAGTACGAGATAACCACCAATCATTTAAGGAAACAGAATGTCAAATTTAAAATTTTGAAAGTAAAAGAAAAACACTTAGACAATCCCATTTGCATAAACGGTGGATACAAAAAATCAACGGATAAAGAATGACAATATAATAAATAATCACCGAATAAGCTGTCGGTGAACAGACCAATACAAATAGTTACACCAAGTATTACACATTTAATATTACATTATAATAAATGAGTGCAATGCCCTGTGCAATGCCTTGTGCAACACGCCTGAATAAATAAACTGAACACAAATAGAGTACAATGGGAAGAGGCGTCTGAAACCAAAAATCTACAACATCCGCAATATACTGTAGCTCCACGACAATTGGAATGGAAATGTAAATACGGGTGTACATGCGGTAGAGCACCTGTACGGCAAGGAGTATATGAAAATAAAGAAATATAGATACGGGTCATGGCCTGGTTTGATATGATTCCCATGTGACTAAAATGCATGACAGTTAAGTGTGTATTTCTCTCTCAATTGACAATAATAATTTTCACCTCTCCGTCAAAAAGCAACCTAGCTCAATATCATGATGATGCTCTAGTTAACCCAAATTACTAAGGGCTAACTTCTCCCCATTCTCAACACTATGCCCTATTCGTGCGTGGGGTCTCGCAAAGCGAAATCCAAACAAGAAACCCCCCCGATACACTACTACTTAGGCAAGGTTGATCATCGAGATCCATTAGAGCCTAAGTACAATATTGATGTATATAATCATCAAATTTTAATTTCTTTTAACATAGCGCTAAGGGCTAAGATTATCCCCAGTCTCAACACTATGCCTTATTCGTGCGTGGGGTGTCTCGCAAAGTGAAATCCAAACAAGGAACCCCCCTGATACACTACTACTTAGGCAAGGTTGATCGTCGAGATCCAAATAGACCCTCAGCACATAACTAATATATATACATATGTGGGAAATCATCTAAAGCTACTCAAGGAAACATAAATAAACCCATTCACCATCTAAAAGCATAATTCCTATTTCTTTCTTTAGGAATACATATAAATGGTACACCATTTTAGCAAATGTTTATCAATTAATCTCATTTCAACAATTTCTTTACCAGTTTTATTTACTTTCTTCCATCGAGGAAAATACATTTTTAAAGTAAGTTTTATTAACATAAAATGCTTTATCCTTTTTCATAAAATCCCACTTCCCTTCTTCCATCCAGGAAGTGTAATCAAAAGTCATATTTATTATCATAAAAATACTTTTGTATACCACATGCTTCAATCTCCGTTCTTCCATCCAGGAAATGTATCCGAAGACAAACCATATATCCCATTTCCCTTCCTCCATCCGAAAATTGTAATGAAAGCCAATTCATTATCATGGATTGCTTTAATAAAATCTAAGACCACCCCTCCGGGTTTCCCCACTGGACCAGCCCCTAAATGGCTATCATCTTCCAGGGCCCATCAAACAAGACAACCTGGAAACCTAACAAACGTCGAAAAGTGGCCATATGCCTGCGGGAAAGTCAAGACCACACCCAGAATCTCCTAACCAGCGCAGTAATAATAAACGCCCATATGGCCTAGGGACTATATCCACCCTGCATTCATTAGCCAGGGAGCTTCACCACACGCGCGCAACTTCCCTTATGATAGCGATTTAGAGAGATGTGTATCCATGAATTAACATTTATGGAAAACATTACTTTTTCCTTTTGAAAACATTCACTTTTACATTTTCAACATCATTTGTACTTATTCCTTTTAGTACTACATATTAGCATGTGTCTTTCTTATTCTTAGTGTCATATTTTATTAATGACCTAAGACCCGACGTGCCAAAAATCTCAAACTAGTCTCCAAGAGTTCATGCAATTTCATAAACACTCAAAGTGAGTCTCCCTCAAGGAGTAACGCCCAAAAGTCTCATCATTAACATTTTATCTCCACTGTGTTTTTCGGTTAATCTCCTAAATCACACGGACATTAACCTAAGCAACTAGCCCTCGGGGTAAGCCTAAATATCCCACTTAATCTTAGGACATTAGTCTACCCAAAACCCACCCTCTAGAACTTTTAATTACTTCCCAAAGGAAGGTCCCTAAACCTTGGACCTAAAAGAAAAAGGGCTAAAAATCAAACTAGGAAAAATCTCACAAAAACAGGGGAACCGAATCGATTCGCCTAAAAGCCGAATCGATTCAGTGTGCCAAACCTGACATTCTGTAATAGCCGAATAGATTCGGTCCCAATCTAAATCGATTTGGTTTGCCCAAATCTGTTTCCTTCCCCTTATCCGAATCGATTCGCCCCAGGGGTCGAATCGATTCGGTCCTACAGTTTTGCCCAATTTGGGCTACGGGTTGTATGAACCCTAAAATCCCAAAACTTCAAATCTTTGATTTTACCCAACATCAACAACAACTAATTCTCCCAAATTGTTTCTACACAATTTATAACACATAATTTATCCTCAAATCAAATCAAAACTAAGATTTAAGGGTTAAATCCTCAAAATCAAACGAATAATCCATTTAGGGTTTAAATCTCCAAAACTTAACTACACATGAAATTTATCACATTAAATCACATATAGTAAATAAGAAACTTGCCTCGAGGTTGTAGTCTCTGATCCTCCTCCGGTAGCAATGAAATTCGGCCTCAAATCTCCAATTCTCTCTCTTTTCTCCATTTCTCCCAAGCTCTCTCTTCTCTCTCTCTCTCTTTCTCTTGGTTTCTCACATAAGATTGAGAAAATAAAAGGGGTGGGAGACTTAACCGGGTCTTAAAACATAAATTCCCCTCTTTTAAGTGTTAATACACCACTAAAATGACTCGTAACCACTTAATTGAGTCATAACCCCTTAAAAATGCCCGAATCTCAAAAATTACAACTGGACACTTATTTTGACTATCTCGACTATTATAAAAACAACCGCACCCCCTATTTTGGCATTCGGGAAAATGTGAACAAATTTTATGTTCCAATTTCATTTTATTTCATTAATTTTACCCAACTTAAAGTATAGATCATAACCGCCGTTTTACATATAACGATGCAATATGTCATAATATAATGCTATTTACCTTCTCATAATGGTAAATAGACAAAACATAGTAAATATTATCCCTAAATCTTACCGGAAATAATATTTACTCCAACTTCCCCTATTTTATAAAATTATCCCATCGGGCAAAATAATATAAAATAGCCACTCAAAAACCTGGGTTGTTACATACTCCCCCCCTTAGAGGGGAATTTTACCCTCAAAATTTAGGCGTGCCCCATAATCATAACAAGGGTATACTATATTAAACTATCGTGCTATCATTCTAGCAAACCCCTCGGCAGTGCGGCATCCACATAGGACTCAGACTAAGGTCATTACCATTCGATCTTAGTCCACAACATCGTGCTCTAACATAGCACCAAATCGTTCCTCATGAACTATCGATCCTACCGTTCTACCATGGAAGGGGATATCTACATATCTCGGCACAAATTGCCTTACTTCCCGAAATACGTTACACCCCTAATAGGGAATAACTATGCTAACTTGTAATCGCTCACCCAACACTACTTACTCCTATTCGCATTGGCGGAGCCCTTGAAAGTATACGGCTCAATGAGCCCAATCCTAAAAAAAAATTCTTGGACCACTCCCAGTCCAAGAAGTATACTGTCCACTATTTCCATTCCAACGAACAGGTAAAGAACACCGCCAACTACACTAGGCCACACACGGCTCCATACTTATAGAAAACAATCTGAACTATTATACGGAAATTCTATCCATAAAAGCTACTACTCCTATCCTTCCTCGTTCCCCCACTAATTTCTTCTCACTAGGAGGTGAATCGATCAACCATGGACCTGAACGCACTTACTATAGCATCCCCGCAGTCAAGTTCATTCCCCTTGGCATTCCATGCCTCCACTAATCTCTCCGACGGATTTCTACCCGGCGCACCTACTACCCCATTTGAACTTCCTTAGAGAAAGGGAATATCCAATTGGTAGTCCTTTACGAACTCTAATTTGTTGCTCGTAAAAAGACTAGTTTCCTGCCTAGGAAGTAGTGCCTCTATTCCTTTAAGGCGAATACTACCGCTACGAACTCTATATCGAGCGGAGACTAATACTTCTCAAAAATTCAAGTTTGCGAGACGCATAAACGATGGGTCCATGATCCCATATTAATACTTCCTGTTACTGGAAGAGACTCGTTCATTAAATCCATGTTCGATCCTAACAACACGAGTGCAGGAGTAAAAGTCAACGCATACTTCAACTCCCCGAAAGATAGGTCACCAACGTAACGCTCTATCTAAGAAAGGACCCACCTTTTGGCCTAACATTCCGGATCACTCGAGATCCTATACTTCTTCGTTCTAGGGACCTAATCCCGCTTAGAGTTAACCCATAAACATATTGTGGTCAACTCCCTAACACCTTCCTAAAATAATTATCGCATGCCCTAAGGGCCTTACGTCCTAAAAATCCTAAATTCGATCTACACTCTATTGAAGTCGTATAAATAAAATGTTAATTATGCCCCTAGTGTCCAAGACCTTTCCCGACTTCCAAAATTAGCTTGGTTTCATGCGTGGGACATCTCGCCGAGGCGAAATCCAAATAAGGAACCCTCCCGTTACACTACTACCTCGCATCGTCGGTCGTCGAGAAGTAACGATTGAAGACACATGATCGGGACCGCTAACGTCTTAACTCGTAACTCTAATAATGCACTTCTACTATTAAGTTTTACCATAACAATCAACCGAGGCATTTACTTTCTGTAAGATGCCACAATTGCTTTATCCCATTTATACATACATATTTTTATAAATAGCCTTCTCATCATGGCATAACCACAAGTCTTTATTCGACTTTCATATCTTAGTCTTCCTCACATCGATCAGAGGAAAAACTATCACAGTGCTCATATATCGCACATCAACTTAGCCCTCTAATCACTCATTTATGTGATTCTCGGCTAAACCTTCCAACCCACCACTCAACCATAAAAAGAAAGAAAAGAAAGGAAAATAAATATACCATCTCTCCACTCCCAACGTCGTTAAGGTTCATGCGCTGAGTGTCTCGGAAAGATAAATCCAAACAAGGAGCCCCTCTAACACAATCCCCTTAACTTGTTGGTCGTGGAGATAAGGCAATAACATAAACAAACAAAGCATACAAGAAATCAAACAATCAAAGAAAACAAACAAAAACAAGAAATGAAAACTACCTACATACCATAAACCACCTCTATAAAGTCTCAATCCTATATCTAGGTGAGATATTATAGAACAACTAGTCCTCTCTAGAACTAGAAATAGGATATCCTAGCAATTTATTTTCTTGCTATCGAACCAACCCAATCAAGAACATCTCCACTCGCATATTACATATAATATGAGTGGCACATACTACAAATGCGCCTCTAAAATATCCCCACTCGCTTAATAACGAGTGAAGAAAATATAGAACTTCCCTACCATGGAATCCATAAAGGTGCTCTATATAATAACATAATTACCACCACTAGCTCAATATACACACCCGAATCTAGGGTTAATACAATACCACTCCATCTCTAGCTTCTCTGGCGATTATTCGCGTAGTTCCCCTAACTTATTTAGCAAAGAGAACATTCTACTAGCCTCCCGGGCCATAGTTCAATGAGTATTCCCCGGGTGGATGTCCACCGTTGGGGTCTCACGAACACTACTTCTCCAAAAGTGTTAGCAACACTTACTTGTGAGCCTATCGTTTCCATTGAAAGACTCTCTCTCCCTTGCACCAACCTTATTTCGGTGCACAACTTCCTTAACCGTAACACCCTTTATTCACGGTCGGCCTCTGACCGAACCTCGCGTGAATATTTTAGAACTTACTTTCTCATCATTCCTGATATCTCAGAGAAACTCGTTGTTGGAAATATCTAATGGGTTTCTCTATTGGTGAAACCTCCCGTTCCATCAAAATAAGGCGGCTACTATATCCGCCATTTCAATCTTATTCCAACGGGTGAAATATTTTCCTCCAATCTTTACACCTGGGCACTTCTATACCCTTCTCTAGGCCAAAACTCTGAGGCCCTATATTCTCACCAAATGAGATTACACTTCCTTTATCCAACATGTGGTCCTCATCAAGGACCCCTCATCTCCAACTTAATGTCACTTGGAATCCCAAGCTGAGAACCACTCTCAACTGGAAGCGGTACTTGGAGAACTTTATCTACTGTGCTTAGTAGTCACGGTAGCAATATTTTAAAATAATGCTACGGAGGGAGCGACCTCTAAAGCGGCCCTCATTCCCGACTACCACTTACAGCTCTTAGAAATCCCATCTCATGAATCCTTCTCAATGGCATACCTAACGCCCTACATCTGACGACTTACGAGTCTCACACGAACGCGCAAAAGATTTTTGGGGTTCCCATATCTTAGCAGGAGAACGAAATCTCACAAGAGAAGTCAACGGTCTTAATCTTAGGGCTCTCTATCTAATCATAAGTAACGCTGAAAGCGTAATACGTCTGCACGGATTCCTAAGAACTCTAGAACCTGATGCTCTGATACCATCTGTGACAAACCGCCTACTAAAATAATAGGTGGCCATCCCAATACTCTAATAATCACAGGAATCATAGATGGTCCATTCTCAGCATCACTGTCGATTAAAATAATAGTACGAGATAACCAGCAATCATTTTAGGAAATGGAATGTCAAATTTAAAATTTTGAAAGTAAAATAAAAACACTTAGCCAATCCCATTTGCATAAATGGTGGATACCAAAAATCAACGGATAAAGAATGATAATATAATAAATAATCACGGAATAAGCTGTCGACGAACAGACTAATACAAATAGTTACACCGAGTATTACACATTTAATATTACATCATAATAAATGAGTGCAATGCCTTGGGCAACACTCCCGAATAAATAAACTGAACACAACTAGAGTATAATGGGAAAAGGCGTCTAAAACCAATAATCTACAACATCCGCAATATGTTGTAGCTCCATGACAACTGGAATGGAAATGTAAATACGGGTGTCCATGCGGTAGAGAACCTGTATGGAAAGGAGTATATGCAAACAAAGAAATATAGATACGGGTCAGGGCTCGGTTTGATATGATTCCGATGTGACTAAAATGCTTGACAGTTAAGTGCATATTTCTCTCGCAATTGACAATAATAATTCTCACCTCTCCATCTAAAAGCAACCTAGCGCAATATCATGATGATTCTCTAGTTAACCCAAATTACTAAGGGCTAACTTCTCACCATTCTCAACACTATGCCCTATTCGTGTGTGGGGTGTCTCTCAAAGAGAAATCCAAATAATGAACCCCCCCGATACACTACTACTTAGGCAAGGTTGATCATCGAGATCCATTAGACCCTAAGTACAATATTTATGTATATAATCATCAAATTTTAATTTCTTTTAACATAGAGCTAAGGGCTGAGCTTCTACCCAGTCTCAACACTATGCCTTATTTGTGCGTGGGGTGTCTCGCAAAGCGAAATCCAAACAAGGAACCCCTCTGATACACTACTACTTAGGCAAGGTTGATCGTCGAGATCCAAATAGACCCTCAGCACATAACTAATATATATACATATGTGGGAAATCATCTACAACTACTCAAGGAAACATAAATAAACCCATTCACCATCTAAAAGCATAATTCCTATTTCTTTCTTTAGGAATATATATAAATGGTAAAACATTTTATCAAATGTTTACCAATTAATCTCATTTCAACAATCTCTTTACCAATTTTATTTCCTTTCTTCCATCCAGGAAAATACATTTTTAAAGAAAGTTTTATTAACATAAAATGCTTTATCATTTTTCATAAAATCCCACTTCCCTTCTTCCATCCAGGAAGTGTAATCAAAAGTCATTTTTATTATCATAAAAATACTTTTGTATACCACATGCTTCCATCTCCCTTCTTCCATCCGGGAAATGTATCCGAAGCCAAACCATATATCCTATTTCCCTTCTTCCATCCAGGAAATGTAATTAAAGCCAATTCATTATCATGGATTGCTTTAACAAAATCTAAGACCTCCCCTCCGGGTTACCCCACTGGACGCGCCCCTAAATGGCTATCATCTTCCAGGGCCCATCAAACAAGACAACCTGGAAACCTAACAAACGTCGGAAAGTGGCCATATGCCTGCGGTAAAGTCAAGACCACACCCAGAGTCTCCTAACCAGGGCAGTAATAATAAATGTCCATATGTCCTAGGGACTATATCCACCCTGCATTCATTAGCCAGGGAGCTTCACCACACGCGCGCAACTTCCCTTATGATAGTGATTTAGAGAGGTGTGTATCCATTTAGGGTTTAAATCTCCAAAACTTAACTACACATGAAATTTATAACATTAAATCACATCTAGCAAGTAAGAAACTTGCCTCGAGGTTATAGTCTCTGATCCTCCTCCGGTAGCAACAAAATTCGGCCTCAAATCTCAATTTCTCTCTCTTTTCTCCATTTCTCCCAAGCTCTCTCTTCTCTCTCTCTCTTTCTTGGCATCTCACATAAGATTGAGAAAATAAAAGGGTGGGAGACTTAACCGGGTCTTAAAACATAATTTCCCCTCTTTTAAGTGTTAATACACCACTAAAATGACTCGTAGCCACTTAATTGAGTCATAACCCCTTAAAAATGCCCGAATCTCAAAAATTACAACTGGGCACTTATTTCGACTATCTCGACTATTCTAAAAACAACCGTACCCCCTACTTTGGCATTCGGGAAAATGTGAACAAATTTTATGTTCCAATTTCATTTTATTTCATTAATTTTACCCAACTTAAAGTATAGGTCATAACCGTCGTTTTACATATAACGACGCAACATATCATAATATAATGCTATTTACCTTCTCATAATGGTAAATAGACAAAACATAGTAAATATTATCCCTAAATCTCACCGGAAATAATATTTACTCCAGCTTTCCCTATTTTATAAAATTAGCCCATCGGGAAAAATAATATAAAATAGCCACTCAAAAACATGGGTTGTTACAGCTAGGAATAGGTTATGACGGTGCATCCACTTCTCATATTGTACCCGACCCGATTCCTATGTTTTTGTTAGATCCATATGACCCTAGACCTAACCCACCTAGGAGAGTTCATCCTAGTCATTTTGAGAGAGGTGTCCCCAAGCCCGTGTATCTTTATTCCCATTGCAAACAAAGAGGTCACCTTAAGAAATCTTTATTTAAGTTAGGTAGAGTGTCTCATAGGTATCTTTCGTGTTATGCTACCACACGAATACCTACACGAGTTCTCGACCGCACTCCCACACATGTTACTTCCCATGTTCCCGCACATCACCTCAGATATTTTGAGAGTTTTAGAGAGCAAGTAGAGTATCTAGTCAGAACTTCACAAAATTTGACGGTGGAATTTCTTAGAATGTCATCTCCTTTGAGAGTTCCTCCGGGACTAATAATTGAGATTGAGACTTGTTTCGAGTGTAAGATTCTTTTCATGTTCACATCTTACATGATTATTGCTATTGTGTACTATCATTGTACTTATATTTTTCATTTTGATATATTGTTAAAAAAATCCAAAAAGAATTTTGTTATTCTTCAAACAATTTTAAAAATACAAAAAGATTTTTGGTTTTTATGAAAAATGTGAAAAAGACAAAAAGATTTTATTTTGATAAACTTTTTGAAGAAGACAAAAATAGTTTTGTAACTGTTTTTCACCATATGTGGAAGAACATTAAATATGTCCGACTTATCCATTCAATCCATATCCATGTGACTATTTTGTAGTGTTTTGAAATATGACATTATTTAATATATGTGCTTCGTAATTTGTAGAGTTATTAAGATGTGATTTGATGATATCTTGCTACATATTTGATTGCTTGTCACCTTTAATGCACACAATCACAAACTTATTTGAATGTTGCACTTACTGGTCACATGTCGACTGTAGTGTTTTCACCGCAATTGTGCTTTTAAATTGAACCAAATGTGAGAAATAAGATAATAAAAACTTTTGTATGTAAGAACCATTGCCCGAATTTAGAAAATAATTTTTTCGATAAAACTATTATATATTAAGCAATAGAATCGAGTTGTGAAAGACATGTTTCCTTTGTGTTAAAAGCCACCATTTTCAAAGAAAAAATCCAAAAAGATTCACGGAACATAAAAATAGAAGTGCCAGACCATTTGCTTTGAACATTGATGCTTCGTTACAAATGAGCATTAATTTCTTCAAAATTGTGAGTGTTATTGATATATGAGAGATTTTGAGGGAGTTTAGCCAAACATCAATAGGTTTGCACTTACGATAAATGTTTTGAAAAGAAATACATAGTTTTGGGCGTCATTGGTGTGAAAATCATTCGCGATCTTGATTTCTTGATTAAGTTAAGTACTTTCACTTGAGTTCACTATTCTTACACCTAAAGTATATTTTGATAGCATTCATTTGTAGTGTCTCAATCCTTCTTTCACATGGGATATGATTATTTGTGTTGATTAACTTATGGAATATATTCACACCCTTACATTTCGCTTCCATAATTCAAGAATTTTTGTGTTTTCTCCATGGTGTGTGGTATTTGTAAAATTTACACTCGAGAAAAATTTGAAAAATTAAAAAATAGTTTGTGGAGTCTTTGAGTTAATCATTTCATGTTCTTATTTCATATATCTTTGTGATGTTATTTTATCTTTAGTGATGCTCTCCATTTTCATGTTTTAGTTTCTACTCCTTATCTATTTTGGACAAAACAAAATGGGGAGAAAAAATTACGGGGGAGATTACATGAGTTTGATTTATGGGAGAGAATTATTATGAATTTTATTTTATATGTCAAACTCTAAGCAACAAAGGTATTTTATTTCCTTAATGTATGTAGATACTTTTGGAAGATCATATTCACATTACACTCATTGAAGACAAAGTTCCCAAGAGATGAATAAGAAGAACTGGAGATTTAAAGACATCATTATCTTGTACCGATCCATTTTCTAGGGTTTTGGAGGGTATTAGATATTTTCATTGTTTTAGGGGATTTTTATGTAATTTGGATTCTGATTTTATTTTTGCACCGAAATAACCAAAAGGGAGAAATTTGCAAAAGCATAATTTATGTCATTTTCTCATAGCTTAGACATACATTGATTTTTAAGAACGTATACGCTTGCGTTCAAATGAGCAAATTATATATTAAACACCTTTTATCTCAAACAAACCCTAAACATGCAACAATATGTGATTGAATAAGATAATGAACTAAGCAAGAACATTCAAACACATGCTTGTGAGCAAAAATCCCCCAAAGGGGCAAAACCATTTATTTTCATTATAATATTGTAACTGTACAATTTCGAATTACAATGAAAATATAAGTGACTAAGAATTACCCTCAGGTGTCGGATTCTATAGTCGGCGGCTGGAGTTATCCCTTTCCAGTAGGGCTGCAATGAAGAAGAAGAACGGTCTTCTCCACAATGGTATGAACAGCAAAAGTGCGTTCCTGGGTTGCAAAGACATTCACAAATGTTTGGAAATTTGTGTGAATCAAAAACCTAGAGTCTTGGGCTCAATAGGTGAAGACTTAGAGTTTTTGTGCTCTAAAAATCGTGTATGGAAGTCTTAGAAAACCACTTCCCGTATTGGGATTAAATAAGAAGTCTTGGGCCTTAAAAATCTGAACACGATCTGTTGAAGTTTATCCCAGGCGGACCGGTCCGGGTCTGAGGCGGATCGGTCCGGGTAGGCGGACCGGTTCTTTTTATATTTGGCATCTTCGGTTCGCAATCAGTCCGGGGTATACTGGATTTCAGCAAGAGTACCGGTCCAGGTCTGAGGCGGACCAGTCCGCAGGCAGATCAGTTCTTTTATTCTGGGCGGACCGGTCCGGCCTGTCAGACTTTGATTCCTCTTCTTCTTTTGATATTCGGATCCGTTGATGACTGTATGAATCTTGAATTTCTTCAACGGTGTAACAGCGTACGACATAACAAATTGCTAATGGACAAAAATGTCCTTACAAATCTCCCCCTATGTCTATGCCGATACATACATAAAAACAAACATCCGAATTATCAAACAACTAAAAATGCCTATACAAATCTACCCTTCCATGAACCCAAAACTGGAAAGATACAATTGAATAAGACTACAGCGTTTGCTCTTCAACTCTTCAGGAATCTCAAATCTTTTCTCATCAGAGTGTGCATTCCAATGATAATCCATGTAGTACCCTACACACATGAGAAAAGACAAAATACCAAGTGACGTATCGAGTTTGAAATGAGATATCAAATGAAAAAAGCATGTTATATCAAATCTCAAAAACACAAAACTCTCCCAAAATTTGATAATTCTTTCTCCCCCTTTTTATGATGTCCCCAAATAGACAAATGAGAGAAATAAAGCAAAATAAGCAAGTGCGGGGTGTCACTAGGATAAAATCACACCATGAATGAACACAAAGCAACCAAGTCGATGATAGCGTAAATGAAGTGGTGCGATCAAATTCGATAGGAAAATCAATGCATACAAACATGACATATGTGCACGACGAATATTGGATACTCCTAGCGAATGAACTCAAATGCGTCCGTTGATGTAAAAGAATGACAATATAAGATATTGACTAAATCAAATCAACAAATCAAAGCTCAAAGTGATTTTCACACCAATAACGTCCAAAACGATTTTATGCTTTTTCAGGACTTTCAAGGAAGTGCAAACCCGTTTAAAGATTCTCCAACCAAACTCCCTCAGATATAATTTTGAATAGAGGCATTCTAAATTCTCAAACTTTGGAGAATTGATGGTGAAACCTAAGTGGCCCATATTTGGCATGAAGTGCTTTTAATAGCCTTTAAATTTTTTCGGGCTCTTTTAACCTCTTTGGACCTCGGATAATAAAATTCCTCCATTTTTTAGGTCCTTTTTAACGGTGGATTTTGCGCAAAGGATAGATGATTACCTTTCGCAGCCCCTCCCCGTTATCAAACACACACAGTCTCACCAAAACGGTTTTTACATGCATTCCAATCTTGTCAAGTTTTATCGCATATTGTACATTGTATAGATAGGATTGAGATGGAAACACTCAAGCCATATTAGATAGATAAGTGCAATAAGAAGATATAGCCGTGCATGTGTGCAATAAAGGATATAGGAGTCAAACATGTAGGAAGATTTCACTAATTACATCTCAAAGACTCCATACTAAGTAAAGCACATGGATGAAATGATGTAGCGTCTCAAATCTCTATCAAACAGTCACATGGATATATGGAATGAAGTTGTGACTTGGCTATCTTAAAAGTTCATCCACAAAAGGTGCATAAAAATACAAAAATCTTTTTGGGCTTTTTCAAAAAATTTATCAAAATAAAATCTTTTTGTGCTTTTCTTAAAAATTATAAAAGAAAATCTTTTTGTATTTTTTCAAAAGAAATATAAACAGCAAAAAAATAAATAAATAGTTGTACAACTAAGCAATGGTACATATAAAACAGACTAGCAATAGGAATCATATGATATGAACATGACCTATTCTAGACAAAGACCAACCCTTCAGTCAACTGTGAAAATCCCCAAAGACTTCCTAAGACTCTCAAATCTAAGGGCATCTAAAGGTTTCGTGAAAATGTCGGCTAACTGACGGTCGGTGGGAACGAAACTCAGGGATATAGTGTTCTCCTCAACTAACTGACGAATAAAGTGCTCACGTATCCTGATGTGCTTTGTGCGCGAATGCTGGATGGGATTGCAGGATATGTGAATTGTGATCGTGTTATCACAAGAAATGATCATGGTGTCCTGTGAAATCCCATAATCCGTCAACATTTGCTTCATCCACAAGAGTTGTGTGCAACAACTCCCAGCGGCTATGTACTCAGCCTACGTAGTGGATAAAAAGATGGAATTTTGTTTCTTGCTCGGCCAGGAGATAAGAGTAGAACCAAAATAGAAACACCCACCAGAAGTGCTCCTACAACCATCTATATCCCCGGCCCAATCGGCATCCGAATAGGCGGACAAACGGTCATCGGTATCAAAGGAATACCAAATACCGTATGAGAGACTCCCACTTACGTATTTAATAATAAGTTTTAGAGCAAGTAGGTGTGACTCTTTAGGGGACGCCTGATATTGTGCACAGACTCCAACACTAAAGGCGATGTCGGCACGACTGGAAGTCAAGTAGAGAAGACTATATATCATAATCCGATATAAGTTTTGCTCTATGTCCTTGCCTGAAATGTCCTTACTAAGCTTGGTAGTGGTACTCATAGGTGTACGTGCATGCTTAGCGGAGTCTAAACCAAATTTCTTCACTAGGTCTCTAGCATACTTGGATTGGGATATGAACATCCCATCCTCTAGCTGACGAACCTGGAGACCAAGGAATAATGTAAGCTCACCAACCATACTCATCTCAAACTCACTTTTCATCTCCTCCTCAAAGTGGTGAGCATGCTTGGAGCATGTGGATCCAAAGACTATGTCGTACATATAGACCTGGGCAACCAAAATAGAACCGTCATCTCTCCTGACGAACAACGTCATATCTACTCCCCCTCTCTTGAAGCCACGAGCTAAGAGATAGGAAGTAAGCCTCTTGTACCAAGCACGAGGTGCTTGCTTCAAACCATACAAGGATTTCCTCAGATAGTAGACGTGCTCCGGGTGTTGAGGGTCTTCAAACTCTTTTGGTTATTCCACATAAACCTCCTCCTATAGAATGCCATTCAGAAAGTCACTCTTGACATCCATCTAATATAACTTGAAGCGCAGATGACATGCGATGGCGAGTAGAAGAAGGACGGACTCAAGCCTCACAACAGGAGAAAATGTCTCCCCAAAGTCTACACCTCTATCTGTGTGTAGCCTTGAGCGACCAACCTAGCCTTAATTCTTATTATGGTACCATTTTCATCCATTTTATTCTTAAAAATCCACCGGTTACCTATCACATTAGTCTCACTAGGTCGGGGGACAAGTTCCCAGACATTGTTCTTTTTAAACTGAAGCAACTCATCCTGCATAGTAGATATCCAGTGTTCATCCTTGAGTGCTTCTTTATGGTTCTAGGGCTCGACTTTGGACGTGTAGAAAATATGGATAACAACGTTCTCTAGCTGATCACGAGTCTTAACCCCTAGAGTGGGATCGCCAATAATGGCAGACGGGTCATGACTCTTGCGAACCCAAGCAGGTGTGTCCCCTAACACAGGAGTGGGGACCACAGAGTGTGGGTGGGGGATAAGTGTATCACTGTCAGATGTGTCCTCATCCTCACACTAAAGGTTAGGATCAATAATTGTCGGAGGTTCGTCATCTTACTCGGTGACGTTTATTGATTCCATAACCTTAGAGCTCTTCAGGTTAAAAACCCGGTACGCTCTGCTATTCGATGAATATCCTAGAAATATTCCCTCGTCGCTCCGGGAGTCAAAATTTCCTAATTGCTCTCTATCCCGTAGGATGTAGCATTTACTCCCAAAAACACGGAAATATGCCAGGTTTGGCTTCTTGCCAGTCCACAACTCATAAGGGGTCTGAAGTGTGTGTGGACGCAAATTAACCCTATTCACCGTGTGGCATGAAGTAGACACTGCCTCTGCCTAAAATCTCCTAGAAACTTTACGACCTAGAAGCATAGATCTAGCCATCTCCTGGATCGTTCTATTCTTTCTCTCAACAATCCCATTTTGCTGAGGAGTTCTCACAGCAAAAAACTCATGTTTGATCATGAGGCTATCACAGTAAAGATCTACCTTTGCTTCTGTGAATTCAGTGCCATTGTCACTACGCATCCTGTTAATAGTGACACCATGTTGATTTTGCAGGATACGGCACTTGGTCGTTAAAAATTCTACAGCATCGGATTTCTCTCTCAGAAAACCTACAATGGAGTACCTGGAGAAATCATCTACCATCACGAGGATGTACCTCTTACCACCTAGAATCTCAGTACGAGTGGGACCCATAAGATCCATGTGAATCAACTCAAGAACAAGAGAGGTGGTAATGGAATGCAACTTCCTATGAGGACTACGAATTTGTTTTCCCAACTGACAGGGTCCACAAATGGTCGAAGTTGACTTTCCAAGAGATGGTAAGCCACGTACTAGGTCATTTTTAGCTAAGCGGTTGAGATCTCTAAAGTTCACGTGACCTAGACGTTGGTGCCACAGATCCATAGGAGTGATCGTGGCGCTGTTGCAGACAAGTGAGGACGTGGGCTCAGTCCCATAGCAGTTATCCTTTGTCCTTACCCCTTGCACTAATAGTTTACTGGCTTGATTATAGACTTTATAAGTATTCCGGTCAAACTTTACTATAAAGTCAGCATCGCACAGGTGGCTATTGCTGAGAAGGTTTGCTTTCAAACCTTTGACGTACAAAACATTTTCTAGCTTAGTAAATCTAGGTAACTAGACAATACCTCGTCCTACAATGCTAGACTTGCTCCCATCTCCGAAGGTGACTCTGCCATCCTGATAGTCCTCAAGAGTCGTAAAAAATGAGGCATGACCTGTCATGTGTCTGGAGCACCCACTATCAAAATACCACTGTGAGGTATTATGTGCTTTGAGAGCAACATGAACAAAAAAAGCCTTTTTATCTTTCTTAGGTACCCAAGTCGGGATGACCTTTTGTTTGCCTTTGTTGTTGTTGGTTTTAGCTGGAATGTGAGAATCATTCACTAACGACAAAGACATCCGTTGGAATTCTTCCATTAAACTCTGGGACGTGGCAGCTAAGAACTTAACTTTCTCTCTCAGACTTGAAAACTTATCAGTATGACGAGGTGGAGCATTAGTATGTCGTGTCCGACCCATGTTATAGCAAAACTCCCTAAGGTGGCCTTTTCTTTTGCAGCAAGTACAAAAGGACACAGTCAAAGGCGGACCTTGGTTTGCCTTTCTTGGTCGAAATCTCCTTCGAGGTTTTTGACGGTGGCCATAAGGAGTCGTAGTAAACTCAGGAACTGGTCCAGGGGCAATTTGGGATGTGGAGGCACCATCATAACCAATTCCGTGCCGATCACCAAAACCTAAAGCGGGGCCGAGGAGCATTTTTCCCATCTTTCCAGATTTGTCCTCGATTTGTACATTGACTTCCCGTGCTTTCACAAGATCATGAGTCAGCTGGGCAACTAGGGATTCAAGTTTCTTCTGAGTCTCCATGGAGGAATGGAGCTGACTCGTAAGGCTAGCCACTTGTTTAGTCAATTCCCCTCTCTCTTTCTCAAAAACACTTTCTCTCTCTCTAAACAAACTCTCTTTCTCGACACAGGAAGATTCTCTCTCTCTCATGGCTATGAAGGTGGAGGACTCTCTCTCTCTTGCTCTTCTTAATTCTTCCTCTAATCCGGTGATCTTAAGGACTAACGCTTTGTTTCGCTTTTTAGTTTTAAATGACTCAGAATATAACTCAGCGTAGGCGCGTTGAATATCACTTTCGCTCTCACTTGAGTCATCCTCCCCCTCATTCACATCGATCTCACTATCGAGGTGTCCCTGTGAAGCATCATCCTCATCTTCATGAAGAGAACTAGGAGTGCTCACTTGACTGGCCATGAATGCGGTGAAGTTACACTCATGTGGTGACTCATCTCCTGAATCCACCGTCTCGACCTCACTGTCGTCGCTAAGAGTAGCATTAAGGATAGCTTTCCCTTTCTCTCTATTCAGATGAGTGGCACACTCAAAGTCTCTATGACCCCTACCATCGCACTCAAAGCATCTCTCACTTTCTTTCTTAGGAGGATTTTTGGAATCTTTTTCATTTTTCTTTTCAAACTTATTTTTCTCAAATTTCTTTTTATCTTTAAAATTGCCATTTTTCTTAAATTTGGGAATCCTCATGAAATTTTTTGCAAAAAGAGCCAAATCATCTAAGTCAAAATCACATGAAGAATCTGACGTGTCAGTTTCTCTCTTTCTAGATGACTCTACCCTCTTTCTAGTCGACCCCTCACTCCTTCTTTCTTGGGCATTAAGTTCAATTCCCTTATCTTTAGATTTAGCAGCTTTAGGGAACATATCAATTTCATATGTTTGCAAATCACCTACAAGTTCTTCCAATTTTAGCGTATTTAAATTTCCCATAGAATTTAGCACAGTGACTTTAGAGATAAAACGCTTAGGCAAAGAACGAAGAATCTTTTTAATAACTCTAGCATTAGGAATATGTTCACCAAGATTAAAGCTAGTATTCACAATGTCAGAAAGTCTATCATAAAATTCATCAAAACATTCAGATTCATGCATGGTGATGGTTTCAAATTGAGTTGTCAAATTTTGCAACTTAGGCTCCTTCACAGCATTAGTTCCTTCATGGGTGAGTTGTAAAACATCCCATGCCTCTTTTGACGTGGTGCACGTCATTATGCGTTTGAACTCATCAGGTGTGACAGACCCAGAAATAGCACGTAGACCCTTAGAATTAAAAGATGACCATTTAAATTCTTCTTCAGTCCAAGAAGTAACAGGTTTCAAGTTAATCACATTATCAACAGTCACGGAGGCAGGTGTCCACCCTCTTTCAACCAAAATCCAGACACGCTCATCAATGGCTTTTAATGCAGATCTCATACGGGCTTTCCAATAGGCATAGTTTGTCTCGTCAAAAACTAGCATTTTATTATATAACTTTTCCATTTGAACACGCACTTTTTCAAAAAAAATCATTTTTTTTCAAAAAATTGATATCTTAGAAAAAATTTGCGGAAAAATAGGAATACGCGATAGATTAGCGTAACCTGCTCTGATACCAATTTGAAAACGTGAGTAGACAAATTGTATCAGAAAGTAAATCCTCAAAAAATCAGGATCACGCGATAAATTAGCGTAACCCGCTCTAATACCAATTTGAGAATGTATACACTTGCGTTCAAAGGAGCAAATTATATATTAAACACCTTTTATCTCAAACAAACCCTAAACATGCAACAATATGTGATTGAATAAGATAATGAACTAAGCAAGAACATTCAAACACATGCTTGTGAGGAAAAATCCCCCAAAGGGGCAAAAACCATTTATTTTCATTATAATATTGTAACTGTACAATTTCGGATTACAATGAAAATATAAGAGACTAAGAATTACACTCAGGTGTCGGATTCTGTAGTCGGCGGCTGGAGTTATCCCTTTCCAGTAGGGCTGCAATGAAGAAGAAGAACGGTCTTCTCCACAATGGTATGAACAGCAAAAGTGCGTTCCTGGGTTGCAAAGAGATTCAAAAATGTTTGGAAATTTGTGTGAATCAAAAACCTAGAGTCTTGGGCTCAATAGGTGAAGACTTAGAGTTTTTGTGCTCTGAAAATCGTGTATGGAAGTCTTAGAAAACCACTTCCCATAGTGGGATTAAATAAGAAGTCTTGGTCCTTAAAAATCTGAACACGATCTATTGAAGTTTATCCCAGGCAGACCGATCCGGGACTGAGGCGGATCAGTCCGGGTAGGCGGACCGGTTCTTTTTATATTTGGCATCTTCAGTTCGCAATCAGTCCGAGGTATACTGGCTTTCAGCAGGCGGACCAGTCCGGGTCTGAGGCGGACCGGTCCGCAGGCGGATCGGTTCTTTTATTCTGGACGGACCGGTCCGGCCTGTCAGACTTTGATTCCTCTTCTTCTTTTGATATTCGGATCCGTTGATAACTGTATGAATCTTGAATTTCTTCAACGGTGTAACGGCGTGCGACATAACAAATTGCTAATGGACAAAAATGTCCTTACAATTTTAGCGTATCTCGTTACCATTTGACTCGAGCCGTCACGATGAACAAAATATTTAACTTATTCAAAATTAAAGATGAACTCTACATTATGAAGGTATAAAGATTTTTAAGAATTTAAATTTATTCATTCAATTTATTTTGGGATGTTTGTATTTATTAAAACTGAAACATGATTTTTTTTTAAATCGAGCATCTTTTTTATTTAAAATTATTTTTTTCAAAGTTCGCCTTCCTCGTTCAAATGAGAAGACAATCTCGTTCGAACGAGATGGTCAAGTCGTTCGAAGCTTATTTGATCTCTTCATTTAATGTGCATCTAACAAGGGTGTACTGTTTGGAATTGTTTGAAGGTCATTTGCAGCTAGTTCAAACGAGATAGCTTTGTCGTTCGAACGAGATCCTGTTTCATTCAAACGAACTACTATTCTCTTTTGAAGGATCCTCATTTTCATTTGAATAAGTTGCTGCATCAAAATTTGTGTCCGCCTTATAAATATTTTTTTCGTGTTTATTTTTGTTAAGACTTTTTTCAGAACAACTTCTGCACACTTGTTGCAAAAGTTTTCACCCTTTTGAATTTAGATAACTCTTTTGATTCACAAATCACATCCACTAAATATATTTGTGTGAGTCTTTTTAAACCTATCCTTGCATACACTATTCTTTTGGGGAGATCATCTTCACTTCCGTCCTTGTGATTCTCGAGAGGATCATTGCTGAAGACGAAGGCTTTTCGATGGATAACGAGGGTGGAAGGCCGCTTGTGGACTGCTTGAAGACAAATGGTAATTTTTAAAGATTTGTAAAGACTAGCTCGTTATGCTTGTGCATGGCATTAAGTAGTTTGTAAGTCGACTGTCTTGTAATATTTTTAAACTCCTGAATAAAGGTTTTGCACGCAAGGGATTTTTCCACAAATTTGCCTTTATTAAATGCTTATTTTACTTTATCTATTTTCTCACCTGGATACATGTCTTAAGTTTAAAAAGATCAAATTTGGATTTATGTGTAGTGGACATTTAATTATATAGATCATTCCATTAAGATCGCGATAGGGCACTTTCAGAATTATTAATAGATTTAATTTGAAAAATAGAAAATCGAGAATTAAAATCATAGTATCTTTCAAAATTTAATCAACTATTAACTAAAAAAGCAAGCAATATTAACAAACAAAATAAAATAAGTCTTCAAAATACTCTAAAAATAATTAAGACCCAAAAAAAATTACATTAAAAGATCTCCAACATGAAGTCAGTCTAATTAAATAAGATATCAAAAATCACAAAATATAAAGTAGTGAGTTAAAGAAATATATCGCTATTTTAAAAGCAGATCAAACTCTTCATAATCAACAAGTTATTTCCTCGAAAGAAAATGAGACAGAACCTGAGCCAAAGTCATCCAATATAAAAATCCTAAAAATATACAAGAATTTGACCATCAACTAAACATCATAAACAAAATTAACTTATAAAAATAGAACTCAGAAGTAATTATAACGTCAAAATTTCCAATTGAGTATGTTGTATAGTTTTGACTTATTCTCGGAACAAAACATATTTGAGTCATAGGGAGATTTTTATTGTCACGATCCCACACAGGCTATGACGTGTTGAAGTTTACTAAAGACGTTGTGACAAATCTTCAAGGAATTATTTATGCCGAAGGTTTAATTGATGCAAGTTTATTCGTCTTGAAGTTTAATTGCATCTTGATATCACTGAGGTATGAATGCGTAATATTAATGGGGCTCGGAATGAATTTTTATAAGTTCAAGGATGTTATTTTATTAAGAAAATATTTTTTTAAATGTTTTTAAAGTGTTTGACATCATTTACACTTCGTTTTAATCTGATAAGGACGGATTAGAGTAGTATTTAAGTTTGACTCTAATTTGCACGTTGTTCAAATGACTTGAGCAATCATTCGAGTGATATGTACATCTCGTTCGAGAACATGCCAATTTCGTTTGAACGAGCTATCGCATTAAGGAAAGTATAAATAGCGTATTTTTCATCAGATTTTGGGTGTGTGCATTCTGCAAAAATGGTTTACATTCCAGAACATTTTATGCACATGTTTTCTAAGGTTTTCCAAATCTAAACACATCCTTGGAGTTCCAAAGATCCAAGCTTTCATTAGTATATGTTATAGTGATATTGTTTGCACCAAGAATAAAGTTTTCTCTGAAGAAAATTGCTGGATTTTGCGGTGGAGAAGCGGAAGAGTCGTGTTCAACGTCATAGATGTTACAATCCATATCGGTGGACACCGAGATATACCTGGAGGTGCATGTTATGGATGAGCATTGTGGAAAAAAGACTTTATGTGTGGTCACTGTGAGGGGAGTGGTTAAAGATCATAAGAGCATCAAGTCTTGTGGGGATCGAGTTGTTGAGTATGACTCGTGTCTATTCATTATAAATCCACATTCATAGTGATTGTCTGGCATGGGGCGTTCGAGATTTTTTCCCGTTGTGATTTCCTCATACATCCGACATTGTAGGATTCTTTACTTTATTTTATTTCTTTAATCACTAGGTGCATGTTTAGGATTAATTAAGGTAAATTTTGGTTAAGTTAAAATTGGTTCACAACTTGGTGCGAAATAAAAATTGGAAATAAAAATTTCATAAAAATAAATTATACTATAATCCTTAAAACACTTTTCGCACTTAAAATAAGGGACCTACAAATTGGTATCAGAGCTAGAAACATATTTTTTAACTGGTTGATCCGTTGAAAGTTTTCGTGTTCTTATTTTTTATGGCACAAATTATGCTTATTGGAAGATAAGAATGAGAAGTGCTTTAAAATCTATTGATGAGCGTGTTTGGTTAGCGGTTGAAAAGGATTGGTCATCGCCAGTCACACGAGAGGGTGAGGTCACTAGTTTGAAACCCATTGAGTCATGGACCAACGTTGAACATTGTCTTGCATTTTACAACTCTAAAGGTCTGCACATTATTTCCCCACGTGTCACACCGGAAGAGTATAATAGAATCATGACTTGTGAAACTTCAAAAGAGGCTTGGGATACACTTTCACTTACTCACGAGGCATTAGCGTGATAAGGGCTTCTAAGTTACAAAACCTCACTACACAGTTTGAGACGATTAAGATGTTAGAGAGTGATTCATTTGATGAGTTCAACACTAGGTTATCCACTATTTTCAATGCGTCATTTAACCTAGGAAAGAGGATTTTCGACAATGGTGTGATAATTTTTTTTGAGATATTTGTCGAGTAGTTTTGATGCAAAAGTGATCATTTTAAAATCCTTAGGTATGCTCGATTCGACGAAACTTGAAGAGGTTGTAGGTGACTTACAACCTTATGAGCTCGATATGTTTACCTCGAAGAAAGTGCCAAAGAAGGAAAAGGGCATTACTTTGAAAGATCAAAAGGAAGAGAATAAAATTTCAATTGATGATTCTGATTCCGATTTTGAGGATGTCACCTTGTTGGCAAAGAATTTCGAAAAGTTTCTTAAATTTCAAAAGCAATCGAAAGATGTGAAAAAGTTTAAGAAATTGAAGAACAACAAGGTAGTTTACACCCCTAAGGATTAGAGTGACAAATTTAATAGGGATGAGTCGGATAGGTGTTTTGGGTGTGAGGGGTATGGTCACAAGGTTGTCGAGTGTCCCACTAGACCTAACAAAGAAGGCAACAAACCGATTGCATATAGTTCCCCCTTAACTGATAGTGATCCGAAAGAGGGAGAGAGTTCCCCCAATGAGAGAAAGTTTTGTTGCTTTCTTGGCATGTCATGTGAGCGACAGCGATCAATCTTCCCATAAAGATACTCATGTGCACGACACTTCCGAGGCCATTGAGAGTAAATCCCAAGTGTGTGAGGGTGAAGAGAGCGAATAAGAGGAGGTTGATGTGAAAGAGTTTCAAGTTTCATTTAATGAGCTTTATGTCAAGGCGGTAAAAGTGAAAAAGTCAAACTCTAAATTGCAAGCTAGGTTGAATGAGTGTGCCGTAGAAAATAATGATGTTTTGATTGAGGATCTTAAGGCACGGGAGAAGAAGCTTAGGAAGAATCTAGAGTATGTTGATAAAGTCAAAGATAGACTTCGTGGTTTAATGGAGGATTTAAAAAAATAAGTGCTAGAGTTTGAGGAGTCTAGGAATGTGCTTGAGTATAGGATTTTTGAGTTGGAGGAGAAGTCAAAAGACTCAAGTAAGATTAAGTTTGACTTGGAATCTAGGTCAGAGAAGTTGGATAGGATATTAGGCACCAACCAAGTTAAAAGGGATAGGTTTGGTATAGGATGCTATGATCAAGTTGTTCCCATTGCCAAAGCCAATACTAACCCTGTGAGAGAGCCCACGAGGAACGTGAGGAGAGGTATACATTTTGGTAATCCTTCCCGTCGTGTTTACACTTGTTCCCATTGCGGAAGGAAAGGTCACCTTAGATGTTTTTTCTATGAACTTAGGAATGCTCCTACGAAGTTTAGGAATAAAGTTGTCTCGGTTCCCAAAACCCCCATGCATCATGTCACACCTACTTGGGTTAGGAAATTAGACTTAGAGGCATTCGGACTTAAAGTTCACGGTTCTCATTTGGGTCCACTTGATTCTTCCCATGATATATCTAAAGAATGATTGTGTTACCATATTTGTCATATGCTAATCTTTGCATCATGATTTATATCTTGCTAGTGTTATGACATGTGTATCATTTTGTATTATATTTTTCATTTATTGAGTTTTATTTGAAAAATACAAAAATATTTTATTTTTGATAAAATTTTTTGAAAAATACAAAAAGATTTTGCTTTTATTTGAGTCAAAATATGTTGAAAAATAAAAAAGATTTTTAGTTTATTTTTTTATTTTTGAGTTTACATGTTTGATGTGTCATATTGGTGTGCTTGGCCCCCCTTCCTTTCATTATCCATGTGGCTAGGACATTTGGTCATAATTATTTATGTTTAGAATGATCTTAACCATTGTATTATGGGGTTGTTTCGTAGTTTATATACATTTTGATTCGACTTTGTATATATGTCATCTTTGCACACATGCATGAGTTTATAAGGATGTTTGTCTACTCTTGCTAATTTGAGTTTGGTGAGGCCTTATTATCTCAATTTTGTCATCTATGAGTAAGTAGACTTAAGGAGGAGATGTGCATGTAAGAACCATTTAGCGTGCAGATTGAAATAAAAATAATGAGTGTTCACGGGAAAGGGCTGTGAGAGTGTAAAATTGACTCGTCGTGTAGGCACCGTTTAAAAGAGCTCGAAAAAATTAAAGGCAATAAAAATAATCGTATGCCAAAAAGGGCCAAATTAGTTTATTTTCATTCCAAAGGAAAAATATGATATATATTTGAGGGAGTTTGGATAAATAATTTAAACGGAGTTGCACCACGAATCCTAACGTTGAAAATTGTATCATGACGCTTGTTGATGTAAAAAATTAGACTATCTCTAATTTGTTTAATCACAGATAAAAATATAAATAAGACAAGAGGTTTTAAAGTGGTTCATCCTTGAACGAATGGCCTACATCCACTGTTTTTGTTATTATTGACTGTTTAGGAATTCTCGAAGTAGGATTATTCTCAAGAAATTCCGGTCCCCCTACAATGAGGATGATACAATATATTTATAGCCCTGAGGCTGTACATGAGAAAGGATCATACATAGCTGTCCAATAACCGTATACATATGTATGATAATAATCAGCATTTAATGCGCATTTAATCCTCTTAATTGTCTGATAATAAATGCTCTGATCGAGGTGCAGCTCGGACCGCCTAAGTATCTCGGTATCCATGAATTTCTCGGTGCAGTAAAGTTCCTCGGAGAACACTTGTTGCTCGGAGTACTTGAGATGGTCGGGGAAATTGAGTTCCTCGAAGTCAAGGTGTTGTTCAGAAGAGTTTGTTATTGCCACACAGATTGCCATGTGTCTCCACTTAATTGATCCATGTCAGCAGACTAAATTTGGTATCAACAGAAGCCCCCAATGTTTCACAGTTCGGGACTGAGGAGTGTGGAACATTCTTCTCGAAATATGGAGGGATTAAATGGTCATCCTGAATTTTAGGGGCATGTTCTTTGTATTTATTTTTCCTTTTCGAATTCATAGAATCACACTTTTCAAATTTTTCTAACTGCTTCGATCTCCGCGCCCTTTTTGTCCTTTTAGCCGCCGGTAGCGTAAACGTCTCCCTTTATAATCATTATTTTTACCTTTTCCCAAGGTAAGGTATTTAAGCATTGCAGAAAATCATATTATCTTTTACTTTTTCAAATCTGTATCTTTGAGTTTTCCATTTTCTCTCGCTCTTGTGCATTCATCCTTTTCATCGTTCATTGTCAACATATCCATCCTTTTTTTGTAAGATCCTCTTCCTTCTCTTTTATTTCCTTTATTCGCCATGGTTTACCTTGATGAGTCGCTTGATAAGTTTCGTTCTGATTTCTCTATTCCTTCATGGGTTGTTTTGGAGGAACTTTCTGAGCCTTCAGATTAATTTAGTTTGGCTGAAGGACATTGGTTCCCCAGTATCTTTGTTGCTGAATGTGGCTTTTCTTTTCCCCCAAACCCTTTGTGCCTGGATTTCTGTCAATATTTTGACGTGGTTCCTACAAAAATAGCCCCCAATACGTGGAGAATAGTTAACGGAGTTCATAGATTAAATCAGATTCATGGAACTCGTATAGGAATTCCAGAAATCATGTTTTGCTATAGATGGGCTGTCAGCGACAGTACTTTTTACTTAAAAACTAGGTTTTTAAATAGAGCTTTAGTGGTCAATCTCCCAGATGCCAATAGGGATTATTCTGAGTTTGGTATTGTTATAAAAAATTAGCAACATGCTCCACTAACTGGAAATTATGTGTATCAGGGTCCCAGATTCCCTCCCTATGGCAATGGGATAGATTGTTTTTACTTCACTTTATTTTTGAATTTATGCTTTCTTTGTGTTTGATAAAATGTGTCACTGATATTTTAATTTTCATTTATATGCAGTTGACAGCAAAAGAAGGTCTCCAAAAGAGACAAAAGTTAACTTAAAACATCTAAAACTTATCTGGGGTTTGCATCAAACTGTTGCCGACGAGCATATCAGATCAGCTTCATATTTTCTACAGTATAAGAGTTACACCTCGTCTTTTACTGCTCGTCCGGTGATAAGTGACGTAGAACCAGTACCAGCTTCTTCAAGTTTTTCACATGAGTCACATATTCCTCTGAGTGAAAGAATAAAGAGAAGAAGAGCTCCTGCCCTCTTTGAGAAATCTTCATCTGTTGCTGGAGAGGCAAAGAAAAGAAAAACATGACATCCCAGAAGAAGGGGCAAGAAAAATCTATGCACCTCCTCCAGCTGCTCCTGTGAAGGTTGCCGAGAAGCCCCCAATGGCTCCGAGCAAGGTCACTTCTCCAAGCGATGTTATAGTCATATCCCCGACTAAGACTACACCCTTAATAGAGACCGTTGATGCTCCTCTGAGGAGGCTGAAGAAGAGCTCCTCGGTCAATTTGGCTGAATCCATCTCTCAGCCCCTGACTACTGGAAGTGGTGTTCCCACTTTTGTTTCCCCGAGCTCTGCCATGAGGTCGGTGAAGTCTTGGACCATTCCCGAGATCCAAGGTATTGAATAAATTCTTTCTCAGGATATGGTTACCACATTAGTTGCTCGTCATATTGCTTCTGTAAGTATTATTGTCCTAGACTTTCATTTTTCCCTTGTTGTATCTTTGCACTGACTTGATGTTATTTTCTTTTCCCAGTTGGTAACCTATTTTAATACAATTTTGAAGAAGGATGAAGCTATTAAAGCTTCAAGCTCCTCGTCGGGTGTAGAGGAAGCTTTGGTGGGTCTGACACAGTCTTTGAAGGATTCTCGTCAGAAGTATGATGATGATAAAGATACTTGGGAGAAGAAGCTTAATTCCATCGAACAAGAGAAAGATCAAGTTGTTGAGGTCTCCAAGGGGATGGAGAAGAAAATAAAAGACTTGGAGGAGAAGAATAAAGAGCTCGAAGGGAAGCTTCAAAATGTTGGGCAGCTTGAAGGTAAGCTCAAAGCTGCTGCGGAAGAGTTGGGAAAACTTCGTGAAGTAAGTCGTCAGAAGGAGGAAGTGGAGAATAAATTGAAGGCTACCGAGGAACTTATATCCGAGAAGCTTTCCTCGGAGAAGGTAAAAATAAAGTTAGCTGTAAAAAAGTCCTTTAGTGCTGGCTGGGACAAAGGATGGAATAAGGGTTTGGCTGCCATGATGTCGCGGGTGGAATATGGTAGCCTTAAGTACTTTAGGGATGGTTGGGTTACTGCTCTAAAAGAGCTGAATATTGATGAAAATTCTGACCTGTTTCAGTGACACATCCCTGGCCCCCCTCCAACTCCTGAAGAAGAAGAAGAAGAAGAAGAAGAAGAAGAAGAAGAAGAAGAAGAAGAAGAAGAAGAAGAAGAAGAAGAAGAGGACGAAGCTGCCTCTGAAGAATCCTCCATGGTATGGGGGATCAAATTTCTCATCCCTCAATTGTCCAGTCCTCCTGTGAGCAACTCCAACCATCCATTATTTCAACCGAGCAACTTCCATCTCCCACCGAGCAGCTATCTGTGCCACCCGAGCAACCTACCTCCTCGTCCCGGCCTTCCGAAAAAGTTTTGGGAGATAAGGAAAAGGTGTAGAGTTGTTTGGATTTTTATCTCTGTTTATTTTTGTCAATTGTAATTCTGAACTACGTACCTCTCTTTTATGATATAATAAAATTTGAAGTTTTGCATATTCATACTGTTGTTTCTCTTCCTCTTTCTCCTTATTGATTCTTTCTCTTTCTTCTTTTTACTAGTTTATGTCCAGGATGGAATTGCTATCTGCTCATGATACAAAATTAGTGTGGCAATGCAATGATTACTTCAGAGTTGGTCATACAGATATGACTGAAGCTCAAATCATTGATATCCTTGGTTAAGATGCTTCAGAGAAGGCATTTGAAACCTACCAGTATTTAAAGTGTTTGCTCGACCGGGCAGTGGATAATAATGTAGCATATTATGACATGATTGAAGACCTCCAAGGCACTCTCGAGGAGCTTCAACAGTAATACAAGGAATCTTCATCCCTCTTGCACCAAGGATATGAAAAGAAATATCAGCAACTGAATGCTGATAAGGGATACGATAAATTATTTGTTGCTTATGAAGTGAGGGAGAGAACTTTGAAAACCGAGGTCGAGGAGCACAGGCAGATATCCAAGTTACTGGAGTAGGAAAATAATAACTTGCGAGGAGAAGTATCTCAGCTGAGATCTGATGCCTCTACCTCAAACGCTTTGGTCCCTGTAAACGAAGAGGGATTCTCATTCTTGAAGGTTGAAAATGCCAACCTGAGGGATGAATTAGAAACCTTGAAAATGATTGGGCCTTCTACCTCTACTCGGGGATGAGCAAGAGCTTCTCGGGGACGAGAAAGAGCTGCTCGGATTCATGTCGAGGAACAAAGAACTCAATCGGCTCTGGAAAACCAAGCCTTCCAATTGATGGCAAAGAACCAGGCATTGGCTGAGATGTCCAAGAAAATCATGAATCTGGACGAGCAGCTCTCTGCTCAGAAGTCTGCTTTGGAGAGTAAAGAACTTTTCGTAAAAAATCTTCACGGGCAGCTGGAAAGGTTGACTTATCAATTCCATAAGCAACCTAGAGAATTTGAATGGCTGGCTATAATGAAGCCCTCTATCACCTCGATGATCGAATTCAGTAGTCGAACAACGAGGGGTATAAGCAAGGATGGTTAAATGATTTGGGCATGCTACAATTAAAACAATGTCATTATTTGTGGGACTACCATAATCCTGGATTGTTCGACCTACCAGTGCCACCATTCAAACTTGACATGAGTTGGATTCCTGCTCGGGCAATTCCTTAATGTTTAATTTCTAAATATCTTCTCGATTATAATCTCCATTTCAATGCTTAGATATCTCGCCCAGAGCACCTACTCGATCAGCCATCTATGATGAACATCGGGATGCTCAAAGACCTTAATTTCATAAATTCCCCTTATGCCTTAGATGATCCTCCAGCTGGCGAGGAACCTATTTCAAAAGCAGAGGGGAAGAAACCAATAGAGTAGGAATCTTGATGTAATAATTATTTCATTCTCAGTGTATTTTGTTTTGGATTTAATGAAAAACTTCTATTTTTCTTTGCAATCTTGATTGCCATTGTCTTGTAGATATTTTGTAAAACACTTTACATATGTGTATGTATATCTGTTAAAAAGATAACAACATTGTGTTATTTGCCGATCAACTAAAGCTGGTTAAAACTTATTGTCGACTATCCTGAATTTGTGGTAATCATTTTACAACTAACCAAAATTGATGATATTTTGCTTCTCGACCAGCTTGGTGGTAATTTAAAATGTTACGAGTATCAAAAATTTTGCTTAATCACTTTTAATTCTAAGCCATTAATTGACTTTTATCACATACTCATGCTTCGTTTAATAAAAATGTTCCCGACCAACTGTAGTTGGCAGCTTCTTATTCCCGACCAACCTGAGTTTGTGGATTTTCTTCCCATACTCATGCTTCGTTTAATAAAAATGTTCCTGACCAACTGTAGTTGGTAGCTTCTTATTCCCGACCAACCTGAGTTGGTGGATTTTTAGAAATATTTTTTCTCCAACCAACCGAAGTTTTGCTGAGTAGTGTGTAGCACTAGTATTCTGCGAAAAAAAATTCAATAAAAGGAGAGAATTGGGTAGAATATTCACATTTTATTCATACTGATGAAACTATATTACATGAGAGTTTATATTACTGATAATATTTGCGCAGTTGTTCTGCATTCCATGCATTCTTAAACTCCTCCCCCTCTAAAGTTTCTATTCTGTAGGTTCCTGGTCGAACAACTTCTGTAACTCGGTAAGGTCCATGCCAGTTCGCTTCCAGTTTGCTGTGCTTTTGAATCACTTTCTTTAGCACATAGTCTCCTTCTTTCAGGTCGCACTTCTTCACTCTCTTGTTGTAGAACAAAGTTGTTCGTTACTGGTAAGCAGCATTCCTAATGGCTGCTTCTTCTCTAACTTCCTCGAGCATGTCCAATTCTAACCTTCTCACTAAATCGCTGACAGGAGAATTGAAGTTCAGCACTCGGTATGTTGGGAGGCCCAACTCGGTAGGTATAACAACTTCAGTCCCAAATGCCAGCATATATGGAGATTCTCCAGTTGCTGCTCGGGGAGTAGTACGATAAGCCCACAATACTAAATGTAGCTCGTTGATCTAGTTTGCTTTCGCGTCATTTAGTCTTTTCTTCAAGCCATTTAGCAACGTTCTGTTTGTCACTTCAGTTTGTCCATTGCTTTGGGGATGTCCTGGTGCCGAGTGAATCTTCAAGATATTTGACTGATGACAATAGGCCGTGAACTCCTCGTTGTCGAACTGGGTTCCATGGTCTGTGATGAAGTCATGAGGAAGACCATATCGACAAATGATGTTCTTCCAAATAAATTGGTACACCTTTTCATACGTCATGTCGATAAGAGGCTCGGCTTCTACCCACTTAGTAAAATAATCCACTGCGACGACGAGATATTTAAATCTTCCTTTGGTCGTTGGAAGTGGCCCGACCAAGTCAATTCCCCACATAGCAAATGGCCAAGGGGAAGTAATGGGTGTCAACAATGCTTGGGGAGTTCTTTGGATGGAGGAGAATAGCCGACACTTGTCACGTTTCTTGGCATAGGCAATACAATCATCCCTTATCATTGGCCAGTAGTATCCTTGCATTATTATTCTTTTCAAAAGTGTCCGACCTACTAGATGGGCTCCACAGGACCCTTCATGGACCTCTTCAATCAAGTCCTTCACCTCGGCGGGATGTACACACCTCTGCAAGCCAGATATGATTCCTCATCTGTATAGATTACCATTAGTTAGTACATAACGGGCAACTTTAAACTTCAATTTCTTGCCTGCGAGTTTGTCGATCGGTAATTCTCCCTCCTCAATATATGCCCTGATGGGATCCATCCAAGATGGCCCTAAATCAAGGGTAATAAAGTTTATCGTCAGATCTTCTTCTATGCTCCGACCAGCTAGAACTTCAATTGGGATTGTTCTTCGTAGCTCGATATGAGTAGTCGATGCTAATCGAGCTAAAGCGTCTGCTCTTGCATTCTCCATTCTTGGTATTCTGACCAGCTGAACAGTAACAAATTTTGATACCAATTTCATCGCCTTTGCATGGTATTTAATCATCAACTCTCCGGTTGCTGCATATACACAGAGCATTTGGTTTACAATCAATTGGGAGTCACTATATACGATTACCTTCTCTGGATTCATGGTTTTTGCCAGACTAAGACCTACAATCATCGCTTCATATTCGGCCTCATTATTAGAAGCTTGAAATTAAAAGCGCAAAGCATATTCTATATCGACCTTGTTTGGACTTTTCAATACAATCCCAACTCCACTACCTGAGGTGCATGATGAGCCATCCACATACAGGTTCCATATAGGTATTTCGTCCTCAAACTTCCTATTGGATAAAATTCCTCGATGGAATATTTGTTGCTCATTTATCTCCATTTCTACCACGCTTCACTGCTCTCCGACCTTCTCCTCTTGCTCTACGACCAACTTAAGTTGACCGGGGTTTAAATTTGATGATCCTGTAACATCCATAGGTTGGTCGGTGTTCCGCTTTTACTCCTCGGGGGTATCAGGATAAGTGAACTCTACTATAAAATCTGCTACTGCTTGCCCTTTCAGTGACGATCTAGTCTCATAAATTATATCATATTCACCGAGTTCTATTGCCCAATACATCAATCTCCCTGATTTTGTTGGTTTGTGAAGAGCTTGCCTCAACGGCATATCGGTATATACGACTACGGTATGAGCCTGGAAGTATGGCTTCATTCTTCTACTCGCTTCGATCAGCGCTAGTGCCAACTTTTCCAATTTCGGATATCTGATCTCTGCTCCTTGGAAGTCCTTACTAGTGTAATAAATTGGTTTTTGTACTCCATCCTCCACTCTTATTAATGCCGAGCTAACTGCATTTTCTGAAACTTCCAGATATAAGTACAATCTTTCTCCCATCATTGGCCTGGACAATAGTGGAGGTACTCCCAAATATTTCTTCAATTCTTGAAAAGCTTTCTCGCATTCTTCATTCCATTCAAAAGTTTTTCGGAGCGTTTTGAAGAATGGGAGGCATCTATCAGTTGCTTGCGATACAAATCTGTTAAGTGTTGCTACTCGCCCTGTAAGACTTTGCACTTCTTTCTTCGTCATTGGAGATCGCAGCCCTAACAGAGCTTTGATCTTTTTAGGGTTTGCTTCAATGCCTCGTTGATTGACAATGTACCCGAGAAACATGCCTTCTCATACTCCAATTATGCACTTGTTCGGGTTCAGCTTCAGTTGATATTTATCTAATTGATCAAAGGTCTGGCCTAAGTCAACTAGATGGTCAGCAGCTTTCTTGCTCTTTGTCAGTATATCATCAACATAGACTTCCATATTGCAACTGATTTGTTCTTCAAATACCTTGTTCATCAGCCGCTGTTATGTCGCACCTGCATTTTTCAAACCAAAAGGCATAACATTATAATAACAAGTTCCCCTAGGGGTAATGAAAGAGGTATTTTCCCTGTCTTCAGGTTTCATTTTTATCTGATTATATCCAGAATAAGCATCTATAAAGCTCAGCAGCTCGTGTCCCGAGGTAGCATCCACTAATTGATCAATTCGGGGCATGGGTAATTGATCCTTTGGACATGCCCTGTTGAGGTCGGTGAAATCTACACACATCCTCCATTTGTTGTTCTTCTTTTTCACCATCACTACATTTGCTAACCAGTCTGGATATTTAACATCTTTAATAAAACAAGCTTTCTGGAGCTTCTCGACTTCCTCCTGTATAGCTTGGTTCTTCTCGGGGCTGAACACTTTTCTTCTTTGCTTTATTGTCTTGATCTCCTTATTCACATTGAGCTCATGACATAAAAAATTTGGGTCTATTCCGGGCATATCCTCATGACTCCAAGCAAAAGTTTGTTTTCTGCTTTTTAGGAAAACTATCAATTCCTGTTTTAGTGAGGCATCTAACGACGAACCTATCTGAGTTGTTCGTTCAGGGTGCTCGTCATCCAGAATGATGTTTTCAGTAGCTTCCACCACCTGACCTTTCACGAGTTGCGACTCGTCTCTAGAATCTAATGTTTCAATTTCTGCACCCTCATCCACTTGATAGGTAGTAGTCTTTTTCCTTGATTCCTCGAGTTCCTCCTGCTCGGGAGATGAATAGTAGCATTCTCGAGCTGCTTTTTGATCACCCTTGACAACTCCTACTCCAAAATTGGTTTGAAATTTTAGGCATTGATGTACCGTAGATGGTACTGCTTCGAATTTCTTCATTCCTACTCTTCCCATGATGATATTATAGGCTGATTGAACATTCTTATCCATCATAAAGAAGCGTACTCTTTCTGTTCGACAAGCAGGCCATGTTCCAATGAACATATCCAGTTTGATCATCCCAAGTGGAAATACTTTCTCGCAGTAAAACCGAGGAGGGGCCTATGATAAGGCTCTAACTGAGATAACTTTAGATTTAAGCTGTCGAAGCACGAGTAGAACATAATATCAGTCGAGCTACCATTATCAACCAATACTCTCGAGATCATTACTTCCTTCATTCTCATTTTGATCATCAATGGGTCATCATGAGGATACAGCACACCTGCGAGGTCATTCTTGGAGAAATCGATGACCAATTTTTCCTTATTTACCTTCCTCGGGCGATCATCTTCAACCAAGTTTATTCATTGAATATATGAACAGGCTTGAGCCTCATTGAGGTAAGCTTTTCTTTCTGCAGTAAGGTCTCCACCTCCTTCATCTCCACCTGTAATAACGTTACAATCAAATGATCCAAAATGTATTAAAAATACCTCACGTTCTGGCTGTCTTGGTCTTTTGGGAAGATCGGGGTCGTCTTCTAGATCATCTTCATGGTCTCTTTTCTTGTTCTCCTCTGCTCGACGAGGATATCTAGACCTTTCTCTTGCCCGGTCGTTGTTTCTTCTTTCATTTCTACGATCAATATACTTGCCCAGTTTTCCTCGTCTAATGAGTGCTTCGATCTCATTCTGAAGAGCTATGCAATTTTTGGTCATGTGGCCATGATCCTTGTGGAACTCGCAATATTTGGCCTTATTCCTCTTGTTAGGGTCTGACTTCATTTTCTCTGGCCAGTTTAATTCCTCGTTGTTCTTGATTTCTTCTAGAACATAGTTGATGTGTACCTTCAAAGGAGTATAATTTTCAAATTTCTTTAATACCTCCCATGATGGCTTTGTTTTTTAATGCTTGTCACCACCATTGTTCTTATGCTCTTTATTTTTGGCCTTATCACCCTCCACCTTGGTTTCTTTGGTATCCATATTCTTCTTTGCAGCCATAGCCTCCTCGGCATTCATGATCTTAGTCGCTTTTGCCATCAATTCTGACATGGTTCTGGATGGATCTTTAGCCAAAGTGTAGTATAACTTGTTGGGAAATAGCCCACTCATCAGAGCAGTAATCGTTGTCTTTTCCTCATAATCAATAACTATGATTTTCTCGTTATTGAAGCGAGTTATATAGTCCCTAGTGCTCTTGCCTGCCTTTTATCTAACACTTAACAAGTGGGCTACTCATTTAACAGGTTTTTCTCCAAAACAGAAGTTTCCAATGAAAAGCTCGGCCAGTTGAAAGAAAGTTGAAATCTTACCCCGAGGAAGATTATTGTACCATATTTGAGCAGATCCTGTAAGAGTTCCCGAGAATACCCTGCATCTCATCTCATCTAGCACAGCATAGATGTCGACAGCAGCTTGGTATTGCTCTATATGAAGGATAGGGTCGGTTTTTCCATCATATTTAGCAGTCACAACAGGTTCTTTGAACTTTGATGGTGTGGGAAAACCCACAATTTCTTGAACAAAAGGTGTCCCTTGGACAAAAGTTCTTTGTAGAGGATTCTTGGCCTTAGCCATTTCCCCTAATCTATCCTCCAACCTCTGAATAGATCGTTTCCACGCATCATTTCCTTCCTCGGGTCTGTTGGTTCGAGCAACTAATCGCGTGGATGTGGCTTTTTGAGATCTATCTTGTCGAGCAGCTGGTTGTGATTGGGCAGAGCCCTCTCTTAAATCAAATGGTCATCGAAAGTTTCTCGACACAGCATTAGGAGGAATTTTATTTTTCCTAGGGCCCAATCGATCAAAAGGAGAGACTCTACTCAATCTATCCAGTGCACTGGTCCTTTCCGGAGAGAGAGTGATGTGTTGTTCAGTATCTGTGGCTCGTACTGACGAAGTTCGACCCGGTTGATAAGAAAAATTTTCAGATTTATCAGTGTGATATGAATCGCTTTGCCTAATGCGTGAAGAAAGTAAATGAGTATTTCTTTGACCACTTCGTTGTCCTGAATAGGTTGATGCTCCACCTTGGATAGTTTGCATGTGTTGTCGCATTGTTTCTTGTATGGATGTCTGGCCTTGAGCCAAACTGGCCATGATTCCTACCAGATCTTGGATATTTGGAGGAGTGGATGGATTTAGGGGGTTTCCAGCATTTCGATTGCTGGATTCAGGATTGTCAGCCATTGATGATGAATTATTTTTGGTGAAAAACGAAAATTACAGTCGTTTTCCCACAGACGGCGCCAATCTGTTCATGTAAAAAATTAGACTATCTCTAATTTGTTTAATCACATATAAAAATATAAATAAGACAAGAGTTTTAAAGTGGTTCAGCCTTGAACGAATGGCCTACGTCCACTGTTTGTGTTATTATTGACTGTTTAGGAATTCTAGAAGTAGGATTATTCTCAAGAAATTATGGTCCCTCTACAATGAGGATGATACAATGTATTTATAGCCCTGAGGCTGTACATGAGAAAGGATCATACATAGCTGTCCAATAAGCGTATACATTTGTATGATAATAATCAGCATTTAATGCGCATTTAATCCTCTTAATTGTCTGATAATAAATGATCTGATCGAGGTGCAGCTCGGACTGCCTAAGCTGCTCGGACCGCCTAAGTATCTCGGTATCCATGAGTTGCTCGGTGCAGTAAAGTTCCTCGGAGAACACTTGTTGCTCGGAGCATTTGAGTTGGTCGGGGAAATTGAGTTCCTCAAAGTGAAGGTGTTGTTCAGAGGAGTTTGTTATTGCCATGCAGATTGCCATGTGTCTCCACTTAATTGAGCCATGTCAGCAGACTAAATTTGGTATCAACAACGCTATTGTTTGTAGAATCGTCAAAGTTCTGAATTTGTGTGCATGATGTTTGTTTAGTTCATTTATCTCTAACTTTAATTGTCACGTATGACTAAGATAAAGTTTAATGATTGATTGTTATCAATTAGAGCTTCTTGATCGTTTCGATGTGTTGGAATTGTCATTCATTTATTATAGTTGAGGCCCATACATTACGTGTTCATGTTTGAGCACATCGGTAATATATTAGTATGTAACTCATATTATTTTCGTAGTGTTCGCTACTATTTGGCTACTGTTTTGCAGTTTTCTGCACCTTCTAGTCAATTTTTTGATGAAATTGTTTCACTGGATAAAACTATATGATTTTCTGCTCCGACTGTATGATTTTGAGTTTCTCGTTCGAGAAATAACTCAATGTCGCGCGAAGCCCATCTTACGAGAAGCCGAAGTCATTTCAACGACAGGGCTACTTCATTCGAGCGATCTATTGGACTTTGATTTTGTGACTGTTTCAGTAACCTAGTTCATTTGGTCATATTTTTGGTTCTGCTGGGTTGTTTCTGATTTTCTGTTATGCAGTTCACATTAATAGATTACATATTTTACTGCATTGTGTTCATTTAGTCACACCTGCTTATATTGTTGATTCATATTGTGTGATTATTATTTGATAGCTACGGATCTGATATTGTTGATCTTTATTAACTGGTTGTTTCATTGGTAACTAAATATTCTTCATTGTTTATCTTCTTCTAGATATGTTTATCTTTTCACCGAATTATCTATTCGAGACTAAAAGGGGGAGAGAGTATGAGATGTAGGGAGAGAGTTTGTTTGATCAGAAGATACATTTGTTTCACTAATTTTGGTATCATATTTGTGATCATATGCTTTCATGATTATATTGATTAGTTTCCACAAATTGGTATCATATTGTTTTTGCATTTGTAAAAATTGTACAAAGTGGTATCCTGATTTAAATGTTGTTTACATATTCATATCATGTTTTTCTCACATAACAAATTATTTGGATTTTATTTTACATAATGATTTATACAATTTGTTCATACTTCGCTGGGTATTTATTTGTTTCATGTGTGTAGGTATGTTTTAGAGATTAGAGATTTGAAGCTTACATCACATTCAGACAGTTCGTGCTTGCCTGACCATCATTTACTAGTCTGGTCCTGTAATTTTTAATTTTAGTTTTATGGGATGGGATTTAGGCATCATGTAGCTTGACGTCCCAGCTTAGGCATTTCACTGTTGGTTTTGTCCCGGAATAGTCAAAGGGGGAGATTTGTAAGGATAAAATTTCCAATTGAGTATGTTGTAAAGTTTTGACTTATTCTCGGAACAAAACATATTTGAGTCATAGGGAGATTTTTGTTGTCACGATCCCACACAGGCTATGACGTGTTAAAGTTTACTAAAGACGTTGTGACAAAGCTTTAAGGAATTATTTATGCCGAAGGTTTAATTGATGAAAGTTTATTCGTCTTCAAGTTTAATTACATCTTGAGATCACAGAGGTATGAATGCGTAATATTAATGGGACTCGGAATTAATTTTTATAAGCTCAAGGATGTTATTTTATTAAGAAAATATTTTTTAAAATGTTTTTAAAGTGTTTGACATCATTTACACTTCGTTTTAATCTGATAAGGATGGATTAGAGTAGTATTTAAGTTTGACTCTAATCTGCGCGTTGTTCCAACGACTTGAGCAATCATTCGAGTGAGATGTACATCTCGTTCGAGCAACATGCCAATTTCGTTTGAACGAGCTATCGCATTAAGGAAAGTATAAATAGTGTGTTTTTCATTAGATTTTGGGTGTGTGCATTCTGCAAGAATGGTTTACATTCCAAAACATTTTATGCACATGTTTTCTAAGGTTTTCCAAATCTAAACACATCCTTAGAGTTCCAAAGATCCGAGCTTTCATTAGTATATGTTATAGTGATATTGTTTGCACCAAGAATAACGTTTTCTCTGAAGAAAATTGCTGGATTTTGCGGTGGAGAAGCGAAAGAGTCGTGTTCAACGTCATAGATGTTACAAGCCATATCGGTGGACACCGAGATATACGTGGAGGTGCGTGTTATGGATGAGCATTGTGGAAAAAAGACTTTATGTGTGGGCACTATGAGGGGAGTGGTTAAAGATCAGAAGATCATCAAGTCTTGTGGGGATCGAGTTGTTGAGTATGACTCATGTCTATTCATTATAAATCCACATTCATAGTGATTGTCTGGCATGGGGTGTCCGAGATTTTTTCCCGTTGTGATTTCCTCGTACATCCGGCGTTATGAGGATTCTTTATTTTATTTTATTTTCTTTAATCACTAGGTGCATGTTTAGGATTAATTAAGGTAAATTTTGGTTAAGTTAAAATTGGTTCACAACTTGGTGCGAATTAAAAATTGGAAATAAAAATTTCATAAAAAGAAATTATATTATAATCCTTAAAACACTTTTCGCACTTAAAATAAGGGACCTACAAATTGGTATCAGAGCTAGAAACATATTTTTTAACTTGTTGATCCCTTGAAAGTTTTCACGTTCTTATTTTTTATGGAACAAATTATGCTTATTGGAAGATAAGAATGAGAAGTGCTTTAACATCTATTGATGAGCGTGTTTGGTTAGCGGTTGAAAAGGGTTGGTCATCGCCAGTCACACGAGAGGGTGAGGTCACTAGTTTGAAACCCATTGAGTCATGGACCAAGGTTGAACATAGTCTTGCATTTTACAACTCTAAAGGTCTGCACATTATTACCCCACATGTCACACCGGAAGAGTATAATAGAATCATGACTTGTGAAACTTCAATAGAGGCTTGGGATATACTTTCACTTACTCACGAGGCTGTAAGGACACAAATTTCCAATTGAGTCCTTTGTAGTTTTGGTTCAATTCCGGACAAAAAACGTTTGAGTCATAGAATAGAGTATATTGATCGTCTTTCAAGCCTATGACGTGTTTGTTGAAGACATAGCGGCCAAGTGTATAAAGCTTCATCAAAATGCCGAGTTTTAGTGCCTCATTTCTACATCATCAATAGTGGTTCCATGCTCCCAAGGTATGAATGCATTTATATATGTATAGGATCTTGGAATGGTTTATACTGGGTGTTAGGTTTTTAAAACTGCGTTTTGTTTTCAGAATGTTTTCTATTAAAACTTATATATAAAGTATATAAAAGTTTCTGGGCTTAAAAAGAATTTTTAAACATTCTGTGAGTTCGTTCGAAGTGTCGTTCAAAAGAGATTGTCGTTCGAACCACAAGTCGTTAGAACGAGATTTCCAACGAGTTTCTAACAAGTTCATACTGGAACTTCGTTAGAAGACTCGTTCGAACGAGAATGTCGTTCGAACGAAATGTCGTTCGAATGGGATGCCAGGCAGGAACAGTTTTAAGAATTTTTTTCTCGCACTTCCCCACTTGTTTCTTAACCAACTTTTCTCAGACTTTATTATGTGCGGGAATAACATTTTCTAATGAATCTTTTTCATATCTTACTAACTCCTAGAGAGTGTTTTGAGAGTAAAATCAAAGAGGGAAAAGATCATGTTTTGAGTGAGTTTTTATCAAAGAGAAAAATATACACCACTCTAGTTTACACCCAAATTAGTTTCTTCCAAGTTCCCATATTCATATATCTTGCTTGGAGTTTGGCACCGGGTACATCTCTTCCGTTCAAAGAGAAGTTTCGGGTTTTCTTCTACATCCCATAAAGAAAGAAGAAGAGTTTGTTGCGGCATTACCCACTTGAAGAAAGGATCCTTGTTCGGGTGATGGTGACCATACAAAGTCCGATCGGTGGACTCCGAGACTGCGGTGGAGCTCCGTGGTTATCCGCTAGGAAGAGGTATCTACAAGAAGAAGCGTCGGGGCTTGAGAGGGATCGATTCGTGTGTTGTAAGCCTTTTTGTCTTGTATTTGTAAATTCCATACTTAGTGGATTTGAGGCTAGGGTCGTCTGAGGTTGTTTCCCGTCTTGGGTTTTTCCTCGTACATCGCGGCGTAGTGGATTAATTGTTTATTTTATCTTTTGCAAAATCACCTAGAACACATGCTTAGGTAAAAGGATAAAAAATGGTTTAATTTAATCTCTACGTGTTTAATTTGGGTAATGTATAGTTAATTAATTCAAGTCATTCAATTTTATTGTTAAAATTGGTTTGGCCTAATTTGATAAAATTCCGCATATGACTTAGGCAAATTCTAGGACTTGAATGATTTAACTTGGTTTAAGCGAAAATGATTTTAATGTGTTAATTTATTTTCACTCGGTTTAATTTTAATTTGTTTAAGGAAATTAAAATTTGGTAATTCGCTTGTTTGTGAACCATCACACTTCTTTACGCTTTCACGTCTTGATATATATATATATATATAAGGAAATAATATTTTAATTGAGAAAATTAAAATCGGGGGCTTATGGGCGTCTTCAAATTGGTATCAGAGCCAAAGCGATAAATTATTTCGTTAAGATCCGATAAATATTTTTGGCTAAAATGGAATTTTCTCCATTTTCTAAATTTCCTATTTTCGATGGTTCTAACTACGCGTATTGGAAAGCGCGAATGAAATAGGCACTAAAATCTATCGACGAGAGAGTTTGGATGTCTGTAGTTAACGGGTGGTCCCCACCAACTCACTTAGTTGAAAATGAACGTGTTCCCAAACAGGCCGATAGATGGACTGAAAAATGAGTTTAAACTTTCTAATTTTAATTCATGTGGTTTGAATGCCTTGTTTAGCGTTGTCACACCGGATGAATTCCGACGTATTATGACCTGTGAAACCGCTAAAGAAGCTTGGGATATTTTATAGCTAACTCATGAAGGAACTAGTGTCGTTAAAGCTTCGAAACTCCAAAACCTCACCACTCAATTTGAAACTATCAAAATGAACGATAATGAAACTTTTGATGAATTTTATGCTAGACTTTCCGATATTGTCAATTCATCTTTTAATTTGGGAGAGAAAATACCCGACAACCGAGTTGTAAAGAAAATTTTAAGGTCCCTACCCGATAGATTTATTCCAAAAGTGACCGTTTTAAATTCTTTACCATCTTTAGCCTCTACGAAATTAGAAGAGCCTGTAGGTGATTTACAAACCTATAAACTAGATATGTTTCCCTCTAAAACTGAAAAGAAAATTGAAAAGGGCGTTGCTTTAAAAACCCGAAAAGAGGTCAAACAAGTAGTAGAGAGCGAGAGTGATAGTGACTCGGAAGACATGGCTTTGTTTGCTCGTAAATTTAGAAAATTTCTTAAATTTAACAAACATAAATTTAAAAATGATTTTAAGAAATTTGAAACTTCTAAGCATGACAAAGTCGAGAAGATCCCTAAACTTATTAATGAATAACTAAATACGGACGAATCTAATAGGTGTTTTGGTTATGAGGGTTATGGCCATAGGGCTTCTGAGTGCCCCACTAAACTAAGGAAAGAGGGTAAACGACCCATTGCATATAATGCGACCCTTAGTGATAGTGATAAGGAAGAGGGACCCGATTCCCCCACTAAGCCTAATTTTGTGGCTTTTATAGCTAGTCATGTGAGTGATAGTGATAACTCATCGATTGATGAAACTTTAACACATGACACTTCCAAGGTCATTGTTTATGATTCTCTTGTTTTTTATGATAGTGAGAGTGGAGAAGAAAGAGAGAGTGAAAATGAAGAAGAGGTTAATGTGAGTGAACTTCAAAATGCTTTTCAAGAATTATATAAAGAATCTATTAAATTGAAAAGAGCTAATTTGAAGTTAGAAGCTAGTTTGAAAGAACGTGTCAAGGTCGTTGATAATAGTATGTTGATTGAAAACCTTAAGACACGAGAGAAAGCTCTTCTAGAGAAGCTTGAATATATAGAAGGTGAGAGAGATAGCCTTAGGGGTTTAATGGAATCCTTGAAAAAGGAGCTTCTTGCTTTTGAAGAGCGAAATGTTTTATTAGAGTCTAACATTTTAGAATTACAAAATAAATTAAAAGACTCTAGTAATGTCAAATTTTATTTGGAGTGTCGTTCGGAAAAATTAGATAAAATCTTAGGAACAGTTCACATTAAAAATGACATGTGTGGTTTAGGCTTCAATAATTGTAATGAATCTACTCATAAAGCCAAAACCAACGTTTTAGGAGAATCTACTAGGAAAGCTTTTAGTGATCACTCCGTAGGCAAAACCTTTTCGACATGTTTTTACTTGTACACATTGTGGTCGAAAAGGTCATCTTAGGAAAAAAAAATTGATCTTAAACGAATTTCTATAAAATCCCAACGTAAAGCAACCAATGTATTTAAAATTCCTACACCCCTAGATAGTTACTCTTCATTAATTTGGGTTAGGAAATCCGACTTGGTTGCCTTGCATAATAGGGTTTTTGATTCTCATTTACTATCACATGCTTCCTCCCTTGCTAAATCTAAAGGATGAATGTGTTAGTCTTTTGCATACTTTAGCGTTTGTACTTCATGCTATATTCACATGCTAAATGTATGCTTGTTTAATTATTTTCTAGTTTATGCCCCATGCTTAATCACATGCTAGAATAATGATTTATGTTTATCTTTTGTATTTTATTTCATCATTTTGTTTGCATTAAATGAAAATTACAAAAAGATTTTTGTTTATCATTTGGGTTTTTATCTATTGGAATTTAAGCTTAATAAAAAATTCAAATGATTTTTGTTTGTCTTTTGAGTATATATTTTTATTTTTAGTTAAATATGTCAAAAACTCAAAAAGATTTTATTTTGTGTGTAATTTTTGTTTGACACACTTTTAAGTGGCATATACTTGTGTTTGAATCCCTCCTTTAACGCTCCCATGTGGCTAGAACTTTTGGTTTAGATTGTCAATCCTTAAAATGCTCTTTACCATATTTTTATGGAGTAGATAGAGTTTGTGTTGGTTAAATAGATTCTATTTTTATATGCCTCTATTCACACATGAACGAGGTCTTTTGAAATTTTAACTTCAAATGTATATTTGAGCTATGTGAGGTGTTCTCCTTCCAATCTTATCATCTACATATTTGTGACTTAGGAGGACTAGTGCATGTCAAAATCCGTTGCACGTGAGATTTGTGTGAAAAATGAAAACATGATAAATATAAATGTGCACGGGAAAGGGCTCCGAAAGGACTAAGTGATCCTTTGCAATTGTAAGCCACCGTTTTTGAATGGACCTAAAAGAAATACGTGGTCCAAAGGCCTAAAAACAGAAAATATGGCATTAAAAAGAGAAATAATTTGCCAAGGCCTATGTTTGATTGATATATTCATTCAAAATTAATATAAATGCTTACGGAGGGAGAATTGGATGATATATCAACGGTTTGCACAATGTCCATTTATCCTAGTTGCGTATTTCATGTCATGACTCTATTGGTTTGTAGAATCATCAATATGCTAGGCTTGTATTCATTGTGTATGTTGGTTCATTGAGTTCAATTTATATTGTCACATGAGGTTATATTCAAATATGCTGAAGTTTGCAATCAATTGAGAACTCCGTGAACATGTTTTAAGTGATTGGGTCTAAATTTAATCGTTACTAGTTCACACCCTAACACTTCTGTTTCCATATGACACATTTTTTCCATACAAGTGTGAAAGACTCCTATTATATTTTGTGTGTGTCATTTGTGTGTTTATATCTATATATATGTGCGTGTGCATTCTTGATATAATTCTATTACATATATATATGATATTTTGTTTTGCCTTTGCCTTGCTTTCTAGTTCTTCTATGCGTATACTTTAGTTTTGGTATCTATCTTGGATTAGTTATGCTTTTGTTGCCCATATGCTTTCATGTCTTATCACTTTAAGCTTCAACATGCTTTTATATTTGTTCTTTATCATTTGCCTATTCCTGAACAAAAAGGGGGAGAATGATAGGGGGAGAAATGGTATCTTATCCTATCATAATCTTATCTAAGTTCAGGAGATTTAACTTAGGCGGAGTAGCTAACTTCTTGGGTTGATCATATTGATAAAGGGGAGAATTAATTTTGGGGGAGTATTTATTTCAATTTCTTTAAATACTTTGATATTCCCTATGCAATTGATGAGTTTGCTTAAGTGTGCAGGAATTATTTTATAAAGCAGCATCTTTCAACGGCAAAGATTGTTGATCCTTTGGGTTGTTTAAGTCAAGCATTGTAATTTTCTTTTGGGTGGGACTTTTTATTAGTCTAGTAGAGCTTGACGGTCCTTTAGGATTTTTGTTGGTTTTTGTCCTGGAATAGCCAAAGGGGGAGATTTGTAAGGACGCAAATTTCCAATTGAGTCCTTTGTAGTTTTGGCTCAATTCCGGACAAAAAACGTTTGAGTCATAGGATAGAGTATATTGATCATCTTTCAAGCCTATGACGTGTTTGTTGAAGACGTAGCATCCAAGTGTATAAAGCTTCATAAAAATTCCGAGTTTTACTGCCTCGTTTCTATGTCATCAATAGTGGTTCCATGCTCCCAAGGTATGAATGCATTTATATATGTATAGGAGCTTAGAATGGTTTATATTGGGTGTTAGGTTTTTAAAACTGCGTATTGTTTTTAGAATGTCTTCTATTAAAACTTATATATAAAGTATATAAAAGTTTATGGGCTTAAAAAGAATTTTTAAACATTCTGTGAGTTCGTTCGAAGTGTCATTTCAACGAGATTGTCGTTCGAACCACAAGTCATTCGAACGAGATTGCCAACGACTTCCCATTATGGCATACTGGAACTTCGTTCGAAATGTCGTTCAAACGAACTGGTCGTTCTAACGAGATTTCCAACGAGTTTCTAACAAGTTCATACTAGAACTTCGTTAGAAGACTCGTTCGAACAAGAATGTCGTTCGAACGAAATGTCGTTCGAACGAGATGCCAGGCGGGAACAGTTTTTGGAAGTTTTAAGCAGTTTTTTCTCCCACTTCCCTACTTGTTTCTTAACCAACTTTTCTCAGACTTTATTATGTGCGGGAATAACATTTTCTAATGAATATTTTTCATATCTTACTAACTCCTAGAGAGTGTTTTGAGAGTAAAATCAAAGACGGAAAAAGATCATGTTTTGAGGGAGTTTTTATCAAAGAGAAAAATATACACCACTCTAGTTTACACCCAAATTAGTTTCTTATAAGTTCCCATATTCATATATCTTTCTTGGAGTTTGGCAACGGGCTCATCTCTTCCGTTCAAAGAGAAGTTTCAATTTTTCTTCTACATGCCATAAAGAAAGAAGAAGAGTTTGTTGCGGCATTACCCACTTGGAGAAAGGCTCCTTGTTCGGGTGACGGTGACCATACAAAGTCTGATCGGTGGACTCCGATACCGCGGTGGAGCCCCGTGGTTATCCGCTAGGAAGAGGTATCTACAAGAATAAGCGTCGGGGCTTCAGAGGGATCGAGTCGTGGATTTGAGGCTAGGGTTGTCCGAGGTTATTTCCCGTCTTGGGTTTTTCCTTGTACATCGCGGCGTAGTGGATTAATTTTTTATTTTATCTTTTACAAAATCACCTAGAACACATGCTTAGGTAAAAGGATAAAAAAAAAATTTAATTTAATCTCTACGTGTTTAATTTGGGTAATGTGTAGTTAATTAATTAAAGTCATTCAATTTTATTGTTAAAATTGGTTTGGCCTAATTTGATAAAATTCCGCATATGACTTAGGCAAATTCTAGGACTTGAATGATTTAACTTGGTTTAAGTGAAAATGATTTTAATGCATTAATTTAATTTCACTCGGTTTAATTTTAATTTGTTTAAGAAAATTATAATTTCGTAATTCGCTTGTTTGTGAACCATCACACTTCTTTACGCTTCTGCATCTTGATATATATATATATAAAAGGAAATAATATTTTAATTGACAAAATTAAAATCGGGGGCCTATGGGTGTCTTCATAGGAACTAGCATGATAAGGGCTTCTAAGTTACAAAACCTCACTACACAGTTTGAGACGATTAAGATGTTAGAGAGTGATTCATTTGATGAGTTCATCACTAAGTTATCCACTATTTTCAATGCGTCATTCAACCTAGGAAAGAGGATTAGCGACAATGTTGTGATAATTTGTTTTTTGAGATAATTGTCAAGTAGGTTTGATGCAAAAGTGATCATTTTAAAATCCTTAGGTATGCTCGATTCGACGAAACTTGAAGATATTGTAGGTGACTTACAAACCTATGAGCTCGATATGTTTACCTCCAAGAAAGTGCCAAAGAAAGAAAACGGCATTACTTTGAAAGATCAAAAGGAGGAGACTAAAATTTCGAATGATGATTCTGATTCCGATTTTGAGGATGTCACCTTGTTGGCAAAGAAGATCGAAAAGTTTCTTAAATTTCAAATGCAATCGAAAGATGTCAAAAAGTTTAAGAAGTTCAAGAATAACAAGGTAGATTCCACCCCTAAGGATTAGAGTGAGAAATTTAATAGGGATGAGTCGGATAGGTGTTTTGGGTGTGAGGGGTATGGTCACAAGGTTGTCGAGTGTCCCACTAGACCTAACAAAGAAGGCAACAAACCGATTGCATATAGTGCCTTCTTAACTGATAGTGATCCGAAAGAGGGAGAGAGTTCCCCCAACGAGAGAAAGTTTGCTGCTTTCTTGGCATGTCATGTGAGCGACAGCGATCAATCTTCCCATAAAGATACTCATAGGCACGACACTTATGAGGCCATTGAGAGTAAATCCCAAGTGTGTGAGGGTGAACAGAGCGAATACGAGGAGGTTCATGTGGAAGAGTTTCAAGTTTCATTTAATGAGTTTTATGTCGAGGCGGTAAAAGTGAAAAAGGCAAACTCTAAATTGCAAGCTAGGTTGAATGAGTGTGCCGTAGAAAATAATGATGTTTTGATTGAGGATCTTAAGGAACGGGAGAAGAAGCTTAGGAAGAAGCTAGAGTATTTTGAGAAAGTTAAAGATAGCCTTCGTGGTTTAATGGGGGATTTAAAAAAACAAGTGCTAGAGTTTGAGGAGTCTAGGAATGTGCTTGAGTATAGGATTTTTGAGTTAGAGGAGAAGTCAAAAGACTCGAGTAATATTAAGTTTGACTTGGAATCTAGGTCAGAGAAGTTGGATAGGATGTTAGGCACCGACCAAGTTAAAAGGTATAAATTTGGTATAAACTGCGATGATCAACTTGTTCCCATTGCCAAAGCCAATACTAACCATGTGAGAGAGCCCACGAGGAACGTGAGGAGAGGTCTACATTTTGGAAATCATTCCCGTAGTGTTTACACTTGTTCGCATTCCGGTAGGAAATGTCACCTTAGATGTTTTTTTCTATGAACTTACGAATGATCCTACGAAGTTTAGGAATAAAGTTGTATCGGTTCCCAAAACCCCCATGCATCATGTCACACCTACTTGGGTTAGGAAATCATACTTAGAGGCTTTAGGACTTAAAGTTCATGGTTATCATTTGGGTCCACTTGATTCTTCCCATGATATATCTAAAGAATGATTGTGTTACCATATTTGTCATATGCTAATCTTTTCATCATGATTTATATCTTGCTAGTGTTATGATATGTGTATCATTTTGTATTATATTTTTCATTTATTGAGTTTTATTTGAAAAATACAAAAAGATTTTATTTTTGATAAAAATTTTCGAAAAATACAAAAAGATTTTACTTTTAGTTGAGTCGAAATATGTTGAAAAATAAAAAAGATTTTTAGTTTATTTTTTGATTTTTGAGTTTACATGTTTGATGTGTCATATTGGTGTGCTTGGCCCCCCTTCCTTTCATTATCCATGTGGCTAGGACATTTGGTCATAATTATTTATGTTTAGAATGATCTTAACCATTGTATTATGGGGTTGTTTCGCAGTTTATATATATTTTGATTCGACTTTGCATATATGTCATCTTTGCACACATGCATGAGTTTATAAGGATGTTTGTCTACTCTTGCTAATTTGAGTTTGGTGAGGCCTTATTATCTCAATTTTGTCATCTATGAGTAAGTACACTTAAGGAGGAGGTGTGCATGTAAGAACCGTTTAGCGTGCAGATTGAAATAAAAAATAATGAGTGTTCACGGGAAAGGGCTCTGAGAGTGTAAAATTGACTCGTCGTGTAGGCACCGTTTAAAAGAGCTCGAAAAAATTAAAGGCAATAAAAATAATCATATGCCAAAAAGGGCCAAATTAGTTTATGTTCATTCCAAAGAAAAAATGCGATATATATTTGAGGGAGTTTGGATAGATAATTTAAACGGAGTTGCACCACGAATCCTAACGTTGAAAATTGTATCATGACGCTATTGTTTGTAGAATCGTCAAAGTTCTAAATGTGTGTGCATGATGTTTGTTTAGTTCATTTAGCTCACACTTTAATTGTCACATATGACTAAGATAAAGTTTAATGATTGATTGCTATCAATTAGATCTTCTTAATCGTTTCGATGTGTTGGAATTGTCATTCATTGGTTGTAGTTGAGGCCCATACATTCCATGTTCATGTTTGAGCACATCGGTAATATATTAGTATGTAACTCATATTATTTTCGTAGTGTTCGCTACTATTTGGCTACTGTTTTGCATTTTTCTGCACCTTCTAGTCAATTTTTTGATGAAATTGTTTCACTGGGCAAAACTGTATGATTTTCTGCTCCGACTATATGATTTTGAGTTTCTCGTTCGAGCAATAACTCAATGTTGCGCGAAGCCCATCTTGCGAGAATGCGAAGTCATTTGAATGACAGGTCTACTTCATTCGAGCGACCTATTGGACTTTGATTTTTTGACTGTTTCAGTAACCTAGTTCATTTGGTTATATTTTTGGTTCTGCTGGGTTGCTTCTGAGTTTCTGTTATGCAGTTCACATTAATAGATTACATATTTTACTGCATTGTGTTCATTTAGTCACACCTGCTTATATTGTTGATTCATATTGTGTGATTATTATTTGATAGCTACAGATTTGATATTGTTGATCTTTATTAGCTGGTTGTTTCATTGGTATATAGATATTCTTTATTGTTTATCTTCTACTAGATATGTTTATCTTTTCACCGGATTGTCTATTCGAGACTAAAAGGGGGAGAGAGTATGAGATGTAGGGAGAGAGTTTGTTTGATGAGAAGATACATTTGTTGCACTAATTTCGGTATCATATTTGTGATCATATGCTTTCATGATTATATTGACTAGTTTCCATTAATGGGTATCATATTTTTTTTGCATTTGTAAAAATTGTATAAAAAGGTATCCTGATTTAAATGTTGTTTACATATTGATATCATGTTTTCTCACATAACAAATGATTTGGATTTGATTTTACATAATGATTTATATAATTTGTTCATACTTGGCTGGGTATTTATTTATTTCATGTGTGTAGATATGTTTTAGAGATTTGAGATTTCAAGTTTACATCACATTCAGACAGTTCGTGCTTGCCTGACCGTCATTTACTAGTCTTGTCCAGTAATTTTTAATTTTGGTTTTATGGGATGGGATTTAGGCATCATGTAGCTTGACATCCCACCTTAGGCATTTCACTATTGGTTTTGTCCCGAAATAGTCAAAGGGGGAGATTTTTAAGGATAAAATTTGCAATGGAGTATGTTGTATAGTTTTGACTTATTCTCGGAACAAAACATATTTGAGTCATAGTGAGATTTTTATTGTCACTATCCCACACAGGCGATGACGTGTTGAAATTTACTAAAGACGTTTTGACAAAGCTTTAAGGAATTATTTATGCCGAAGGTTTAATTGATGCAAGTTTATTTGTCTTTAAGTTTAATTGCATCTTGAGATCACTGAGGTATTAATGCGTAATATTAATGGGACTCGGAATGAAATTTTTATAAGTTCAAGGATGTTATTTTATTAAGAAAATATTTTTTTAAATGTTTTTAAAGTGTTTGACATCATTTACACTTCGTTTGAATCTGAAAAGGACGGATTAGAGTAGTATTTAAGTTTGACTCTAATCTGCGCGTTGTTCAAACGACTTGAGCAATCATTCGAGTGAGATGTACATCTCGTTCGAGCAACATGCCAATTTTGTTTGAACGAGCTATCGCACTAAGGAAAGTATAAATAGCGTGTTTTTCATCAGATTTTGGGTGTGTGCATTCTGCAAAAATGGTTTACATTCCAGAACATTTTATGCACATGTTTTCTAAGGTTTTCCAAATCTAAAAACATCCTTAGAGTTCCAAAGATCCGAGCTTTCATTAGTATATGTTATAGTGATATTGTTTGCACCAAGAAAAAAGTTTTCTCTGAAGAAAATTACTGGATTTTGCGGTGGAGAAGCGGAAGAGTCATGTTCAACGTCATAGATGTTATAAGCCATATCGGTGGACACCGAGATATACGTGGAGGTGCGTGTTATGGATGAGCATTGTGGAAAAAAGACTTTATGTGTGGGCACTGTGAGGGGAGTGGTTAAAGATCAGAATATCATCAAGTCTTGTGGGGATCGAGTTGTTGAGTATGACTCGTGTCTATTCATTATAAATACACATTCATAGTGATTGTCTGGCATGGGGCGTCCGAGATTTTTTCCCGTTGTGATTTCCTCGTAGATCCGGCGTTGTGAGGATTCTTTACTTTATTTTTTTTTCTTTAATCACTAGGTGGATGTTTAGGATTAATTAAGGTAAATTTTGGTTAAGTTAAAATTGGTTCACAACTTGGTGCGAATTAAAAATTGGAAATAAAAATTTCATAAAAAGAAAATATATTATAATCCTTAAAACACTTTCCGCACTTAAAATAAGGGACCTACAAATTGGTATCGGAGCTAGAAACATATTTTTTAACTTGTTAATCCCTTGAAAGTTTTCGTGTTCTTATTTTTTATGGCACAAATTATGCTTATTGGAAGATAAGAATGAGAAGTGCTTTAAAATATATTAATGAGCATGTTTGGTTAGCGGTTGAAAAGGGTTGGTCATCGCCAGTCTCACGAGAGGGTGAGGTCACTAGTTTGAAACCCATTGAGTCATGGGCCAAGGTTGAACATAGTCTTGCATTTTACAACTCTAAAGGTCTGCACATTATTACCCCACGTGTCACACCGGAAGAGTATAATAGAATCATGACTTGTGAAACTTCAAAAGAGGCTTGGGATACACTTTCACTTACTCACGAGGCACTAGCATGATAAGGGATTCTAAGTTACAAAACCTCACTACACAGTTTGAGACGATTAAGATGTTAGAGAGTGATTCATTTGATGTGTTCAACACTAGGTTATCCACTATTTTCAATGCATCATTTAACCTAGGAAAGAGGATTACGGACAATGGTGTGATAATTTTTTTTGTGATATTTGTCGAGTTGGTTTGATGCAAAAGTGATCATTTTAAAATCCTTAGGTATGCTCGATTCGACGAAACTTGAAGAGATTGTAGGTGACTTACAAACGTATGAGAACGATATGTTTACCTCGAAGAAAGTGCCAAAGAAAGAAAAGGGAATTACTTTGAAAGATCTAAAGGAGGAGAATAAAATTTTGAATGATGATTCTGATTCCGATTTTGAGGATGTCACCTTGTTGGCTAAGAAGTTCGAAAAGTTTCTTACATTTCAAAAGCAATCGAAAGATGTCAAAAAGTTTAAGAAATTCTAGAACAACAAGGTAGATTCCACCCCTAAGGATTAGAGTGAGAAATTTAATAGGGATGAGTCGGATAGGTGTTTTGTGTGTGAGGGGTATGGTCACAAGGTTGTCGAGTGTCCCACTAGACCTAACAAAGAAGGAAACAAACCGATTGCATATAGTGCCCCCTTAACTGATAGTGATCCGAAAGAGGGAGAGAGTTCCCCCAATGAGAGAAAGTTTGCTTCTTTCTTGGCATGTCATGTGAGCGACAACGATCAATCTTCCCATAAAGATAATCATGTGCACGACACTTCCGAGGAAATTGAGAGTAAATCCCAAGTGTGTGAGGGTGAAGAGAGCGAATAAGAGGAGGTTGATGTGAAAGAGTTTCAAGTTTCATTTAATGAGTTTTATGTAAAGGCGGTAAAAGTGAAAAAGGCAAACTCTAAATTGCAAGCTAGGTTGAATGAGTGTGCCGTAGAAAATAATGATGTTTTGATTGAGGATCTTTAGGCCCGGGAGAAGAAGCTTAGGAAGAAGCTAGAGTATGTTGATAAAGTCAAAGATAGACTTCGTGGTTTAATGGAGGATTTAAAAAAACAACTGCTAGAGTTTGAGGAGTCTGGGAATGTGCTTGAGTATAGGATTTTTGAGTTGGAGGAGAAGTCAAAAGACTCGAGTAAGATTAAGTTTGACTTGGAATCTAGGTCAGAGAAGTTGGATAGGATGTTAGGCACCAACCAAGTTAAAAGGGATAGGTTTGGTATAGACTGCGATGATCAAGTTGTTCCCATTTCCAAAGCCAATACTAACCATGTGAGAGAGCCCACGAGGAACGTGAGGAGAGGTCTACATTTTGGTAATCATTCCCGTCGTGTTTACACTTGTTCCCATTGCGGTAGGAAAGGTCACCTTAGACGTTTTTTCTATGAACTTACTAATGCTCCTACGAAGTTTAGGAATAAAGTTATCGCAGTTCCCAAAACCCCCATGCATCATGTCACACCTACTTGCGTTAGGAAATCAGACTTAGAGGCTTTAGGACATAAAGTTCACGATTCTCATTTGGGTCCACTTGATTCTTCCCATGGTATATCTAAAGAGCGATTGTGTTACCATATTTGGCATATGCTAATCTTTGCATCATGATTTATATCTTGCTAATGTTATGACATGTGTATCATTTTGTATTATTTTTTTCATTTATTGATTTTTATTTGAAAAATACAAAAAGATTTTATTTTTTATAAAAATTTTCGAAAAATACAAAAAGATTTTGCTTTTATTTGAGTCAAAATATGTTGAAAAATAAAAAATATTTTTAGTTTATTTTTTGATTGTTGAGTTTTCATGTTTGATGTGTCATATTGATGTGCTTGGCCCCCCTTCCTTTCATTATTCATGTGGCTAGGACATTTGGTCATAATTATTAATGTTTAGAATGATCTTAACCATTGTATTATGGGGTTGTTTCTCTGTTTATATACATTTTGATTCGACTTTGTATATATTTCATCTTTGCACACATGCATGAGTTTATAAGGATGTTTGTCTACTCTTGCTAATTTGAGGTTGGTGAGGCCTTCTTATCTCAATTTTGTCATCTATGAGTAAGTAAACTTAAGGAGGAGGTGTGCATGTAAGAACCGTTTAGCGTGCAGATTGAAATAAAAAATAATGATTGTTCACGGGAAAGGGCTGTGAGAGTATAAAATTGACTCGTCGTGTAGGCACCGTTTAAAAGGGATCGAAAAAATTAAAGGCAATAAAAATAATCATATGCCAAAAAGGGCCAAATTAGTTTACGTTCATTCCAAAGGAATAATATGATATATATTTGAGGGACTTTGGATAGATAATTTAAACGGAGTTGCACCACGAATCCTAACGTTGAAAATTGTATCATGACGCTATTGTTTGTAGAATCGTTAAAGTTATGAATTTGTGTGCATGATGTTTGTTTAGTTCATTTAGCTCACACTGTAATTGTCACATATGACTAAGATAAAGTTTAATGATTGATTGCTATCAATTAGAGCTTCTTGATCGTTTCGATGTGTTGGAATTGTCATTCATTTGTTGTAGTTGAGGCCCATACATTCCATGTTCATGTTTGAGAACATCGGTAATATATTAGTATGTAACTCATATTATTTTCGTAGTGTTCGCTACTATTTGGCTACTGTTTTGCAGTTTTTTGCACCTTCTAGTCAATTTTTTGATGAAATTGTTTCACTGGGCAAAATTGTATGATATTCTGCTCCAACTATATGATTTTGAGTTTCTCGTTCGAGCAATAACTCAATGTCGCGCGAAGTCCATCTTGCGAGAAGTCGTAGTCATTTGAACGATAGGGCTACTTCATTCGAGCGACCTATTGGACTTTGATTTTTCGACTATTTCAGTAACTTAGTTCATTTGGTCATATTTTTAGTTCTGTTGGGTTGCTTTTGAGTTTCTGTTATGCAGTTCACATTAATAGATTACATATTTTACTGCATTGTGTTCATTTAGTCACACTTGCTTATATTGTTGATTCATATTGTGTGACTATTATTTGATAGCTACGGATTTGATATTGTTTATCTTTATTAGCTGGTTGTTTCATTGGTATCTAGATATTCTTTATTGTTTATCTTCTACTAGATATGTTTATCTTTTCACCGGATTGTCAATTCGAGACTAAAAGGGGGAGAGAGTATGAGATGTAGGGAGAGAGTTTGTTTGATGAGAAGATACATTTGTTGCACTACTTTTGGTATCATATTTGTGATCATATGCTTTCATGATTATATTGATTAGTTTCCAAAAATTGGTATCATATTGTTTTTGCATTTGTAAAAATTGTACAAAGTGGTATCCCGATTTAAATGTTGTTTACATATTGATATCATGTTTTTCTCACATAACAAATGATTTGGATTTGATTTTACATAGTGATTTATATAATTTGTTCATACTTCGCTGGGTATTTATTTGTTTCACGTGTAGGTATGTTTTAGAGATTCGAGATTTGAAGTTTACATCACATTCAGACAGCTTAGTCATTTCACTATTGTTTACATATTGATATCATGTTTTTACTAGTCTTGTCCTGTAATTTTTAATTTTGGTTTTATGGGATGGGATTTAGGCATCATGTAGCTTGACGTCCCAGCTTAGTAATTTCACTGTTGGTTTTGTCCCGGAATAGTCACAGGGGGAGATTTGTAAGGATAAAATTTTCAATTGAGTCCGTTGTATAGTTTTGACTTATTCTCGAAACAAAACATGTTTGAGTCATAGGGAGATTTTTATTGTCACGATCCCCCATAGACTATGACGTGTTGAAGTTTACTAATGACGTCGCGGCAAAACTTTAAGGAATTATTTATGCTGAAGGTTTAATTGGTGCAAGTTTATTCGTCTCTAAGTTTAATTGCATTTCGAGATCACTCAGGTATGATTGAATAGTATTAATGGGGCTAGAAATTAATTTTTATAAAGGAAATATTTTTTAAAATGTTTTTAAAGTGTTTGAAATGGTTTATACTTCGTTTTAATCTTACAAGGACATATTAGAGTAGTATTTAAATTGGACTCTAATTCGCGCATCGTTCAAATGACTTGACCAGTCATTCGAGCGAGATGTACATCTTGTTCGAGCGACAGGCCAATTTCGCTTGAACGATTTATTCCATTAAGAAAAGTATAATAACATGTTTCCATCAGATTTCGTGTGTGTACATTCTACAAAAACTGTTTACAATCCAGAACATTTTATGCACATGTTTTCTAAGCTTTTTCCAAAGCTAAACACGTCCTTAGAGTTTCAATAATATGTGCTTTCATTAGTATATGCTATAGTGGTTTTGTTTGCACCAAGTAGATGGTTTTCTCTGAAGAACAATGTTGGGTTCTGCGGTGGATAAGTAGAAGAGCCCTATTCAACATCGTAGATGTTACAAGCCATATCTGTGGACACCGAGATATATGTGGAGGCATGTGTTATGGATGAGCATCGTGGAAGAAGGAATTTTTGCGTGGGCACTGTGAGATGAGTGGTTGAAGATTAGAAGAGCATCAACTCTCGTGGGGATCAAGTCGTTAGGTAAGACTTGTGTCTGTTCATTGTAAATCCACATTCATAGTGATTGTCTGGCTTAGATCGTCCGAGATTTTTTCCCTTTGTGGTTTCCTCGTACATCCGGCGTTGTGAGTATTCTTTACTTTATTTTTTTTATCTAATCACTGGGTGCATGTTTAGGATTGATCAAGCTAAATTTTGTTAAGTTAAATTTGTTCACAACTTGGAGCGAATTAAAAATTGAAAAAAGTTTTTTTCATAAAAAGAAATTATTTTATCATCCTTAAAACACTTTTCGCACATAAAATACGGTACCTATAGTAATTATAATTATCAACAAGTATTATGAGATAAAATTCATAACGCTAATTGATTCTGGTGCATATTTAAATTGCCTATAAGAAGTTCTAATTCCAGCAAAACATTATCACAAAATGTCTAAACAATTAAACTTCGCTAATGGAAGAAAAATACAATTAGGTATAAACTACTTAAAACACATATTTATCAAAATAATGTTTAAAACTCCTTTTGTCCTATTATAAAGCACGACTGACAAGGTAATTTTAGGAATTCCTATTGTTCACTTTTTTCTATCCATTTACAGCCAGTGATAATGGAATAACTACACAAGCCTTTGGCCAACAAGTAAAATTTGATTTCTTTTCAAAAATCACAATTCACAAATTTGAAAACAATAAAAGACTTTTCGATTTCCAAATCAATAAATCACCTCTAGTACACGAGAAAACATTAAAAATTTAAATGAAGAAATAAAATAAAAAGGATTGAAGAAAAACTTACCAATAACATTCTCCAAAATAAAATCAAAAAATTCAAAATCACAAATGAAATTCGTTCTGATTAACTTATGCCTTTATACATGAAAGAAAAATATAGTAACTTTACCATACACTAAAGAATTTCATGAAAATGTATCCCTGTAAAAGAAATATCAATACAATCATTACGATGATATGGATTCATCGAAAGACGACATATATAATTCATTAAAAAAGGAATCATAACAAATTATTTTAAAATCAAGGAAACTGATGCCTAGGATATTGAGTATGGAGGTATTCTTAAACAAAATATCAACAACTGAACAAATTTTTCGTTTCTATTCTGCAGTGTGGGACAAAGCGCAAAGTAATTATAGTATTAGTAAAAAAAGAAATTTTGTCTATTTTTTATGTATTTTGAAATTTCAAGGTGATATTCTAAATCAAAAGTTTTTAGTCAGATTCAACTGTAAAAGTGAAAAATATATTTTAGAAAAATATGGCCAAAATATTTATTTTAAACAGATTTTTGTCAAATATAAATCTATATTAAGATTTTTTTATTGATATAACTACATCAAAGGGAGCCAGAATTCTATTCCTGACTTCCTTATACATGAATTTCTATGTAGAAAAAAGGGTGGAGAAAAAAATACAGAAGTCGACTCAAGCTAGTAATGATGTAGTTATACCTATTAGTCAAATTTCATCAACCCCATAAGTGAAAACCAATGACATGTTCTTGGGAGCATCCCAAGACCAAATTTGATTTATAGTTCCACCTTTGCAACTCTTGCAAAATTTAGTCATCTTCTAGTCAATACCTAGTTAATGACCCACTTTTCTCCATAGAAAATACAATAGATCACAAAACCTAAATATTATAATTATCCTAGTAAAATTGATTATGTACTCAAACCAATTGTTTTTAAATATATTTCTTTTTGATCCAAATTATAGTAATTTTAAAACCCCCATTGAATTAGTTAAAAATTATTTTCCTCCAACTTGAAATTTCACCCCTCATCATCTAGCTAAATCTTTAAAATTTTATAACGATATTCTTTATTTCACTGAGCCAGTCCATATAAACCCAATCAATAATCGTAATGATACAGACAAAATTGTTTACAACTCCTTACATATACATAAAGTAATTTGTATTCAATAATAGGGAGCTCGTCCTTAACTTCTCAAGGATCTCCTAGATCACCAAATTCAATTATGTTACTATGATTATATTGAATCATGGTTCAAAGTTATTCTTTACCAAAGTAATTCATTCACTCATTCTTGGTTTTTATATTTTGATAAAAAAAATTAAAGGTCAAAATCCTTCTTGGTTTTCTCGGTGAGGGACACGGTATGATTCAATCCCTAAATTTCTTCGAGCAGACCTCCAAGATCAAGTTAAGTATTTGTTAATAGTTTTTAAAGTAAACCAACACAATGCCCAGTGGTGACATGGATCTTCAAGTGACAATATGAAATTTAATAAAACACAACAATCTGCCAATTTTATGTTATATGATGGGACTCTTTCAACCATCAACAAATTATTAAGCAAGTTAAGTTAGAGTTTTCTTGACAATTAGTTAAAATTAAATCTCATTAATTAAGAAAGTCGGTACAAAGTGCTCCACCGTCACAATTTTACCTAGTTCAAAGCCAAATCAGTCACAACAACTCAAAGAATTCGCTAAACAACTGCTAGTTCAAGCAGAATAAGAAGAAGAGGATGATAATTCACCCACCTCTTTTGTCAGATTAGCAAATAGTCACTAAGTCAACAATTCATATCCGCATTAAAGCTCTTTGTTCCAAGATGCCTAAGATCTATATAGTCGGTGATAATATTTGATCATATTTGAAAAGTTACTATTCAAAAATAGTAAAAAAAAAAATAGTCTGCATTTAGTGGTCCCAATTTGATCCCCCTCTCTCTCTCTCTCTCTCTCTCTCTCTCTCTCTCTCTCTCTCTCTCTGTATATATATATATATATATATATATATATATTGTAATACCCCGTATTTTTACGGATTTAATTATGGAATCAATTGAATTAAAAATGGAAAATTAATTGGTAATTAATCTAGATGTAAATACTAGCGGGACGAGGGTTAGTATTTGATTATGATACTTATGTTAAATATTTGAGCGACTATAGTAATATATAATTATGAATTTATTAAAATTGTCACGAGTAGAAAATATGACAGTTTGGAAATTAAGTTGGAACACGCGTGTCAGTCGTATCAGGACCAATTTAAAGGATTTTAAAGTAGTTTATTTTTATGTTATCCTTACGATCATTTTAATTTCTCCAATGTGTCCGGAAGTATTGAGATAGTTAGAAAAGTCTACTCGGGGGTTTAGTTTGGGTCCTGGGGCAGTGTCAGGCAAAACCGGCAACCCGGTAGGGTATTTTAGTCATTTTACTATTTGATGAATCGTGACCTACGAAATTTAGGATTAATATATTAACCAAAACTTAGAGAAATTAGGTTAATGGCTGCTACAAACTTGAGAGAGATAAGTAGAGAGAAAGGAAGGGTTTTCAAAGGTTGCTAGGGCCAAAAACCACCTTGCACCACCACCATCGTCGGATTTGTGACCAGAAATAGAACATCACCACAATTTCATCTTCCCCAAAGGATAAGAACTTTTATTTCCAGGCAAGTGATTTAACTTGTTATGATTCGACAAATATATTATCCATAGTAGTTTAGAATTTGAGACTAAACTTAAAATATTAATAATTTCATGAATTTGGAGAATTTAATCTTGAATATGGGTAGGTTTTGCATGTAGATAAATTCTGGAAAGATTAGAGAATTGTATCAGATCCTAAATGATATAAATCACAGATCAAATGTGAGTATTTGTCTATCTTGAATTGAGAAAAGTTATCCTAGGGTTTAAACATGAAAACTTGATGAACAATTAAATATGTAGGTAATTTTCATCATGATTTGATGATTCTGGAATGTTAGAAATCATGTGTTTAGATTGTTATAACATCAAGTACGTTTACTTTGGAGAATAGGATCATGTAATGAATTTTGGAGACAAAACAATAGCCAAAAATGCAAAAATTCTAGGTTGTAACTCTTCGATCGATCGATCGACATTCATAGTCGATCGATCGACTGGTTCGATCGATCGACATTCTTGAGTTGATCAATCAACTCCCTTGCATTTGTGATAAAATTTCCTTTTAAGGTTTAATCAAATTCCGACTTTTAAGAATTATTGGTGTGGATTATTTGAATACATTGGTACTCAGAGAAGGTTAGTAGGGATAAATTTGAGGAACGAAAAATATTAGTTTGGTTTGGGATTAAATGTTAAACTCGCGAGTATCTGACGAGAGTGTTACGGTTGGAAATTTTGGAAACTTGAATTTGATTCAGATAATCAATAACTTAAGATTAGAGACAGTAGCAGTGGGACTTTAAATCACTGAAATAACCTGAGAGACAAGTGGGAGACTTAGTAACCATTCGATACAGGTTTAAGTTCTCGAAATTTTACGACGATAGTTGTCACGCTAAAACATATTACTTAGAATAATCGAGGTGAAACTATACTACGTATGAGACTTGTAATATAGGACATGAGTATACCTATATTGAAATGACAATTATTTAGGTTGTGTAATTACCTAATATATGTATTATTATGTGTATGACTTACCTACCATACTTGCTATCATGGGAGGTTGTAGGAAGAGGACAATCTTGTCTTGTGTGCCTTTAAGGGGATTTAGATTTGGTACCTCAAGAATATAGGATTGTGAAGACTTATTTGTGAGTTGATAAGTCATCTGACCATGGGAGCGTAGGTATGTGCGTGACCCATGGGTATGTGAACTATGTTCACCTCCAATATGTGTGATTTGTATTGATACGGGACCTGAGTGATTCGAAACTCGCGATCCTTACATACGTGATGTACCGAGATTTGATAGAATAGTATGCGTGCATCGCAGCTTAGCCTAGGGGTGTCATATGTGTATATATGTACTGAGAGTGAGATAAATATATACTTATGATTATTCACTGTTGCTTAGTAGATAAGAATGGCTAAGATATTTAAATGACTAAAAGATGTGGGAACTTAAATAATACAAGAGATAATTGATTCAAATAATGAGTAATTGAAATGTAAGTATGTTTTAATTAATTAATATGGGTGGCTCAATGTGGTGATCCTTATAGACAAAGATTTGTTATAGACTAATTAGTTAGTAGCATAACTAGGATGGGTTAAGGGCATACGTTAGGCGTGAACAATAGTTGAGGGGTGAGAATCTCAAGTGAGAGCAAGTGACTAACATGTATATAATATTAACTATTTAAAGCAATTAAACACTTCTTGTTTTTAAAATATTTTCACCTCGAGCTCTGACCCGTTTGCTTCCAAATCTATTTTGTCTTTGTAAAAGCATTTTAGGTGCCCAGCCACAGGGACGCCAAGCATAGGAGTTCCATTTTATTGATGTGTTGTAGCTGCTGTGGAAGTTACAGGATCTCAGTATTAGGCGTCTCCACGTTTATCTTTGCTTCCCTCGGAGTCATTCATATCAGTTAGGGCATGTTTTCCATTCTTACCTAGTGATAGCAGTTTTAGACTTTCATTTATTTCAGATGTTGGATTTATTTATTTAGACTTTTGTATTGGGATTATTTGGCATTGAGAAGTTATTTGGAGTGTTACTCAAGACTCAGTTTATTTCATTATATTAATTGTCCCTATGAGATTGTTTATGTGAATTTTGAATGGTTGGTTATTCATTACTTAGTTGTGATTTAATTTAATTAATAAAATTTGACATCTCACTTTTTGAATATTAGGTGGCTATTAACTAATTAAATGTTTTTTGATAGTGATGCTAATAAAGGGAGGGAATTTTCAATGAATTTCAGCTCTTCCTCTTTAAAAAATTATTTTTCTCCCAACTCCGAAACAAGAAGGAAGTGGTTTTCTTTTTTTCTCATAAACTCCCGAATATTAATTTATATTTTTTTTTCTCCTCTCTCTTATTAACTTTTCATTATTTTCTATTATGTCCTAATAAAACTTTTGTTTTTTCTTGTCTCCTAAATTCACAACCATAGCCTAAAAGTAATTGTGCATTTTATTTTAAAAAGTAGTGATATGGTGCAAGAGAGAAAAAAATGAAATGAGTTTAGCACAAAAACTAAAGATTTCCATGAAATTAAATTTATTTTCTTTGAGAGGTGATATGACCCTCGGTTGCAGTGGCGGATCCAGGATTTTAGTCCAACTGGGGCGAAATCGATTCAAAATTTTTTTAACGACACTAATAAATAATCAACTCATAAAAACCAACAATTGATAAAACATAAATACTTAATATGCCAAAATTTCATATCAATTGATCCGTACATAACCAGAAATTGCAAATACAAAGAGATTTTTTACAATATTCCCCTACGTGGATTCATATTCTGAAAATGTTGAATAATATCTTCCGTATCAACATTTTTGAAAATATCCTGTTCAATGTAAGTCACCAAGCAGTCATTTATAAAATCATCTCCCATTCGGTTACGTAATGTACTCTTAACGACTTTCATTGCGAAAAATGATCTTTCCACGCTTGCATTTGCAACCGGTAATGTCAAGGTAAGTTTTATAAGCAAGTACACTAATGGAAATAACTGATCCCTATGCGTTTCGACCATTTTTTTAGCAAGAGAACCAATCCCTTTCAAATCTTTGAATTCATCATTATCACGGACGCTATAATATAATTTTTGAGTTGTTCCCCAATGACTGTGAGTTCAATCGGAACAAAATCATTCGGATAAAATTCTGCAAATCGAACTAATCTTGTCGCATCAAATTTGGAGAAGTTCATACTTGGATCAAGACATGTCATACATAAAAGTAACTATGTATCCACCTCATTAAACCGATGGTCCAACTCCTGAAATTGCATATCTATCACCGAATAGAACAATTCAACACGATAGTGGTGAAGATTTGTCATCTTTTCGACATTTCGACGTGATCTTCCACAGGTCACAAAACAATCCTCCATATTTATGATTACAATGTCACGTACTACAAAATGATGATACTAGTTTCAACAATTGATCCCATCCAAGCTCCCTCATTTTTTGTAAACGCATTTTAGTTATTCTAACAAGATCCATTGCATTCACAATATCTTGATCCCTTCGTTGTAGTGATTTCGACAAATCATTGGTAGTCCCCAAAATTGCTTTCATTAACTGCAATTTGAAAACAAAATCAAAGCACTGCAAAGATCTAATCATATCATATGCTTCTATTCTCTGAGTCCCTACATCACCATCAACTTGAACCACCTCAAGAACACCACTCACAGAAAAGAACAAATGATCTAAACTCAAAAGTGTACCATAATGTGAACCCCACCTCGTGTCCCCTGCCTGTGTGAATGCTTCTTCTTGATTTAAACCACGACCCGTCTCCCGATCACCATTGTATATTCCTTCAAGTATATCATCATATTGTTTCATCCGAAATATATCTCTACCCTTGTAAGATGCTCCAACAACATTAGATAAAATTGAAACTTTAAGAAAGAAAGAACCAATTGCGTTATGATTATTTGCGACCGCTACTAATGCCAACTGTAGCTGATGAGCAAAACAATGAACGTAATAAGCTGAACTGTTTTCCCTTAGAATCAAACTCTTCAGCCCATTGAGCTCCCCTTTCATGTTGCTCGCCCCCATCATAACCTTGCCCACGAATACTTGACATACTCAATCCATGTTTCAAGAGAAGTGACTCCAGGCTTGCCTTAAGTGTTAAAGATGTGGTATCAAGAACATGTACAATGCCAAGAAAGCGTTCAACCACAAAGCCTTTTTTGTTCACATAACGTAAAGTCATGGCCATTTGCTCTTTCACAGAGATGTCATGGGATTCGTCAACTAGTATAGAGAATACTTCATCCCCAATATCTTTAATTATGACTTTAGTGGTCAAATAGGCGGCGGCATTAACGAGCTCTTTCTGAATTGATGGAGCTATCATTTGGTGGTTTTGGGGGGCATTTTTCAAGATAACTTTGTTTATAGCTTCATTTTGCTCGGCAAGGAACTATAAAAGTTGCAGAAAATTACCCCGGTTAGATGACCCCACAGATTCATCATGCCCTCGCATCGCCAAACCTTGGCATAGTAAGTACTTGAGGCAATCCAACGATGCAATAAGACGAATTCGATAATCAACTCTTGTCTTTTCGGAATGGTTAGACAACGACACTTCGATGTGTTGATCTTATTTCATCAAGTCATCACAAGCATTCATGCATTTGTTATGAATAGTTAAGTGGGGACCAACGTGGTCTTTAAACATATGCTTCTTTTTCCAATTTGAAAAGCCTCCACTAACAAATACACCACCACCCCCTTGCCCCCCTGTATTTGGTCAGAACAAATAGCAAAACAAACAAAACACAGCCTCCTTTGCCACATTATACTCTAGCCACCTCCCAAACTCCTCAAACCATAACGGAATAAATCTACGTCTATCATTTCCAATTTGTATCCATGGAAAATTATGATTTTTTGGCTGACAAGGGCCCTTAGTAAGATAGGTTCGACGAACTAACTCCATTTGTTTAGAATCACCATATTCCGATATAGATTTTCTCAAATCGGGATTTGATGGTAGTTCATCCAAATTGACAGCAATATTTGGTGAGTATTGAGATTGTGCGGTTTGTGCCACAAGTTGGGGTAGATTGTCGGACTCCACATTGAGAGTGGGAGATGATTGAACCTCAGCTTCGGATACGATTGGTGCGTTGTCTCCTCTTTTTCGTTTAAAAATTTTCTCCATTGATTCCCTATATTTACAAATTTAATTTAATTTCACATATAAATTTAATTTCATATAAACATCATATAAATTAACATAAAAATTTATATAAATTAACACATAAATTTAGATATAAACAACATATAAATTAACATAAAAATTTATATTAATTTACACATTAACAGATATACACAAAATAAATTTAATTTCATTTTAGAATAAATAATTTCATATAAATTTCAATAAACAGATATTAATTTACAAATTACACATATAAACATATACTAATTTCATATTAATTGAAATATACCTGGAGGTTGGAGAGATCAGCAGCAGGTGGTGGAGGCAGGGGGCAGCAGCCATTGGTGGTCGTCCGGTGGAGGAGGAGAGCAGGCTGCAGCCTAGCAGGCAGGGGCAGCGCCCAGTGGCGGAGTAGAAGGCAGGCAGGGGCAGAGCCTGGGAGGTGGGGAGAGAAGAGAGACTCCGGTACCGTGGAGCAGGCAGGGGCGGCGGTGGTGGAGTGGAGGGAGAGAGAGAGAGAGAGCGAAGAAGGTTTTTTTTTTAGGTTTAGATTTTGTTTGGTTCCTCCGAGAGATCGATCAGCTGCCAAGGTTTGCTTAAGTTAGGTTTTTATTTTTTGTTTATTATAAAGTTTCCCCTTAACTTTGAAAATAATTAAAAGAAACCTCCAGGTTTAATTCTTTACCAAAAAACCCTTAGAAATTATATTTTTTTTAACAAACTGAACTGGGGCGGCCGCCCCGCTTCGTCCTGGGGTGGATCCGCCCCTGCTCGGTTGATAATATGAACCTCAAAATCCAGTGGTTGAAGTATTAAAAATAGAAGGGCCCATGTTGTAGCAGCAATTTAAATAAAGAATTAAATAAGGAACGAAATTACCCAATTAGGAGATGATAAATCGATATAGAAAAATATAAGAAATCCAGAACTGGGCAGATTAGAATGATGGATGAGTCGTGGACAATGTCGATCTCTTTAAGGTGTTTCGCGGCTCTGCCCAAAGTGTTCTAACAGTCTTAATTGCCTCGTCACCCCCAGTATAAAACAGTCCCAAAATATGAAATGGTAGCAGAAACCAAATTCATTCAATCAACACCCATTCTGGAATATATATTGTTGGATTATGTGTAGTATAATTAATCTGAGGAGAAGATTAATTATTTCTGTGCAGGAACTATGTTGGAGACGTTTTTTTTCAGAACTGTATGTAAAAACGGAGGCTAGAAGCCTCAATTTATTAATAAAAAATAATGACGTTGGTGGCACACAACGTGGAGAGAAGACTGAAAAAATGTGGGCAAGTGGAAGATTTTTTCAACAGTTAAAGAAGCCACGTTTTTATTTTTTCTAAAATTAAAAAAAATGTAAAAATATAATTTTTAAGGCCCAATAAACATCAATTTATTTGTCCAAAAAATATTTCTTAATGAGCCCAAGCCCAAGACCCGGACCCGGGCACGGGTCCGGACGAACGGCGATGGTTGTGCGCGCACGTGTGTGACTTGGGCTAATAAGTCTCCCACCCATACACACAAAACATCTAATGCCCAAAGGGCTTGCCCATTAGTCCCGCAAATTTTGTAAACATACCACACCAAAAGCTAACTCCTTACCGATGTGGGACAAACCAACAAGAGGCGTTGGGCACATGTTGTCTTTTAAAGGTCAAAGATTTAATTCTTTACCATTCTTCAAGGTTTTGCAAACCTGGAAACTTTGAAAGTTGTTCCAACAATCCCCCACTTGCAAAATTTGAAAACATTTTTATCGAGCAATAATTCATAGAATTGTGCATAAGCAAAGGTGTCTTTCGATTGTACCTTTACGTAGTAAAGATGATTCAGAATATACTAGAGTAACCGTAGTTTTGAACTCTATCTCTGACAACATCCCACACACAACCCTACTTGGGTGTAGTTCTAATAGCCAGCACGTTACGGCCATGTGCTTCTATCTCAGTGTAGTGAACGCTTTAGAAATTTGCCCAAAATGTCCATAGGAAGCGGCCACACTTCCACATTTACATAGGTGAGTCTATCAAGATTACTTCTATAGCTAGGTGCCCCACTCAAAATAAATCTATAGATCTCATTAAGAGTTATAATAACGCATCTTTTACTCGCTTCAGGATATCATGCTCTACAGGATGGACTCGGAGTAAAACCCCATTCAATATTAATTAATAATAGCATAATTCAACCCATATCATTTCTGACTTGTTATTACCCTTTGAACATATTTCTTGGGATCTCCAGGCTAGATGTTGGGTTACCATCACAAATGACTCATGTATCCAAGGGCTTTAGTCCCATCCCTTTCGAGGTGTTCCACACCTTCTCCCTAGCTAGTCCTTTCGTCAAATGATTAGTTAAGTTCTATTCAGACCGTATATGATCCACCCTTACAGCACCCATCGAGATAAATTCTCTAACAATATTATGTTTACGATGAATTTGTCGTCTCTTACCATTATAGTAACGGTTCTCTACTTTTGCAATAGCCGCGTTACTATCCCAATGAATTAAAATCACTGGTATCGGTCTTTCCCATAACGGGATATTTGACAGGAGGTTTCTTAACCACCCTGCCTCTTCACTAGTAGTAGATAGTGCTATCATCTCAGACTCCATATTGGATTGAGCTAAAATAGTTTGTTTCTTAGATTTCCAATAGACTGCACCACCAGCGATGCTAAATATATATCCACTAGTAGCCTTACAATTATCAGATATGGTGTTCCAATCAGCATCACGAAATCCTTCAAGGACAACGGGATACTTATTATAGTGTAATCTGAGGTTCATCGTCCTTTTAAGTTACCGTGTGACCCTATCAATAACATGTCAATTCTCCATGCTAGGCCTACTGGTAAATCTACATGGTACTCCCATAGCATAAGCTATGTCATGTCTAGTACAATCAGTAGCATAACGTAAGCTACCAATGATGCTTGCATAAGCATTTTGGTTTACACTGTCTCTGGTGTTCTTAAATAACTTTACACTTGGATCAAATGGAGTACTAGCAGGTTTACAGTCAAAGTAATTGTATTTTTTTAAAACTTTCTTAATGTAATGAGATTGATCCAAAGAAAGTCCCTTTCCAGACCTAGTAATATTAATTCCCAATATTACACTAGCTTCACCCAAATCCTTCATATAAAAATTGGCACACAATAATGATGTAACATTTTCTACCGCATGAATATTAGAACCAAATATTAGCTAGTCATCAACATAAAGGTATACGATAGTGCAAATGTTCTTTACATATTTATAATAAATGCATTTGTCACTTTCATTTATTTTAAACCCGTTAAAGATGACTAAACTATCAAATTTATCATGCCATTATTTAGGTGCATGTTTGAGTCCATAAAGAGATTTATTTAATTTACATACTTTATTTTCTTGACCGTGTACAATAAAACCTTCAGGTTGATCCATATAAATCTCTTCTTCTAATTATCCATTTAAAATTGCAGTTTTAACATCCATTTGGTGTACAATTTATCATTTAAGGCAACTATTAGAAAAAAGTACACGTATAGACGTTATTCTAATCACGAGTGAAAATGTATCAAAAAAATTTACGTTTTCTCTTTGTCTAAAACCTTTGGCAACAAGACATGCCTTATATTTTTCAACAGTGCCATCAGGTTTTAATTTCTTTTTAAGAATCCATTTACACCCAATTGTTTTACACCCAGGAGGAAGGTTCACTAAATGCCAAGTTTTATTTCTTTCCAAAGAATCCATTTCATCATTAATAGCCTCTTGCCATAAATCGGCATCTAAAAAAGATAAAGTTTTTTTAATAATGTTAGGATCCTCCTCTAAAGTGTAAGCATAAAAGTCGGGACCAAAATCTTTTTCCACACGAGCCCTTTTACTTTTTCGAAGTTCTAAAATGAATTCATTATTTTCTTTATTTTTATTTAAAGAAATATTAGTGGATGACTCACCCCCACTATTTCTCAATTTAAAAGGAAATTTATCTTCATAAAAATCAGCGTCATTTGATTCAATAATTACTTGATTTTTCAAGTCATAAAATCGGTATGCTTTGCTATTAATAGCATAGCGTATAAAAACGCACTCATAAGCTCTACTAGCCAATTTAGACCTTTTAGGATCGGGTATACGTACATAGACTAAGCTCCCCCACGTTCTAAAGTATGACACGTTAGGCTTAATATTTTTCCAAATTTCATAAGGAGATATTTTTGTTTTATTCTTAGGAATTCTATTAAGTACGTGACACACAATCAAAATGATTTCCCCACACCAATATGAGGCAGCGCCCGAATTTAATAAAATAGCAACAACTAATTCAGTTAATGTCCTATTTTTTCTTTCGGCTTTATCGTTCATTTCGGACAAATAAGGGGAAGTTTTTTCGTGAATAATACCGTGGGTTTTATAAAACTCAATAAATGGTACAGAATCATATTCAGTGCCTTTATCACTACGTAACCTTTTAATTTTCCGATTAAATTGATTTTCAATTTCATTTCAGAAAATTTTAAACATGTCAAACGCTTCACTTTTATTTTTCATTAAATGCACAAATGAATAATCAGAACAATCGTCAATAAAAGTAATAAAATAACGTTTGCCATTTCTAGTGGTGACACCATCCAATTCACAAATATCCGAATGAATTAAATCAAGTGGTTCAGATTCTCTAAAAACCGATTTATGTGGTGTTTTAGTATTTTTTTTGCTTGACTACATCATTCACATTTTTCAAAATCATTTAATGATAATTCTGGAATTAACCCTAAAGTGCTCATATTTTTAATAAGTCGTTTATTAACATGACAAAGTCTAGCATGCCAAATATTAAATGAACAAGCATTATAAGCGAAAGGAGAAATTTTATTCATAGCATCAACATTCAATTCAAACATCCCATCAGTGGCATAACCCTTGCCTATAAAAATTCTATTTTTGGTCAAAGTAAATAAATCAACACCAATAATTTGAGTAAAGCCAGCTTTGTTGAGAAGATAACCCGAAACCAAATTTTTCCTTATCTCAGGAGTGTGAAGAACATCTGTGAGGATCACAGTCTTTTCCGAAGTGAACTTTAATTCCACATTTCCAGTACCAGCAACCTCAGTGGAGTGAGAATCACCCAACAACACCTTCTTATCTGCAGTCTCAGAATAAGTCTTAAAAAGAGCATGGTCATAACAAATATGGCGGGAAGTGCCAGTATCCACCCACCACCCTTCGGCACCGCTAACCATGTTGATTTTAGAAATCATAGCACATAGGTCCTCTTCGGTCAAATTCGCTTGTGCGTGTAGCACATTGCGACATTTGCGAGCCATATGGCCAGGCTTGCCACACTTGAAATAGAGAAACTGTCCCGAGTTTCTAGATTGTCCATTTTCAGGGTTCTTATTCTTATTCTGAGTCTGATTTTTAAAATTATGGTTGTGGCTCTTTTTCTGAAATTTCATATTTTCCCGTTTGCCTTTAAAACAACTGTAGTGTGATTCTTTTTCCGATTTTTGTTGTTAGACACAACAAGAATCTCATCTTTGTAATTCTGTTTTCGGGATTCCTCCTCAATTCTCAATTTAGTAATGAGTGGCTCTAGTGATAATTCTTTAGACTTATGCCTCAAAATATTATTGAACTCTTTAAACATTGAAGGCAATTTATTAATAATAACAGCCACCTGAAATTGCTCATCTAAAGCCATGCCCTCGAAAATAATTTCATGGGCAATCATTTGTAAATCATGAGTTTGAGCAACAACGGATTAATCATCCGTCATTTGAAATTTCAAATTACGGATGACGACATATTTTTTTAGCACTAGCCACCTCTGTGTCATATTTTTTAAAAAGAGCATCCCAGACATCTTTTGTAATTTTATATTTGACATAATAGTCATAAAGTTCATCACTTAGAGCATTCAAAATATAGTTCTTACACAGAAAATCATTTTCCTCTCAAGTTGTAATAGTTTTGCTTTCCTCAACAGTTGGTGGATTATTCACTACGAGCTTGTTAAATTGAACACAAGATGCGACTTTTTTCGTAGTTACATAAAATAACAGTTTTTACTCCAATATTTAAAATGTTGGCCTTCATATTTGAAAGGCTTGTTAAGGTTGGTTGGGTTAATTTCGTCCATGGCAGAATTGCAGATACCTTAAAATTGTTATAGCAGCAATTTAAATGCAGAATTAAATAAGGAACGAAATTATCCAATTAGGAGCTGGTAAACCGAGACAGAAAAATATAAGAAATCCGGAACTGGACAGACTAGAGCGATGGCTGAGTCGCGAACAATGTTTCTCTCTTTAAGGTGTTTCGCGGTTCTGCCCAAAGTGTGTTGACACTCTTAATTGCCTCGTCACCCCAGGATAAAACAACCCCAAAATATGAAATGGTAGCATGGAGAAGATTAATTATTTCTGTGATGTAACAATTATTCAGACGTTGAATAATTATTTCTGTGCAGGAACTGTGTTGGAGAGATTTTTTATTTTTTTTTTGGTTCAGAACTGTATGTAAAAATGGAGGCTAGAAGCCCCAATTTATTGAACAAAAAGTAATGACGTTGGTGGCCCAATAAACGTCAATTTATTTTTTTCGGAAATAAGAAAACGTTAAAATATAATTTTTAAGACCCAATAAACGCAATTTATTTGTCCAAAAAATTATTTCTTAATGAGCCCAAGGCCCCGAATCGGGCACGAGCCGGATAGACGGCGGCGGCGCACGCACGTGTGACTTCTCCCACTCATACACACAAAACATCTAATGCCCAAAGAACTCGCCCATTATTCCCACAAAATATATAAAGATACCACACCAAAAGCTGGCACCTTACCGATGTGGACAAACCAACAAGAGGCGTTGGGCACCTGTTGTCTTTTAGAGGTCAAAGATTTAATTCTTTACCATTTTTCAAGGTTTTGCAAACCTGGCAGCTTTGAAAGCTGTTCCAACAGCCCACACTACAATAACTTCAATGGGGGTTTCAAGTTTAGGGGGGGAAGGGGAAGGGGAAGCGAGCAGGGGGCTAGATGAGGGGTGCTCCCGTGGTTGTTTTGGGTATTGGAGAAGATGACCTCTTTTCTGTTTAATATTTGTTTTTCTTCTATTTTTACTTTTCCTGTTTTCATCTAATTTATTTAATTATTTTTATTCCACAGATCATATGCAAGGCACATGACTGTTAAGTCTAGAGCAGTGCTAGACTTACTGATTCCTCCTTCCCCAATCCATACCAAATGCAAAAGCTCCCTTTTATTTGTTTTTTTAATTAAAAAATTGTTTTTTTTATAAAAATCTGTATTTTTATATAAAAAAAAAAGTGTTTTATATTTATAAGGAAAAAAAGAGAGAGAGAGAGAACACGAACATGACTAAATTAAAATAACCGGAATCCGACAATTTTATGAAAATATTATTTTAATATAAAAAAATTTGAAAAAAACTGTTTTAAAAAATAAAAGTTAGTTTAATATTATAAATAAAAAGAAACTTTTTTTTCCTATTTTTAAACGGTTTCAAGAAATACAAAATTGTTTTAAATGTTGTAAAAGTAAAAAAAAAATTAACTTTAAAAACAAGGAGTGACGCTAGCGCAGACCTATAAAAATAAGAAAATATTGGGTAAATGAATATTTGATGAATTAAATGAGTTAAAAAAATGAAGTTTAAAAATAAGGGGTACCGCTAGCGCGGACCTATAAAAATAAGAGAATATGTTTGAGGGACTAAATGAGTTAAAAATTAAGTTGAAAAATAAGGAATATCGTTGGCGCGGTCATTTAAAAATAAGAGAATATTAGGTAAATGATTCTCTATAAAAATAATTAAGAAAAAACATAATTAGTTTTAGTTTAATGTTAAAAAAACATAATTAGTTTAATGTAAAATTTATTTAACTTTAAAATAAATCATAACTCCAATTATTTATTAATCTATAATAAATTTTTAAAAAATTAAAAGAATTTCTTTTAGTTTTAGTTTAAAATAAATTATAACTCTAAAGATATAATGCATTATTTTTTTAAAATAAATTAAGGATCAAGATTATTTTGGCATGTAATGAGATCAAGGGTTGGAATTGTTGGGTAAGGAATCCGTAGCTCCATATTCGGGGAGTCTATCATTATTCGTAAGTCTAAATTTCCTTGTCAAAATCATGGACGTATTAAAGTTTAAAAAGAAAAGAAAAAACTAAAATTATTTGTCAGAAGGATGAGAGAATTTATCATAATTAACTCAGTAACCCTCCTGAACTACCAACAAATACAATCATTGTTGCCAGTTTCTGTCACAAGATGACTAGCCTGCATAAATAATAACCGTGGCTGACACTTAAATAATTCATACATTAAAAGCATGAAATTCTCTTCAATCCAGAGAAGACCTCCAATTCTTTGTATAATTGTGGAACAGTTCCAGGCGAGCTATTTTTTCAACAGAACTCCCACATTTTCATCTTTCGGTTTCTTTTTAACCCTGAGCTGGAAATAAATTTACGAAAGCTCAACAATCTTTGATCGCTTTTTCAACTGACAGCTTCACCTGAAGATTCATCTTCCACCTTCTTAGTTCTTTTAGATGCGACATTTTTACCCTCATCATCATCACTGCTATCATCTTCCAACTCCGACTCACTATTACTAGCACTCAAAGGAATCACTGGTTGACAACGGGATACTACATATTCAGCGGCAGCAACAGCCTCAGGAGTATGAAGACAGCAACCTCCAGCCTCAAATCCTTTAAAATATTTGCAGCGAAGCATCAATTATGTTCAGAAGTTAAATTGATTGCCAATTTTAAATAAATAAAGAGAACACAAAAAGGCCTTTGTTTACTAGTTCAGTGTATTCGGATTCATTCCCAGTTAGGGCTTCAATATCGCAGTCCTTTGAATTGTCCTATCAAGTCCACACAAGCACGTATAAGATATCAAGAGAGAATGGGAATTTTGATTTTCAAAATAAAAATGGTACAGTTTACAAGTTAATGTGCATACCTTTGCATCAAGCTGCAGTCTTTTATTTGCTTCTGACATGATGCCTAAGAAATCCTTCACTTTACCCAAAACTACAGCAAAGAGATGATACTAAGCACACAGTTGAAAGACGAGTTCTAATTTCATGAAGCTTATCAGATTTTCTCTGAGGCATTGGAAAAAGTTCTGAAGGTAGCATATATTTGTATGCCCAATACAAAAGTAGAGAACCTGGATACCATTTAAATTGTATTCCTCATTCTTTTAATTAATCGCCTGTTTTTATTTTGGATTGGGGGACAATGAGATTTGAGGAGTATGAAAGTCTTCTTGAAACAATGACTTTGTAAAATCATTTATTTATAGAAAACAAAACACTATAGAGGGTTAGATATGAAATGCATACAGGATTATGTCAGCATTTTATTTAAAACATTTCTGTGAGAACAAAAAACTGAAGGAAGAATGAAAAGAACAAATTAAAAAAAGTGTTTAGAGCATTTAATCATAGGAACATTCCAGTGCTTTGTGAGCCAGCATACCAATCAATCAATGTAACAAAAAAGCAATACCCCATTAGAAAAAGATAAAGAAAAAGAAATACCCCATCAAAAAATCAAAAAAGCAATACCCCATCAAAAAAGCAATACCCCATCAGACCCCTGGTCCACTGGGAAACAAAAGCAACAAGTCAAAAGAAAAACAAACTATACAAGGCAAAACAAAACAGGTCTAGAACCCGAATTATCCATCCAGGCTACCGATTACAATAAGGATTCTGCACAGTTGTTCAGAATCAAACAAAGCTCAGTCCACTTGAAATCTTTTGAAGAAGAAGCCCATAAAGAGGCCATGTATTTGACTCTATCCCTTATGTCTTCCCTTGATCGTTCCATGTCATTTATTTCTTTCCATTATCCCCCGGCCACTGCCAAGCAAATAATCCACAATACCTCTCCTTTATCACAAATACCACCAAGACAGATTTCCAAGGCTAACAAACAACTCATGCCAAGATTTTGGCATGGCACTAATCACATTTAATTTAATAAAAAGATCTCCTCCCATAAATATCTAGAGGACCTGCAGTGTAATAAAATATTAAGTCACATCAGCCTGCTCTTGACATCTTTGGCAAAAGATGCACCATTGTGGTGAGCCGCGAGAGGCTTTCATGTGGAATCAAATCACTTGTTGATAAGCAATGTTTAAAAAGGCGTTTGAGGCTTACGCCTCGAGACGAGGCGGGCAAAAAATGCCTCAGGGTTGAATTTGAGGCATACGCCTCAATGCGCCTCGAGGCTTACGCCTCCGTGCGCCTCACGCCTCGCCTCGTGCCTTTTTGCTGAGGCGCGAAAAAAAAAATCTCGTTCTTTTTTTTTGTTTTAAAACTGCACTTAACTTATACTATTTACTATTGTAACTTAAGAGAAATTTTCAAAAAATAACCAATATGTTAATGAAACTTAAAAAACTGACTTTGTCAAATTGATTTTGTTTGAAATAAATGTACTAACTTCAATATGCCTTTTTTAAAAAAGTTTTCTGTTTTTTGGTTTTCAACTTAGATTAATATGTTATCTTTAACTAAACTGAATATATATTAAGAAACTAATATATTTTAAAGGTTGTTGTTTGTTTTAATAAACTTAGGTTGGTATGTTTTATTATTTTTTTAATAAAATTGTTGTTTTTTTAATCTTAGCTTGAAAGTCAATGTTTTTTAATAAATTTGCTTGTTAAGTTGCATTGATTAATTTACTTTCATATTATAAAATAACCAATATGTGAATGAAGCTAAAAAAATGATTTTTCCAATATGATTTTGCATTGATTAATTTAGTGTCATATTGTAAAATAACCAATATGTTAAAATTGATTTTCTCAATTTACTTTTTTTTAAAAGTTATCTCGGGGGAACAAAAAAATGTCAAACTATGTGAGGAACTCCTCAAGGATGTTTTTTTTGTAGTTTTATTTTATATTTCTTTGTTATTTTATTTTTATGGTTTTATTAGTATTTTTTTAATATTATTTTGCTCTTTTTTTTTCTTTTCGGTGAGGGTTACGCCTCGCCTTTCGCCTTTTTAAACATTGTTGATAAGCAGCAAGCCATGTAAGCCGATATTTCCCCTTTTTAAATCATTTTGTAAGGACAGACGTAAAAGGAGAGGAGTTGATGGGAAACAAAAAGGAATTGGATTAAGATATATAATATTTAGTAATTATTTGAGATGAATTTTGTTATTAAGATATTTGTCCGTATTTATCTTTAGTAATTATTCCTTATCCCTTAGTAGGGGATTGGTACCCCATAAACAACTGTAATCTTCATTATTGAAGGTAGACTTGAATGAAAAAAATTAGTGAGATTTTAAGTTAATTATTAGTTCGTGTAGTTTATCTCTTTTCTAATTATTGCTCATTCTTGGAGTATTTTCTCTTCTCTTCATCAATCTAGTGTAAGGCTTCAACCATGATAACGAGATAAGATTTACAAGAGAAGGACCGGAAGAGTTGCCATCAAAATCATCTATCACGTTTTGGAAGAGAAACCTCATCAAAGATACCAAGGGGCCCTCCTGGTTTCGAAGACCATCACGGAATCATGAGCTTTAGCATGTGCCTTTCATAGCCTTCGCCAATCTGTATGTTCACCGGAGAGAGTCAAGACCACGAGGCCCGGAGTGAAGTTGATAGGAGTTGGTCCTTGCGTCTGTTTCGAGGACAGGTTCTTCCACCTCTCATCTTCCTCATCATCACAGCCCTAGGGGCAGATCTAAGACCTGATTTGCCAAGGTTTTGCACCCGTTTTATTTATTTTATGTGGTTGTTGGGTTTCAAAGAAGGGGAGAGGGGTACGATTAGGATTTTGAGGGTAAGTAATGGCTGGCTGGTGGTGGTGGTATAGTAAGTAGGGGAAGTGGTGTGGGGTTTGGGGGCTGGGGGGGAGAGAGACGCCGCAAGGCAGTGAATGTCGGAGGCAAGGGATGGCACGGTTTCCTGGAGTAACTTGGCTTAATCTTCCGCACGCCATTGAAGTCTTTGACTTAACACCAAAAATGGCACACGACCAAAAACAAATTAAGAAACCCTTACGCTCACTAAAATGTGAAATAATTGCAATCATGGCCAGAGGCCTGTTCTTTACAGGTGAAAGTTGTATTGCTAGCAAAGATTTCTGAAAGGGTAGAAGGACTAAAGAGGGCAAACTAGAATATTCCAATGGAATATTAACCCGCTAATTCAAAATACTAAAGTAAATAAATATATAACTAAAATAAAGGGAAAAATATATAAAGAGTACAATTTAATATATTACAATTAAGCCCCCGTACTCCTCTATTCTCATCATGAAAACTCTTTTAACTTCTTCTCTTCAATTCATCTAATCTCCTAAGGCTTTTTTTCCAAAACTGGAGCCCAAAAGGAGGGCACTTTCGTGTTGCCCAAAAGGAGGGTGCTCTCGAGTCACCCACCAATGGCATCGCAAAAACTCCATAAGCCATAACCCAACTTCACAACCCATGTTACTAGCGAGATTTTTTTCCTTGCCGACATCAATCCCCCTTTATGAAACTCTTCAGCATGTTAATTTATAATCCCAAAGTTTTCCCAAAAGCTCAACAATCCCCACAAAGTTAGAAAAATTTCCTTCATCATTCTTGACAAGGAAAATGAAGTCGTCCACAAATTTAAAGTAGACACCATATTTTCTCTCTCTTTATATATATATATATGTTTTTGTTTAGTTTTTTGTGGGTGGGTGGGGTGGGGTGGGTGGGCATCCTCCATGATAAGAAGAGATGCAACAAACCGAACACAGAAAATGTAGCATCAACAAGAAAAACTGTTGGCTCAGTTTCAAACATCTAACTGCCATTCATTCTCAGCTGACCACATAATCATAGATCAGAACCCATTCAATTCAAATGCTCCCAAGCAATTGGGATGGGATTTTTTAACTTAGAACTGATTCATGAATTAAGGTCTTCACCCATGCAAGTGAACTGATATACCAAAACATCTTAAATGACGAGATAAACTTCACAAACTCAATATACCATAATTTACTTTATGGTCGAGGGGACTAAAAAGCATTTATGACAAATTTGAAAATTGAAAAAGGCGGGAGTCATGTAACAGGAATCAGCAGCTACAACACTCATATTGCTCTTAAAAGCTATTTCGGCAATATATGGCAATTCATCTTCACTTGACAGTAACTAACTAACAGTTCAGTAGAAAAAATAAATAAATTCCTTGAACACAAACATTCTTTGCTAGTTTTAATTAACCAAAGGTTAAGCATAATCTTGGAGATTGTTAATAGACATAGGAAAAGGATAAAGTAAATTACATATGATGAAACACCAACTTCACCCAAGGAGGATCTAACTTCATGTAACATTTTTTCCTCTCTTTTGGGGGAGGGGGGTATTTTTGAATTGTGAACTACAAAAACCAATATGAACCTCTAACTAAAGCAAGAACTCAAAACACATATAATATGCAAATAAATCTGTCGATATTGGTTTTTGTAGTTCACAATTCAAAAATACCCCCCTCCCCCAAAAGAGAGGAAAAAATGTTACATGAAGTTAGATCCTCATATTTCACACAAAACTCGTTCTGCTTAAAGCATGTCTTGTAATGGTTACCCTTGTTACTGACTTTTAAAAGCATCAGTGTAGGGAGGGTGTAATTGTAAGACTTTATAAAAGTGGGATATAACTGTAAAAGTCCATAAAAGTGGGGTATAATTGAAAAAGTGGGGTCCAGCTGTCACCCACCACCAAAGACTATAAAGACCCCCACACTACAACAAGAGGAGGAGCCAAAAAAAGAGGGGCCAAGATAGCAAAGGAATATCAGCTAGAGAGAGAGTAGAAAGCATGAAAAGCATTTTTATTGTTGTCTTTGTATCATCCACCACCAAACTTTGTATTATCCCCACCTCAAAAATGGTGAAAAGTCTTCACCTTCCCCACTTGTAATAGTCTTTTGGTTCACAACAACAATATGAATGAGAACACCGAAGAATCACCGTGGACGTAGGCTTTGCCAAACCACGTAAAAATCTGTCAAATGTGTACATTTATCTCCTCTATCTCTTATCTCTCCAGTGAACTCTTGTTCAGGCTCTCCTTAAAACGGGTTACACCTCTATCCTTGAGGAACAAACTCCATAAACCCGAACCCACCACTAACTACCCTCCTACGTGTAACACCAATTTCACCCAAGGAGGATCTAACCTCATGCAACATTTTTTCCTCTCTTCGGGGGGTGGGACGTATGTTTAAATTATGAACTACAAAAACCAATGTGAACCTCTAACTAAAGCAAGAACTCAAAACACATAATATGCAAATAAATCTGTCGATGTTTCACACAAATCGCGTTCTACTTAAGACGTCTTGTAATAGTAATGGTTACCCTTGTTACTGAACTTTTAAAAGTATCTAAGAAACACAAAAGAAGGAAAAAAGACGAGGAAGGTTGTCAACAGTAGAGGTAAGAACAGATATGAGAGGGTATATGCATTGAACTGAATCATAAAGCTAAAAGCTCAAAAACCATAGAAGAATGAAAAACATGGGTGACAAAGCTAACATGAGACATTTTCATATTCTGCAACCATCTAAGGCTACCCTACTCAACAGCTTATCAATACCGAAAAAATGCCCAACATACACACTCCAACGATCTGGTTTGAAGATACTCTGGAACCATTAAAATGACTGAGATAAGAATAAAGAAAAAGAAAAACAGCATCCAAACTTTCTGTTCTCTCCACTAATAAAACGGGTTCTTATTATAAATAACAACTAAACAACCACCATACAAGAAGCATTAGTTAAAAATCACAAGATGTAAAATCAAATGATCTTCTAGATGGAACACGGTGACAAAGTAAATTCGATTATAAACCGTTTGATTCGATTATTTTCAATCAGCCACAATAGGGATTTTTTTCTATTTGTTTGTCACTTTATTTTTAGGGGGTGTGGATAACATGAACTTTGTTAGGGGAAGCACCCAACATTTTCCCTCTCTTGGCACTGCTATTTACCAAGGGATGCCTAAATCAATTGAGCAATGATCAGTTAGGCTTCATAGAGGGACATACTGATGAAGGTACCGAACAAGAGGACCATTCATAAAATTAAAACGGTGAAGGAAAACAAAAAAGGAGGAAATTGATGCAATGCATGAGATGATGGACTTCCAGTATTTTATTTTCCAATTTTAGAGATTAATTAGGTAATTTATAGGCTATCTTTGTGATCAAGATATAGAACACCTGCATATCTAGATACCAATCAGATTAATGAGCAGAGCGGTTGCCTAGTTGTCATGTTTTGTTCGCGGACAGTTCATATGTATTAATAGTGAGATCCATATATATTTGTGTGCGTGTTAGGCATCCGCATCTTTCATCATACTGGTATCAAAACATGTGATGCTCTTAGAGAATACAGTTTGACAAGACAGGCTGAAATATAGAAAAACACGAACAGTGTCGATTGCTTAAAAGAGGGACAACAAGAGAACAAAGAGATGATTCATCTCTTTCGCATCGAATTTGAGTCAGTCAATTCAGTCACTTCAAATTGAGAAAAACTCTATCCCGTGAACAAACCCTAGCTGTCATAACCTAAAACCCCTGCCGAACAGCCCATCCACCTTCGACCTGCCTGACCCAATAAACCTCAACAAGGTCCAATGAACGACAACTCCAACCTATCACCAGATCATTCAAAACACACAGGGCCCTCAGTGTTTCAACCAAAACCCTAACCCTAGATGACCAAACCATTAGCCCCACCCACTATAATCATAGCTAACCTCCGGTGACAAGACCCGGGGTTGTGCAAAGCTCATAATCCTCTTTAACTCCCACCTGGTCCACCCAAACCATTGGCCAGTCATCCCACGGCGCTATGACTCTCATCGGAGCTCTGGCATACCTCTAGCAACCCTCTTTGGCGATCAGACCCTCTACTTTTAAACCCTCAACCTTAAAAACCCCAGACACAACTCAAACTCCATGGATGACCATTTGATCAAAGTTTTACCCTATTTTCTCCGGCGATCCTAACTGAGCAAAGGGGTGATAGCATTCAGTGTACTTGAAGTGGATCTTGAACCCCTACGGGTTGATTTTCCTTTTTACAAATCTGGTACAGTATATGCTGAGGAAGTCAACCCGTTTGCTACACAGTACCAACAGCATATTCTCGAACGGGGCGAGCCCATGGAGTAGAAGAGCATTTAACTTCCAGGGACCAAGACATTGCCCTTGACTTCCCTATCGTGCCCAATTTCATAAGAACATGGACAGAGCCCTTCCGCAGCCTCTACTTCCCATTGATGATAGGAGCTTTGTAGTATCTTTTGATAATAAAGTTGGAGGCCCGGTTGATGTGAACCGTCCTCTTCATTTATGGAGAATTGAGCTTTCATGCGACATAAAATTAATGCTCCAACTTATGACAATAAGATGGAGTTTGCTGAGTAGCTAGATAATATAGAATAAGTGTTAAAAAGAGTATAAAAACATTATAGATATCAAGTGTTTGCAAATGATAGTGATTACATTGATAGGTTATGCTCAGGTTGGGTGAAATGAGTTACAGAGAACTTTATAGCCTCCTATCACTTTGTGGGAACAGATGAAGCAGCATATGAGAATCATGTTTGTAACCAAAACTCGTGAAACGAAATTATATGACAAGGTACAACATCTAACTTAAGATTCGACTTTTGTGAAGAAATGTACGGAACGATTTAGAAGATGTTCACGAGAACAAATTTGTTAGATACACAAGAGCAAAGGTTAAGTAGGCACATATGTGGATTGCAGTTTCGTATCAAAGCCCACCTTAACCTTTTTAAGTGAACTTGTTGGATAAGGTAGGGGAATGTGTGAGGAAGTACGAAGTTTAGGGCCCGTTTGGTTATGTATTTAGAAAAACTGTTTTTAAATGCAGTTTTCCTTGTTTTCAAATATTGGTGTGCGTTTGTGAAACTTATTTTTAAATCCAATTTTCAAAAAATTAAAAACTAACACACACAATTGGTAAACATGTGTATATATATTATACATGTATGCGTACAGATAATATATATATATATACACACACACACACACAGAATACAGACATACATGAAACATAAATGTATACATAATACATAAATATATGAATACATATAATGTATGCATACATATATACATATGCATATATTATAATATTGCATGTATAATACACAATAAAATTAGATACATGTATAAATTGATAATATTATTTAATACATATGCATTGTATGTGTACTTTATATTATTACATACATGTAAAAACTATATATAATTATCGTGTATGTATTGATAATATTATTTAACATATAGATCTTAGTATACTATATATTTTAATAATACATATTATATACAAAACTTCGTGTGCATGTACATATATAATTTTTATTTATTATAATTATACACATTTATCTATTATATATATGTATATTGTATATTAAGGTATAAATGCATGAAAATATGGACAATGAACAATTCTGAGTTGAAAAACAGAAAACAGAATTTAAAAAACAGCCTTTGTTGTTTTCTGCAACAGGATTTAAACTCAGAAGTATTATAATTCAGTATTTGAAAACAGGTGTGCCAAACGAAAATTCTTACCAGAACTGTATTTAAAGACAAAAAAACAGTACTATAATTCATAACCAAACAGACCCTCAGTTTCAGACCAAAGGAACTCTTCAAGTGGCTCAATCATTACTGCCTCGTCTAATCCCTGTGCCACATATGCAATCCAAGTACTTAAATTGTGGTACCATGGGAATTAAGATGATAGATTGTCTTAAGTGGAAGCTAAGGGTCGCTTACTCACTGATGGTAATCGATGGAACGAGATGAAGCGCAAGAAGCTGCGGGAATGGCAAATGATACCAATGAGGTACTGCAACATGCTCTCACCTTAAGTGCCATCCGAGTACCACTTGAGGAAGATGGGATAACCATTTGAATTTGGGACTATTTCTTACAAGAATGGAGGAGGTGATGCAATGCATGAGATGGACTTTAGTATTTAATTATTTATTTAGGCGTATATCCTTATAATTGGGTGATTTATATTAATTACTCTAATGAAGTTTTTTAGGCTATCTTTGTGACCAAGATATGTAACACCAACAAAAAATTATCTTATAGAGAGATCAATATATTTGTGTGTTTGTCATGCTTCCACCTCCCAATCAAATCAAAAACTGATTCCTGTCACTTGTAATATGTATCCTGGAAGGAAAAGATAACACTCAAATCAAGAGTTCATAGTGATCCTAGAATAAAACCTTTTGGTGAATTTCATCCAGTTGTATTTTCACATAATGCTTTTTTTTTCTTTTTTTCTTTTTTTCTTCACTTGTAATTTGTGAAATACTAGCATAGGATAACTTTGCTGAGTATATTCATCAATATCCCAAGGTAGAAAGTGCAAGAAGAAAAAATAGTTATTTTTCTTACGAGTCTAAAAATGTCCAAAAGCCTTATTTATATTACATCAAAAATGACAAATATATACCACAATGAGACAACAAAATTCATTACGCAGCTGAAGCTTTCCTTGTAAATAAACAGTTGTCAAATAAATTTCCGATATCACGGCCAATTAGACAGTTGGTGTATGCTCGGGTTGGACCCGTAGGCGGTGGATGGTTCAAGAAAGGGAATAACTTAATTGTAAATTACATTTTCAATTGATGTAGAATAAGGAATATAGTTAGTAAGGGGTTAAATTGTCCTTTTATCATGAAGTTGCTTGGTGCCCAAGGTCTTTAGTCCTATTAATATTTTGTATTCCACTTTTTTAAGCACTGATCAGTTGAACATTACAGGGATGAGTTGAGAGAGAATCCCTTTAACTGTTTGTGAGTGTTGTCAATGTGTACGTCGGATCTCTAGTCCAAAAATTCCATCTAGAATAGTAGTGAGGTCAGGTGAACCATCATATTCCTCATAAGATTTAATTACTTGAGACAACATTTGTATTTTCTCTCATTTATCGTTACAATCCGCGATTTTTATGTTTTTACTTGCATAATACCTTTAAAGGTACCTTAATAAACATAGAAATATATATATATGTGGTTTTTTGTATCTGTGTAATTTATATAACAAATATCATAAATAAACCAAGGAAGGTGTATAAACTGGAGTAGCTTGGCTCTTGGGAGCAGTAGAAATTGTAGGCCTCCCATCAAGTGGGTTGGTTTTCGTGGCTTGAGACTGCAAAGGGTCATCTTTCTTGCAAACAAAAAGTGTATATTCTGGACACAGTAATATTCTACAATAATTATATAGATATATGCCCGCACACAAAAATAGACATATAAACTTATTGAAACCAAAACATTAAGAGAGAGAGAGAGAGAGAGAGAGAGAGAGAGAGAGAGAGACCTATCGACGAGGCAGAGGAAATCTTGCCCTCCAAGTCAAAAAGAATTCGACAGCTACGCCCCATATCCCATATCTGACCTTGAAAACATTCCTTGCTCAAATGAAACGGTATCTACAATCCCAAAAGCAAGACGTTCATATTTACATTTTTTTAAAGCAAATTCCACAATTAGGAAAGACGTGGTTGTCTCCTGCAATTTGTAATTACAAGGGTGTGGGTGGGTGGTGGGAAGGGGGTGGAGGTAGTCGGCCACGATTCTTTGAATGTCCAAAAATAAACCATAAGAACATGACAAAAGAAAAGTTCATCCAAGCATCAGTTTTCAGAAGGAATTACCCTCCAATATCTACCTTTTAGTTATTTGAACTTTCAAATATAATAATTTTTGCTCTACATTTTGGTTTTTAATAAAACTCCTCTGGTGCAGGACAAAGAAATTTAACCTACACGAGATTGATGAAAAGAAACATAAATGATCCAAGAATGAGAAATCAAAGAGAGAAATTAAACTACACAACTAATTATCAAACTAAAATTTGTAATACTCAATTTTCATTCATTCAAGTCTGCCCTTAATAATGAGGGTTTTATAGGCTAAAATTCCTACTAAGAGATAACTACTAAAGATAATACTAAGGGATAATTACTAAAGATAAATAATAAAGGATAATTACTCTGACATAAATATTAATAAATATCCTAATATCTCAAATATAATAAATAAATAAAATGTCAAATAAATCCTCATCCAATCCCTTTTTGTTTCCCATCATTTCTCCCCCGCTGAAAAGAACTCGACTACGACGAGTGAAGATGGCAAAGAGACTCTCATAGAGCCGGAACACGCTGGTGAATCAACTGTGCAAAATAACCCTGAAAATCCAGTTAGGGAAAGGTTGTATCCGATTGCCACAAAACGTGCAATACTTTCCATGCATAACGATGTCAGAGACGAAAGCGGATCAACTGAAACTGGTTCTAAACAAATAGGATATCCATATATGCAAACACCTGTGTCATCATCGTCGGAGACTCCAAAATATTTTGTTAAAGTAGCATGTCCTCCATAATAATTGGACCAGTATTCAATTTCAATGATAAATCAGTAAAATATGCATTAGGACCATACTCAAGAATAGCAAGAAGAAGTTCATTAAATGTCAATTTGAAATATTTGGATGGAGATGAATTTTGTGACTCGTGTAACAACATAGTAACCATAAAACCCGGATGACTAAAGTAGTTGAGAACATCATCAATAGAATTTGTCTTAAAAGGAAAAGAACTAGGTGAATGGACAAACTCGATTGTCTCCAAAGGGGGAGGGTTAACAACAGGATCAATCAAATCTTTACCATTAGGCAAAAGGGCATCTTCAATAAGTACGAGAGAGGACGTTGAAGCTGTGATATTATGCAAAGATCCCTACATAGTATACTGAGAATCTTTGTTTATATCGACATTGTCAACGCGTACCAAGTCAACATGGTTCTCGCCAATTGCCACAATGGGTGATAATTCAGCCATCAACTTTGACTTTTTAGCTTGTTTAGGGTGAGAAAAATGTGTAGACACAACATGAATATAACTTATGATTACTCATAGGTGGAAGTGTTAAGTTGTTCAGTAGATGAAAATAATGTGTCTTTCTCTCAGATGTACTCACTCGTGTTCGACATTGTGTGACTCTTACCACGAAGTTCCGGATGGACAGACCTACTACAAAGTTGTTCGATCTCTTCTTTACGAGATTCAGTTGATAAGCGAGGAGGGTCCAAGGTCATAGTTGTACAACTTTTATTGAGAAAGTCACGTAATCAAGCTAAACCCTCTTGAAGGTCCTGAATGTCTTGTTTAGAGGATGAATTACTTTCTCCGTCATCACTAGTGGTGTGGGTCGACTGACTAGAAATGTGGTCATAACTTGGCATATTTTGATCCCTAACATTGAATGATGCAATGTTATTAGATTCCTTATTATGAATTGTTTCATATCAATACATCTCACTAACTTGAGAAGGCATTTCCTTACCATTAGACCACTTTTAGGAGTTTTCAACATCTAACGCATCAAAATAAACTTGCTCCAAAGTGTTAGGATTGGACCGTTTAAGTTTCACAAGGTTCACTATTATATAAGAATCCAATCCCATAATAAATTTGTCAACGGTATCCTCCGTGTTCTCCCTCGTGTCACATAATTTCATGAGATATTTAAGTTGTGAAAAATAATGAGACACACTGCAAGAGTCTTGTACAAGTGCATCTCATTAGGCATGTAAAGGATCTCGATAAAATATGGATAAATATCCCTTCTTTAAATGGTATTTCATTTCAGTCCATGTGGTGATAGATGGTTTGTGCCAAATGTATCTACCTTGAAGAAACGACTGTCAATAACGCTTGGTGGACCCCACTAATTGTTCTTTGGCAATATAAACGAATTGAGATTCAATCCCACCTAACCAAGAATAATAATCTTCCATCTCCTCTAGCCATTCTAATAACACCTTAGGGTCACCATCAAAAGTATCAAAAGTTGGATGTACTCGAATTGAGTAAATCACGTGTGTTGACTCGTAAGAAGTATAGGGAGTTATCCACCCTGGTTTCTCGAGCAGTAAGGGACGAGTTCAGATTGTGTGGGTTAGGCGCACGGTCTCAAGTTCGATTCCCCCACGGGATACCAGACTTTAATTGGGGTGTGTGTTAGGGTTGCTCTGGCACTAGTACCCCCCTTGTTTAGCTTGAACGGGGGAGTCCAAATGGCTCGTTCGTGTGGAGGTTTAGGGTTATAAAAAAAAAGAAGTATAGGGAGTGGATAGGGTGGAATACGCATAGCTATGATCGTCCGGATAGTTGTGATCGAAGAAAAATGTGTGACATTGTTCCTATGGAGTGGGTGGGGTGCAGTAAGCATAGGGATTATATATACTCATGGTTGACTCTTCGATGAGTGCAAACAAGCTCAAAAGGTCATAAACAAAACAACAACCATGATTTTTTTCAACGCTTTTGACAGCATCAACAGTGGTGATGAGGTCGGGAACTCGAGATCTCGGCGGCTTGGGCTAGTAACAAAAGAGAAGACATGATATTTATCTCTTCTTCGTTGTCTTCGTCTTTTTTTTTACAAATTCTAGTGTTGATGCAGATGGATAACGAAGGGTTTGGTGGGGGTTCCTAGTGAGGATGGCTAGACGGTGGGGAGGGGGGAGCGATGGGAGTGATAGTTGATGATGATTTTTGTGGTTGTGTGAAGAAGTAGGTATCGGTAAGAGTTATCCGATGGTCAGATTGAGGTAGAGTGCAATCGGTGATGATGGTTGGGTATAGGACGGCGGTGTGACGACGCTGATGAAAGGGTTATGTAGCAAAAACTTATTGGAAGAATTAATGATGATATTGAGGAGACAGCAATGATGATAATGGAAATGTGAGGGATCGAGATTAAAAGCTTTCATACCAAAATGGTGCATGACAGAGAAATTTTCCCTACACGAGATTGGTAAAAAGAAACAAAAATGCTCCAAGAATGAACAATTAGACCAATAAAAAAAATGAAAAAATAAAGAAACTCATACAAAAATAATCAATCAAACTCGAGAGAGAAATTAAACTACACAACTAATTATCAAAGTAAAATATGTAATACTAAATTTTCATTCATTCAAGTTTGCCCTCAATAATGAGAGTTTCAATTACTTATAGGCTAAGATTCCTACTAAGTGATAACTACTAATTTAATACTAAGGGATAATTACTAAAGATAAACAATAAAGGATAAATACTACTAGATAAATACTAATAAATATTCTAATATCTTAAATATAATACATAAATAAAATGACAAATAAATCCTCATCCAATCCCGTTTCGTTCCTCATCATCCGCTTTTCAGATTGATATTTAATTATGTTGACTGCAGAAAAAAATCAGTCTGAATTTTGTTGGGAGGGGGAAATTGGTCATAACCTGTGAGTCTACAAAAAATATTACAAAATTTGTATGTCGAGTAAAGAAAATTTGAAATGTTATTTATAGATGAAGATAGAAGGTATGGCAATAATTATTTTTTTTAAATGTGTTTGACTACAAAATGAGAAGTTTTGAATAATGAGAATTTCAATCCAGAACACATTAAAAAATTGGTATTCGAGTGCAACTCATGCAGTGAATCAAATTTTCTCACCAAGATGTAAACTTTCTACTATTTTCACTTGCTGAGAAATTTATAATTTTTCCTGCAATTTTCTTGTAAAAATTCCATCTCTGTGGTCAAACTAATAGGCTAAAACACTGCGAAACAACACAATTTCAACAAAATTAAAGTTATCATATTACCACCAGATACAGTGTGCATCAGAAATGCAAATGGAAAGAGGTGGAAGTGCATGGGTCACCTATATCATCTACTTTGAAAAATTATTTAGTCATACTACTCATGCTTTATAAAATAGCAATGGCAATGGACGATCCAGGATTTCGGTCCGAAGGGTTGGAAACTTAAGAGGGGAATTTTTAATGCGATATAGCAACATGACTCGAACTTAGTAGTGGCAAGACTATGGGCTTGGCCTAATTTGGGGGGGTTAAATATAGGTTGGGCTAAATGTGAGCTGGGTTAAATATAGATTGGACTAAATGTGGGTTGGGCGGCCAAATATGGGTGGACCAAATATGAAGAGTTCGAGTCGAACTCAATACGAAATTACCAGATTACGGTTGAATAGTACTCATACACAAGCCCGAACATGAGACGAAACAACAAACGTATCTTTATGAAGTCCGTTATTAGGAACCAAACAATCTGAATCAAAATTCAAGTATTAAGAACCAAACGAAATGAACACAAATTCCTGAACAGCTATACTGAACCTAATAACAACTAAATTAGCTAAATAAACATAACCTGATATCAACTAACTGAACTTGAATTAAATTTAGCCAAACAAAGAACTCTAAAAGTCATAATTAATTGGAGAGAAATTATGGAGCAATATGCATTTTTTGTTTATCACTAGTTACCTAGTACAATATCCATTCAGTTTCCCGTACTCAACAGAAACTCTCACTGTCAGGTATAGTTCTTAAGTTTACAAATACCCTGATAACAAATTTGCTTCTTGACAAAACAGAATACAATGGACTCTGGTTTCGCAAAAAAAAATATAAAATAAAACATGAACCCCCACGAAACTCCACACAACTTAAAACGCTTAATGAAGTCAGAAAATATTCTCCAATTTATACCCACAGATAATAAATATATAAAGATGTATATGAAATTTACCTTATTTTGAGGATGAACAATGAGAGACAGTGGCGGATCTAGAATTTTTGTTGAGGGGGAGCCTAACTTTCAACTGTTGCCGGTGGTTCGGGGCTGGAGCCCCCGAGGCAATTTTATCCGAAATTAATTTGAGTTTTATACAAATTTTTGGTTAGTTTAGCTAATTTTAATCGTTACTTTAAAATTCGAGTTTAATTCGAGTCGAATTTTTTTGGGAGTTAATTCGAGTTTTATACATATTATGCTTAAACTTTATTGGTAAATATTAACATATTTTGTCTAACAAATTTGAAAGATTCCACCTCAATATTAGCATTTAACATTATTAACACAATATTTAACTAATCAAACCTTTAATACTAATCATGAAAATAAACATGAATAATCATTTATAGTTATTTTTTGGGAAGCTCTAAATATAATCAAACTTTATTGTTTCATTAATTCTTTTTCGCTTGAAATTTTTTTCCATAACAACCTAAAAATACAATTTAAACAAAAATTAGGCACCACCAAAATTTAATACCTAAATATTATCCACAAAAATTAACACCAAAGAAATTAGGCACCAAAAATTTAATACCTAAAATAAGCCGGAACAGATCAAACCCCCAGCACATAAATATCTCATCATCATCAAACCCCCACACCACAACAGAACAGTTTAAACCCCCATATATCTCATCATCTCAAATCAAAACAAAAGTTCAAGAAAAGAAAGCTCTTACCTTAAAGGGGCGGCAGCAGCAAATGGGAAGGAGGAGTCCGGAGATGGTCGGCAAGGGCAGCACCAGTCGAGTGTGTGTGAGAGAGTAACGTATTTGACGCAAGAAGGAATATGTTATATTTAGGTTTGTAAGTTTTAGTTTTTAACATTTTGGTCCTTTATTTTGGCCTATAACTTATATTTTTTACACAAAAGATCCCTAATTTTTTTCTCTCTACTTTTTTCCAAACAGTTAAGGAGGAGCCTCTGCTCCCCCTCATCCCCACATAGAACCGCCACTGGTGAGAGATGAAAGAGGTGAGAACCACGAGAGAGGCTGCGCTTTTGCGGAGGGAGTTTTGAAGGTCTCAGCTCGTCGAAGGATTTTTGTTTTTTCTTTTACTAACAGTCTTGTAGTGTTATAAAACTTGTATTTAAATGGACGTTGAGTGATATTTCATAATTATTAAGGGATTTATTAAAGGATCAAATACCAAAACTCCCTCAAACATTTTTTAATACACATTTAGTCCATGCTTTTTATTTTGTACCAAAAAGTTCATTATTCTCTTATCTTTAAAGCTCTGCGCCAGCAGCATGGTAAAGCCTTTTTGACATGGTGCAAAATAAAAAGGCTTGAACTAAACGTGTATTAAAAAAAAATCGAGGGACTATTTGGTATATGGCCCTTTATTAAATTATCATATTTTATATTATAAATATGGGTTACATCCTTTATTATCTATTTTCTCTATATAATAGTTCATTTGTATTTGGAAGGGTGTCATGTCAGCTTTGAGGGTGAGTGAGATTTCTTCTAACTTTCTCATTAAGAGAGAGAAAATTTTCCAACTAAATCCACACATGTGTTTCACATTATCTACTCAATCCACACCCACCTCTTCCTATACCTCAATTCAGTTGACCATTTCTCCCTCAAACACACACACGTGTCTTACTCAATAGGTCACTTCCTCCAAACTCATCCTCATCTTTCCCGACTTTTCTCTCAACCCCATACCCACAAAAACCCAACCGAGTTCCCTATTCTCAACCAAACTTTATCTTCATCTTTCCTTCTTTTTTTACCGATTTTTCCTCAAGAAGGTTTTCCCTCTGTTAATCAAACAACCCTCTATCAAAAATTGAGTTTATAAGTCTCTTAATCCAACTACAATACCTAAATTGTATTTAAGGTGAGTTCCATTATTCATATTCCCAGCATTTCAATTTGGGAGCAATTGATATTAATTCTCAATTGTTTCTTTGTTCTGATTTCTTCAGATTTTTTCATCTTTGTCTATGATCAGGTATCCATTTATAAACTCAATTTTAACGTATTCTTTTTTCTTCTCATTCGGCTCAGGTGTGTTAATAATTATAGATGTTTATTCACTAACACCTATGTGACACCCCTACTAATTAAATACCGGGTAGCTACTCCTTTATTCAAATTAATACAAATGTCAAGTTGGTTCAGTTCATAGCATCACTGTCGAAAATATTTTTAAACAATTACTAGCCACCTAATACTTAAAAAGTGAGTTGTCAAATTTTATTTAAATTAGATTAACATGCAACCAATTAAATTATTAACTAATGATACCACAATCACATCACAGTCACAACAGAATATAAATGGAATAATAAATGAGTCTGGAGTAACACTCCTCTGAATAATCCAAATACTGAATAAAACCAAATATAAAGTCTGAATAATTAATTAAATAATCTCCAAAATTGAAATGGAAACTGAAAGTATGATAAAGATGTCTCTAAAAGAAAAGGGGCGACATGCCCTAACACGTGAATGAATCTGAAATATAATCAATGTAAAATGTGGAGGCGTCTACTATCGAGATCCTGTAACTTTCACAGCACGTCACTCAAATGGAACTCCTATGCTTGGCGTCCATGTGGCTGGGCACCTAAAAAATATCTTTACAAAACAAAATAGATTTGGAGGAAAATGGGTCAGAGCCCGAGGTCAAAACAGTTTAAAACTTTAGCAAGTGTTTAAATTACAATTAAACAACACATATTATAAACATGTTAGTTGCGTACTCTCACATGAGTTTCTCACCTCTTAACTAATGTGAACGCCTAACGTATTCCCTTAGCCCATCCTAGTTATGTTGCTAACCAACTAGTCTGTACCACTCCTGCTTTCGCATTCTAACATAGAGTATATTCTCGTAACACCCAAACAAGTTATATTCATAACCCATATTCACATTCATTAAATTACTTTTTTCAAGTGTTAATTAAGTTCTCACATTCTTAGCCCATTCAAATATCGTAGTCATTTACATCTACTTAGCAACAGTGAACCAGTCACAAGTATATATATAAATCACTCTCAGTACATATATACATATAAGGCACCCCTAGGCTAAGTTGCGGTGCACGCATACTCTGCTATCAAATCCATGTACATCACGTATGTTAAGGATCACGTGTTCCGAATCACTCAAGAACCGTCAGAATACAAATCACACATATTGGAGGCGAACATAGTTCACATACCCATGGGTCACGTACATACCTACACTCCCGTGGTCAGCTGACTTATCAATTCACAAATAAGTCATTCACAATCCTATGTCCTTAAGGTACCAGTCTAAATTCCCTCAAAGGCACACAAGGATAAGAGGGTCCTTTTCAAAAAAACTAACCTCCCGTGATAGCAAGTATGGTAGGTATGTCATACACATAAGAAATCCATTCACTAGACATTCACACAATCTAAGAAATCATATTTCAATATAGATATACACATTCTATCTATTTAGTCTCGTATGTAGTAATTTTATCCCGAACATCCTACGTAAATATACATGCAACTTGATAACTCTCTCGTCGTATCAATTTGAGTACCTAAACCTATCCCAAAAGGTTACTAGGTCTCCTATTAGTTTCAAATGTTATCTCAGCAAATGTAAAATCCCTCTGCTACTATTCATACCCTTATATTATCATTCGTTCCACTTTCAGTCCCAAATCGAAAGATTTCAAACCGTCCTCACTCGGTAACCGCTCGTAATTATAACGTTCGATCCCATAAGTTATAACATTTTTCGGGCAATAACTAAGACTCTACTGACCTTAACTAAGTCCCACAATATCAAATTAATCACCCTAAGAATCATCATCGGCCTTGGGATTTTCTTTAACCTTAAGGAAAAACAATCACCAAAAATCAGGAGGGGTCGATCGATTGGCTGAAAGGATCGATCGATCGATCATTGATCGATCGATCGACATTCTTGGGTCGATCGATCGATCAAACAGGTATTTGCCCAGATTCTGTTAAACAGTTATGGGTTTCCTCTTTTTACACCTCTAATTCTTCATTTCAACATCCAGAACTCTCAACCAAGTATACTAATCATCATACCAACATGTTTACATAATTTCTAACATTATTAAAGTCATTAAATCATCCTCAATCAACAGTTTCTTGGGTCAAAAGTCATAATTATTCCTCTAAACCTAGTTCATCCTGATTAAATTTCGTAATTCCTTACACATGAAGCATGATTTCGTATCTAATATATGGCAGGAAGTTTTAACCACATGCAATCCTACCCAGATTACGATTATAATTCTTCAAATCCATTCAATTATCATTATTCAAGGTTATTATCCATTTCTAACCTAACATGGATGATATATGCAATAAATTATTGCAAGTTAAATCACTTGCCTGGTAATGAAGATTCTGATCCTTTGAAGTAGATGGTACGGGAATGATCCTCTCTTTCCGATCTATCCGGTGGTGGTGACGGTGGTGCAAAAGCCCCTAAGGGTGGTTTCTCCTATGGAAACTTTCCTCTCTTCCTCTCTAACTGTCGTTGGTGGTTTTTGGTTGTGATAACCCGAAGAGTTCTTATGTTGGCTAATAATTTAAGTCTAAAATTCGTGGGTCATATTTCCTCAAAAAGTCAAAATGGCTAAAATACCCTCCCGGCTGCCGGTTAGGCCTAAAATGCCCCGGGACCCAGACTAAACCCCCGACTAGTGTTTTCTGACTATCTCGACCCTTCCGGAAACGTTTAGGTACTCAAAATGATCATACGGATGACATAAAAATAATTTACTTTTAAATCCATCAAATCGGATCCTGACGCGACTGACACGCGCATCCCAACTTAATTTCTGAAACTGGCGTACTTTCAACTCAAGACAATTTTAATAAATTCAATAATCACATATTACCATAATCACTTATAAATATTCAATATTATCATCACATTTAAATACTAACTCTCGTCTCGCTAGTTATTTAAATTCGAATTAATTTTCAATTAATTATCCCAAATTAATTTAATTAATTTCATAATTAAAAGCAATTTTATTTAATTAATCTCATAATTAAAAGCCATAAAAATACGAAGTATTACAACCTAATCTGTGTATGTCTAGGAGTATTATAAAACACCTAATTTGTATATGGATATTTAATCAATTATTCATGTTTGATCATGAACACCTTATCTGTGTATGACTCGGAGTATTATAGAACACCTAAATTGTGTATGGATTTTTAATCAGTTATTATGTATATATATATATATATGGGTTAAGCTATCCGCGCTCCACCAAATTCTTGTGGCACTCCAAAAAAATTTTAAATGACAAAACTAACCTTAGTGCTAATAAAAGGAAACCCTCCCATTTCCCATCGTTCTCCAACACTAAGAAATAAGAAGTGTTAACAAATATTTTAAGCTGATAATATTATGAAATTTTATATAACTTTATATTTTAATATATATATATATATATATATTAAAATTAATAAATAAAAATTCTTTTTTAACCAAATAAGAACATCGTCAAATTAAAATATAAAACGACATGAATTTATTTTTACTCGACACGAATACGATCTAAGTACAAGCGACACGACATAATTTTTTTTATCAAATGCAAACGGATACAACACAATTTTTTTATAACTTAACACGAACACAATCCAAATAAAAGAGACACGACATGACACAAAATATTATTTTAATTTATTTACAGAATCAGAAACACGACTGAACAAAAAAAATGATTTCGTATTGTGTGCCATTTTAATTTGGTCCTGTTTCTATTTTTGTAAAATAAAGATTTCACAACACGGCCAAATTAAAATCATGTTGTGAAATCTTTTTTTTTACAAAAACAGAAACATAGCCAAATTAAAATGACACAATACGAAATCATTATTTTTTCCAAAAAGGGCAAGTTAAAGCTACATATTTATTTATTTTGTTTAACAAACACTAACACGATTCGATGGGTGTGTTGTTTATGTTTTACTTCGATCGTGTTTGTGTTTGTGTTTGGTAAAAAAATCGTGTTTGTATTTGGTAAAAAAAAAATTATTTGTGTTTGGAAAAAAAAAACTGTAATGGCGGTTTGTGATGAATTTATAAAAATAAATTACTTTTCATAACTGTCCGTTATAATTTATTTTTACCAAACCGCCATTACAAGATTTTTTTTCCAAACACAAATAATATTTTTTTTACCAAAAAAAAACACGATCGAAGTAAAACATAAATACCACACCACATCGGATCATGTTAGTGTTTGTTAAACAAAAAAAAATCATGTTGTGTCGCTTTAACATGATTTTAATTTGGTCGTGTTGTGAATTTTTTTTTTTTACAAAAATAGAAGCACGACCAAATTAAAATGCCACACAATACGAAATCATTTTTTTTGTTCGGTCATGTTTCTGTTTTTGCAAATAAATTAAAATAGTATTTCGTGTCATGTCGTGTCTCTTTTATTTGGATTGTGTTCGTGTTAAGTTAAAAAAAAATTGTGTTGTATCCAATTTTCATTGGGTCATGTTTGCATTTGATAAAAAAAATTATGTCGTCTCTGTTTTACTTGGATCATATTCATGTCAAGTAAAAACAAATTCATGTCGTTTCATATTTTAATTTTAATATATATATATATATATATATATATATATATACATTAAAATATAAAGTTAGATAAAGTTTCATAATATTATGAGTTAAATAATATTAAAGCGACACTAACACGCCATTACATGATTATTCTTCCAAACACAAATAAAATTTTGCGTCGGGACGTATCGTGTCGCATTTATTTGGTTGTGTTTGTATTTTGTAAAAAAATCAAAATAAGATTTTGTGTCGTACCATGTCGATTTTACTTGGACATAATGCAAGTAAAATCAACCTGCCACGAAATCTTATTTTATTTTTCTTTTACCAAACATAATACGAACACGTTCCAAGTAAAGCGACACGATATAAAATCTTATTTTATTTTTCTTTTACCAAACATAAATACAATAGTGACACTAATTATGTGTACAGCTAATGTCACTATAGGACTAAAAAGTATTTTTTTAAATGTGTTGGACTAAATCTTAAATAAAATATTTTTTAGAAAATAAACATTATTTAATTTCTTCTATAAATTTATTGGAATTAAAATTATTTGAAATATTAATTGCATCTCTCACAACTTTCGATGAATATCAAAATTAAGTATCAAGTCAACCCCATTTTTCTCTACTTAAATGCCAAGGATCCATAAACTAAAAATTCCTAACTTTGATATTATATAAAAGGGGTATATTTGGTATTTGGCAAACAACTTGGAGTGCCAACAGATTATTTGGAGCGGAAATAGCCGCCCCCATATATATATATATATATATATATAGAGAGAGAGAGAGAGAGAGAGAGAGAGGATCTCACGAGGACCTTTGTTTGCATACCGCTGGCGAGGACCAATTTTGATAAAATAGTAAAAAATATATTTTTGAGCTAATTTTTTTTATATAGTTTTTAAACATTTAAGTAGGGCCATATAAAAAAAATCAGGTCAAAATGATTTTTTTTACTATTTTAAAAAAATCGGTCAAACTTTGTCAGTTTTTAACAACTTAAAAATTGACAAAGTTTGACTGATTTTTTTAAAATAGCAAAAATAATCATTTTGAGCTGATTATTTTTTATGTTTCTATTGAAATGTTTAAAAATCATGAAAAAAAAATCAGCCCTAAAATATTTTTTTTACTATTTAAAAAAA